>OW121778.1:5941436-6306436 GCA_933228765.1 Miltochrista miniata
GTTTGCAACACCAGTGGCGCTGCTGCATGTCGACCCATATTTTCCTTGTCATCCAGTAGAGTTGTGGCGACCGCCACATAGCGAAGAACAGAGTCACGGGAAAGTAAAATATCCCGTAACCCTACTGATAGTGCTTCGAATTAGGTTCATTTTCAATAATCATTTTAATGATAATCCAAGTTGTGCCAAAATAATACAACGGAAATACACGCGACAGAAAACCACGCGATAAGAATAGAAGCGACGACGGGGCCCTTTCTATTTCTCTCTCTCTTACGCAAACGAAGTTGCGCGGGTCAGCTAGTTTATACATATAAAATTTAGGGATTAATATATTTATGTATGTATTTATTTATTTATATGTATGTATGTATATTGTATATCTATATATATAAAAATCAATGCCACTTTTCGTTGTAATTTTATAACTCTAGAACGGGCTCACCTATCCAAACCAAAATTTTAGGCTTTGGTCGGACTATTTAGTAGATGGTTTATGTGATGTTTGCACAAAATCGGTCGAGCGGTTCTTCATTTATCACGCAAACGAAGTTGCGCGGGTCAGCTAGTACATATAATAAAACTGTAGAGGGTCGAGAGTCTGTACATGGAAGATATTTTAAAAATTTTAATTGGAGGGCGTTCTCTAATCGATACTGAAGCCGAAAATGTAATTTAAACTTTTCACGTCTGTCTGTCTGTCTGTCTGTCTGTCTGTATCCCGAATAAGTATCACGCCGAAACTACTGAACCGATTTAAATAATACTTGGTACATTCCGAGCTTATAGTCCGAGGAAGGTTCTAGGATACTTTTGATCCCGAAGTTTTGCGCGGTTCTTGCGGGAGAGGGGTTGAAAGATAAAATGGTTTTTCAGTTATAATTTCTCAACGCGTGATGCGATTTCAAATATTTTTTTAGTTTTGGAAAGAGAGTACTTTAAGGATTTTTCGATCCAAGTTTCAAGATTGAGGGGTTTGCAGTTCAGAAATTAGAGGCATCTCAACGTTCACCAAACCTAGAATTCAAGGGTTCCTTTGAGTGAGAGGATAAATCTAAACGGTCGTGTTAGCTTAATCATAAAAGAGCTTAATTATTAAGACTACTAGCTGTTACCCGCGACTTCGTCCGCGTCGGAAATTATGTTATAAGCAAAGTTTGAACCGTATTCTATTTGAGCCTCTAGGATAAGTCGTAACCAAAATGTGGGAACAAATTTAGGACATCCTCCAACTTACCCGGGGAGTTATGCGCTAGATGGATTTTTTTAACGTGAGGAAAATCCCACATGAATGTACTATGACTCCCACTGACTAAAACCCACACGTATCCTACCTAACAGCCTACAATTGGGAGCCCCGGGTAAGCCCTCTAAAGGATACCCTAGGACTGCGCTAGATGGATAGGAAGAGACCTCATGGTTTTAGTGGGTCCAAGGCCGGTATGACGTACGTGTTTATTAATTAGCCCCTTTAATAATTAATTATAAGAGTAAGTAGTATGGTGAAGCGCGAATACGAAACGCGCTATTCGCGCTTCACCATACTACTTACTCTTATAACTTCTTTTCCTCACGTTAAAAAAATCCATCTAGCGCATAACTCCCCGGGTAAGTTGGAGGATGTCCTAAATTTGTTCCAACATTTTGCTTACGACTTATCCTAGAGGCTCAAATAGAATACGGTTCAAACTTTGCTTATAACATAATTTCCGACGCGGACGAAGTCGCGGGTAACAGCTAGTCTCAAAATATAATCGATGAATTAGGTAATGAAAGCATAGAATTTAAGTTTATTCCATTTTATGCCGCTCATTTTGGAGGACTGTGGGAGAGTAATCTGAAGGCTTGTAAACTGCATTTAGGACGCATATTGGGAACCGCTCATTTAACGTACGAAGAGTTTGGCACGGTGTTAACACAAATTGAGGCCGTCCTGAACTCCCGTCCAATGTCTCCTCTTTCCGCAGACCCACAGGATCTTCTCCCTCTTACCCCAGCTCACTTCCTCATCGGCAGACCATTGACCACACTTGCAACCAAGGATATCACCGGAGTACAGATGAGTCACCTGACCCGCTATGAGAAGGTGGAGCAACTGCGACAGAGCTTCTGGAAACGTTGGTCTATGGATTATATAGCCGAGCTTCAGACACGGTGCAAGTGGAAGACTCACCATGGAGACCTCAAAGAGGGTATGTTTGTTGTCATCAAGGATGAACACCTGCCTCCCTTGCAGTGGCATATGGGCAAAATTATTGAAACGTTTGCGGGCAAGGATGGCATCAGTCGTGTAGCAAGGATTCTCACTTCTAAAGGCATTGTACTCAGAGCATTCCCCAAAATATGCCCTTTGCCAGTGGAAGTGCCTGCAACTGAAGACTCCAGAGCTGCTTGCGATGCAGTACCTTAATTTTGAAAGCAGGAGCTTTCAAGGCGGCCGGTATGGTGCGGCCTACTAACGCCCTCTAGTATCCACGAGAGGAAGACCGCACTAGGCTGAAGATATCAACGGACTGAAGATACCAACGGACTGAAGATACCAACGGACGGCAGCGCCGCCAACGGCATAAGGACGAACTTTAGTATTAAGAACTTCACTCTAATGTCAATTTATTCATTCTGAATTAAACGTTGTTACAAGACACAAGCAAATAAAGGAAATTCATTTTGTATCACCGATCCCCAGTATTTAAGCACAAGTCAAAACCATTCATACTTAGTATACTTTGATCCCAAGTTCTTAGTCACTTTGATTCAGTACGTTTATAATTAACACTTTGTTTCTTTTACAGAAAAAATAAACCAAACTTCCTGAATATTTTGCGGTCCGAAGAAGCCAGTTGCAGTGAACCAGAACGACGTGAACTAACTTCCAGTTTCTCGAGCCGTGTTGCAACGGGAACGTCCCGTCGCTCCAAGAAGACGGGAGGAGGGTATGTGATTGATTTTAAACTGTATAAAACTAATGACTACATATCACACGCCGCTGATGTGCGCTATAGGACTGCCCTTGTGACTGTAAAACTACAGTGTGACGAGTCCTCACTATCTTGGGAGTCACTTCAAGAGTTTCTAGGACTCGCATATAAAGAATTTCAAGACACTGAACCAGTGCATTATTCTGATAAGATTTTTATAAAGTAGTTTTATTCTCTATTTTTTATAAATTAAGCTATAGACTGAAAAAGTTTCGTATGTATTCGGTTTATAAATTGGGTTATATATAATAATAATAATAATAACGCCTTTTTGTACTGCGTGTAACACATCCGAGGAGGGTATGTGATTGATTTTAAACTGTATAAAACTAACGACTACATATCTGTGGTGACTGTAAAACTACAGTGTGACGAGTCCTTACTATCTTGGGAGTCACTTCAAGACTTTCTAGGACTCGCATTATACAGAATTCCAAGACACTGAACCAGTGCATTATTCTGATAAGATTTTTATAAAGTAGTTTTATTCTCTATTTTTTATACATTGAGCTATAGACTGAAAAAGTTTCGTATGTATTCGGTTTATAAATTGGGTTATATATAATAATAATAATAATAATGCCTTTTTGTACTGCGTGTAACACATCCGTACCCAGTAAATCATGGATAGGACATTTACGAAGTAGTTTGCATAGGAAAAGTACTCATACAATAAAACATAGTGATGGAGTAGAAATCGTGAACTCAGCGTTTCGCAATCGTATATTAACATATAAAATATTGTCTTGCGATGAACTTCAGGGAGCGTCAGTAGAATCTTTTTTTTTAAATGTTCGTGACCAATTAAAATCTCTTCTAATCGAATTTCTTGCTAAGCATAATTGTGTTAAGGTAAACTTTGAGTATTTTGGTACATTTTTAAAATTCAAAGATAATTCCCAAGAAGTGAAATCTTTTGGAACCAAAAATAAAATATTGTATTGTAATTTTGATTTCGAAAAAATTTATATTGAAACAGTTAATTATTTAAAAACAAATATTGAAGAGTTTGAAGGTCGTGATAGTGGTTGGACATTTATAAATCATTTGTATGTTGAGATGAATCTCAATAAATACCAACCACTTGGTGGGTCGAGTTTCATCAGTTTACCCAAATCAATTCGGGCTAAAAAAGCGTGTTTGAATATTATGAATAAAGATCGATATTGTTTTTTATGGTGTGTAACAGCGGCTTTATATCCAACTAAAAAACACCCTGAAAAACGCATTCTTATCCTAATTTTCGAGAATTATTTAATTTAAAGGGAATGTCTTTTCCCGTGACCTTTAATGATATTAAAACATTTGAAAGAAACAATCCATGTATTAAGTTTATAATTTATGGTTTAAAAAATCATAAAACCTTTGTAGGTCCTTTGTATAAATCTGAAATCGATAAAAAATACAAAGGAAAAATTATTCATTTACTGTTTCTTGAAAATAACAGCTCTTCTCATTATTGTTTGATCAAAGACTGTTCTAGACTTTTTAGAAGTCAAGTCACATCTCATCACAACAGATTACATCTTTGTGATTTATGTTTAATATTTTTCAATACCGCTGACGAACTTAACAACCATTTATGTGGAGGTATAATAACTCTCCTCCCAAATAAAGGTTCAGTAATTAAATTTAAAAACTATGAACGCAAACAAACTATGCCTTTTTGTATTTACGCAGATTTTGAATCGATGTTACAAAAAAATACTGAGCCTAATAATTGTTCTAGTAAAAATACGAATATATTCCACCAACACGTGCCGGTTGCTTTTGGTTATTATATTGTATGCTCTGATGATCCTCGTTATAATCGTTACGTGTCATATCGAGGTAGAGACTGTGATAAGCGCTTTGTTGACTATATAACTAAAGACGTACAAAAAGTTTATGATATAATTAAGTCGCCTGCTGCAATGATATTTTCCTCGGAGGACAGGTGTGATTTTGAAAATGCAACACGTTGTCATATCTGCCAAAACTTTATTTTTTGTGACAAAGTCCGCGATCATTGTCATCTTACCGGTCGTTATCGAGGAGCTGCGCATTCGTTCTGTAATTTGCAATATAAAATGCCCGCATTTGTCCCCATTTTTTTTCATAACTTAGCTGGTTATGATTGTCATTTATTTATTAAAGCGTTGGGTGACGTCCCTGGTGAAATAAAAATAATACCTAAAAATAAAGAAAACTATATCTCATTTACGAAATTTGTATCAGTTTCAAATAATAAGTTTTTTCAAATGCGTTTTCTTGATTCATTTAAATTTTTGGGTACAAGTTTAGACAAATTAAGTAAAACTTTAACACCAGAAATGTTTAAACATTTACAAAATCACTTCCCTGTTCCTGATGAATTCCAACTACTTACTCGCAAAGGTATTTATCCATATGAATATATGGATTCGTGGAAACGGTATGATGAAAATTTTTTACCTCCAAAGAAATACTTTTATAGTTCCCTTAATGATGAAAATGTTTCTGAAGATGATTACCGGTATGCAAATTTAGTTTGGTCAAAATTTAGAATTACTAGTTTAGGTGAATATACGGATTTATATCTAAAAACTGATGTGCTTTTATTAGCAGATATTTTTGAAAATTTTAGAAAGACATGCAAACAACATTATCACTTAGATCCATCTTTTTATTTAACTGCACCCAGTTTATCTTTCGACACTATGTTATTAAAAACAGGTGTTGAATTGGAACTAATTAATGACTTGTCTATGATACGCATGTTACAAAGTGGTATAAGAGGAGGAGTGTGCCTCTGCTCTCACAGGCATGCTAAAGCAAATAACACATACTTAGCTAATTACAAATCTTCGGAACCTGATTCCTATATCTCTTATATAGATTGTAATAATTTGTATGGGTACAGTATGTGTCAATACTTACCATTATCTAATTTCAAATTTCTCACTCAACAAGAAATTGATAATTTAGATATAACTAAAATTGCTATTGATGCTGATTATGGTTATATTTTGGAAGTGGATATAGTATACCCTAAGCATTTGCATAACTTGCACAATGATTTACCATTTTGTTCCGAAAAATTTATACCCCCCGGGGGAAAGAGTTCTAAGCTAATACCTAATTTATATGATAAATTTGATTATGTCATACATTACGTGCATTTACAAACTTGTATGAAACATGGGTTGATATTGAAGAAGATTCATAGAATAATGAGTTTTCTACAAAGCCCATATTTAAAACAATATATTGATTTAAACACCAAACTGAGACAAAAAAGTTCTTCCACTTTTGAACAAGACTTTTTTAAGCTCTTGAATAATAGTGTATTTGGAAAAACTTTAGAAAATACTGAAAACAGGGTTAATGTCCATTTAGTTTCTCAGTGGCAAGATATCGAAAACATAACTAAGCGAAGAAAATGCGCTCAAAACCTTATTGCTCGTCCAAATTTCCATAGTGCAACGGTTTTCACAAAAAATCTAGTAGCGGTGCAGTTAAATCCTGAACAAATAGTTTTGAACAAACCAATATATATTGGATTTGCTGTTCTAGAATTATCAAAAAGTCATATGTATGACTTTCACTATTCAGTCATGCAACCTTTTTACAAGGATAGGATACGGATGTGTTACACGGACACAGATAGTTTTGTTAATCATATACAAACCCATGATTTCTATGAAGACATAAAAAATAACTTTTTATCTTACTTCGACACCAGCAATTTTTGTAAAAATAATGTGTATAATTTACCCATACAGAACAAAAAAAATACCAGGCTTATTTAAAGATGAAATGGGTGGTAAAATAATAAGCGAATTCGTTGGGTTGAGATCAAAGTTGTATTGTACTCAAGAGTAGCAGGTAAACGCGGTGGCGTCTGTATTCTTGCCCGAAAATTTATAGATTGTCAGCCTTTACGTGTGTGCCAACTATTGAGCACCATAAAAACTTTTGAATGCTGTGGAGTCGAAATTGGCTCCTTGCAGCTTATTGTGGTCTGTCTGTATAGGATTCCAGGCGCGGATTTGACAGTGTTCTTTACGAAGCTGAGAGAGTTATTGCATCAGCTAAGAAAAAAATCACTGCGAAACTTAATTCTAACTGGTGATCTGAACATTAACACTTTGAAAAATTCTAGTGAAAGTGAGACTTTAAAAGAGATACTAGCCAGTTACAATCTAAGTCTGCACATTAACCAACCTACGAGGCAAAAAACATGTATAGATCACATAATCAGTAATATAAAAGGGGCAAAGGGTGAAGTTATTCCATTGTTCTTGTCTGATCATAATACGGCACAATTATTAACGATTCCTATAAAAGAAAGGAATCAAAAACCAAAGTTTTGGTTTGTTCTAAAGCGTGACTATAGTGATACAAACTTAACTAAATTCAGGGAATGCCTGTCGAGTCTATCGTGGAGTGATATTTGTGATAAGTACATCGAATTGCAACGAAGCATTCAACCGATTTCATGAAACACTGGTTATGTTTTATGATCTTTGTTTTTCTACGATTAAAGTTAAACTAAATTCAAATTATAAAACTCCTAAATGGATCACAAAAGGAATTAGAAAATCGACAAAAATAAAACGACAACTTAGACATAACTATTACAAAAACAAGACCCTAACTAATAAAAATAAATACCTCAAATACGATAAACTGTTGAAAAAATGTATCAAAACCTCAAAATTTAATATCAACACAGTTTTCATGAAAAATGCCAAAAATAAATGTAAAGCTGCATGGACGCTAATTAAAAAAACAACAGCTAACATCCAATCTCAAGAATACATAAAGTCCATTGAACATAACAATAACCAATTCACAATTCCCTTAGAGATAGCTACAATATTTAATGACTATTTTATTAATACCACTAACATAGATAAAAATCCTAAACCAAACTTGAAATTATTGAAAACAGTAGGGCCAACAATATTTATCACTCCAACGTCAGAAACTGAGGTCTTAAAAGTTCTTAATATGCTAAATAACACTAATTCTGTTGGCTACGACGGTATATCCATGCCAATACTGAAAAAGTGTAGTAATGAGCTTACGAGGGTCCTGACGCAGCTCGTAAACTTATCCTTCGACCAAGGGATATTTCCTGATAAATTAAAATTCTCCATCGTGAAACCACTGCACAAAAAAGGGAATAAAAAAGACTTAGCCAACTACAGACCTATAACTTTAATCCCCGTACTCTCGAAACTATTTGAAAGACTGATGTACAACCGCATAATTAATTTTCTTAACAAATTCGAAGTCATAGTTGAAGAACAAAACGGCTTTCAAAAAAATAAGTCTACAACCCTAGCCGCATATACGTTGATAGATCAAATAACGAAGGGTATTGATAAAAAACTACGCACCTCAGCTATCTTCTTCGATATGAGCAGGGCATTTGATGTTGTAGATCATAAAATATTGCTCACAAAATGTGAACTCTATGGGATACGAGGCCAAGCGTTACATTGGCTACACAGTTACATGTCAAACAGAATGCAATGTGTTCAAATTGATCAGATCTGTGAAAACCATACTCTACGATCAGTCAAGTCGCAATACAAACTTAATAGGTTCGGTGTACCGCAAGGCAGCATTATGGGGCCCCTGCTCTTTCTAATCTATATCAATGATATCCCGAAAGTTATACCTCACAAATGTGTCCTCTTCGCAGATGATATTTCTGTGATAGTCTCGGAGGAACGCGATCTAAATACCTATAGTAATGTACTGAAATCGACTATTGAGACAGTAACGGGTTGGCTGGATGATAATAACTTAACTATAAATCTAAATAAAACTAAACTAGTCCAATTTCACAATCATAAAAATAGTTATGACATAATAAATATTAGATATGACAAAAATGTTGTCCAAGAGGTAAATGACATTAAATTTCTAGGTATAAATCTTGACAAACACTGTAATTGGAAGGCTCATGTTGAAAATGTCTGTGCCCGAATAAACAAATTTGTATTTGTCCTGAGGAATATAAGAAATCAAGTTGGAATGGATGCTGCCCTATACGCTTACCACGGATACATTGGATCTGTACTTAGATATGGAGTACTGTTGTGGGGTAACTCAACTTTTATAAACAAAGTTCTTATATCACAAAAAAAATGTGTCAGAGCCGTATGTAATGCCGCACGACTAGAGTCCTGTAGACCACTATTTAAACGAACTGGAATCCTCACGGTGGTATGCCTTTACATTTTGGAAATAGCATTGTTCATCAGAGAACATCAAATAATGTTTCCAAAAACTTGCCATCATAAACCCTATATTTCCAGGGATAAAACCAAACTCATTGTGCCAAGCTCTTACAGTGCCTTGCACCAAAAAAATTGTAGTAGCATGGCAACCAAAGTGTACAATAAATTGCCCAAGAGGTTAAGAGAATTACCGAATAACATGTTTAAAAAACGCATTAATGAGTGGCTTCTGAAAGAATGCTTCTACTCGATGGAAGAATTTTGGACATACAAAAACAACATGGGCACATTATAAGGTGGTATGCAGGTTAAAAATAGCGATGGTATGGTAATCCTTAAAATTTTGACTAGAACTTAATAACTCGTGTAATCGATTTGAGTTATATTAAATACAATACTTGACATTTTGTTAATATTATAAATTTAAAATAATAAGTATATATTAAAATGTTGACTAAAACTTATAATTACTCGTAAATTGATTTGATTTATATTAAGTAGGTACAATAATCGACATTTGTTAATATGTTATTAGAGGTTTAAAATATGACATAACTATTGTAATATCTAACATACATTATTTCTAGAAATTACATGCCGCGCGCTGTCCGGCGAAACATGTTGAACTATAGATTATAAGAAGATCAAATCAACCATGTTTCCTGTAATAAAGCATTTCATTCATTTCATTCATTCATTCATTGTATCAAAACCATTGATAGCACTATTAAAAAAGCCAAGGGTATTAAAAAGAATGTTGTACGTGACATTAACGTTTTCGATTACAAAAAAACACTTTACAACAATGAAATTGTTCATAAAACAAATGTTTTATTTAAGTCAATAAAACATGAGCTATTTACATGTGCTGTAACAAAATTTGCGCTGTCTGGTGATGACGATAAACGAGTTATTGCAAAAGATAAGATTTCAACTCGAGCATGGGGTCATACCGATATTTTTAATTTTTAACAAAAATTAGGTGTGCTATCCTGTCTTCACATAGTATTCGCAAATTATAATTATTGTAATCAACTAAACTAACTAAAATTGTAAAATTTATATGCAGTTTTGTATTATTATAAGTACCTAATCTTAAGAAATTAAACCAAGTAAGAGCATGGGGTCATACCGATATTTTTTAATTATTAACAAAAATTAGGTGTGCTTTTTTTTTTTTTTTTGTTTAACGTGAGGGAAAATCCTCATGGATGTTATGCCGGACTCCTACCGACTAAAAAACCTCACGTCACGCCCAACAGTCTATGGTAGGGAGCCCCGGGTAAACCCTCGGAAGGATGTCCCAGGACTCCCAACAGACCCACGGCCGCTGCTGCGGCCTCGCCCAGGGGGTGGTTCGGGTGATATCCCGCGTCTTTGGGGGGTTTCGGGTGTGATCCCGCTTCTAAGGGGGGACGTGCGTGAATTGTCTCACTCACGTCACGCTGCCGTCATGGGCCTGCTTCTGTAAGGACGGTGAGCCGCCCTGTCACCGTCCTCAGGCCCCCGGTCATGGTGGCCGATAGTCCTCGGCGAAGACACGTCGGCGGCGCCCAGGCCGCCGACTGCGGAACTCGGGTGGGACGGTTCTCTCCCGTACCCGTCCCGCCGCCTCCTTCACGAGCATGACCTGCTCGCAGAAGGAGGCGGCGCAGTCCCACTTACTTCCGCTGGAGAGCATGGCTCGCACCATGGTCTCGAGCGAGAGAGTGTCCACGTCCAGACCCACTACGAGGACCTGGCGCTGTTGCGCCCACGCCGTGCACTCCACCAGTGTGTGGAGCGCCGTGTCATCGCTGTGGTCCTCGCAGTGCTGACACTCGGCCGTGGTTTCCCGGTGTTTCCGCCACAGATACCTACCGAAGCTACCGTGCCCGGCAAGCATCTGTGTCAACCGGTAGGAGAGAGCACCGTGTCTCCTCTCCAGCCACTCGTCCATGACCGGTGTGACGGCCGCGATTGTGGCGAATCCCCCCTTTGGTTGCTCAAGTCGCACCTTCCATGTCTCCACGGTTTCCTGGTGGAGTAGGGACCGCTGGGCCTCGATTTCTCGATAAGCGGGCCTTTGGCCCCGCTCCAGCGCCTCCTTGCGCCATCTGAACAGTGACGCAAGGGCTCTCGCTTCCAGGTCCCATGGAGGGGTCCCGGCTAGGAGACATGCCGCCTCACCGGAGATCGTGCGGTATCCTCTTATCACCCTGACGGCCATCACTCTCTGCGGGCTCAGCAGTCTAGCCACATTGATGGCCGTCAGGGTCTCCGCCCATACGGGAGCCCCGTATAGGGCCATGCTTCGCACGATCCCCAGGTACAGTCTCCTGTAGGGAGCGTTGGGTCCCCTGATGTTGGGCATCAGCCGCGCGAGTGCGGCCGATGCTCCCCTCAGTTTTGGGACCAAACTTCGGAAGTGATGTCCGAAGTTCCACCGGCCATCGAGTACGAGCCCCAGATACTTCATCGAGGGCTCGATGCCGATGCTGACGCCCCCTACCTGTAGGCTGGATCCCGCAGGTGGCCTTTCGAATCAAGACCAGTTTCCCTATCTTCCAGACCTTGGGAAACTGGCCTTTTTCGAGGCATGCGCTATAAAGACCCATAAGTCGAGGCCCAAGCTCCTCGAGAGCCAGGACCCATGCACGGCCTGGAATGCCGTCGGGTCCAGGGGCGGTGTTTCTGCGGGATTTAAGCCGCAGGACAGCCGCCCCTAACTCACCCTCGGTGACTACGGGCACGTCGCTCTTGCTGCCTTCCGCGTTGGGCGCCTGAGACGGAGCCATGCGCGGAGGAACGTGTTCCTCCGCTCTCGACGGGAACAAGGAGTCCAGGACCCCCTCCAGCCGCTCCGGCTAGAGACTCTGGGTCAGTGGGGGCGCCTTAGGGCGTAATTTGCCTCTTACCATGAGGTACGGGCGCCCCCACGGGTTCCGCTCCAGAGTCTCCATCAGCTCTTCGCGGCCCAATTTTTTGGACCGCTTGATGGCGGTCTGGAGGGCCCTCTTGGCCTCCTTGTACCCATCGTAGAGCTCCGTCTCTCGGGTTGCCGCATCGTCTGGGCGGCGACGCCTCCGGCGAAACCTGGTGTACCGGCGGCGCGCGGTAACGCAATCCGCGCGCAACTGCATGATTTCCGGCGTCCACCAGTACACCTGTTTCCTCGCCGGTCTGGGCCTAGCCCTGGGCATCGCCGCATCGCAGATGTGCGACATGGCTCTCCCGAACCACTCCACCTCGGTATCAACATCGGCAGGCCTGTCCGCTGTCGGAATCCAGGACTGCACGATGGCCGCCTCCAGGAGAGCCTCCCGATCAAGGCGATGGAGTGCCCAACGCGGTTCCGGGGGATTCGCAATTGCTGGCGGCAGGTTAGGTGGAGGGGAGACGTCAAACCGAATATATCGGTGATCTGATGACGTCTCCTCCTCCTCCACCACGCGCCATCCCTGGACACGGCGGGCGATCTCAGGGGTCGCAAACGAAATGTCTATGACCGAGCTGAGCCCCCGCCGCGTCCAGGTTGCGACATTCCCCCGGTTCAGGATGACTAGGCCACGTGTAGTGACCCAGTCCTCCAGTATCCTCCCCCTGTCTCTGGTTTCCCGGGAGCCCCAAGCCTGAGACCAGGCATTGAAGTCTCCCAAGACCAGGATAGGGCGAGGCCGGCATGCAGCGAGAACGACGTCCAGCTCAGGGAGCCATAGCTCAAACTGATGCTGGTCGAGGCTCGGCGAGATGTAAACGGCCACGACAGCCACACCCTCGTATTCCGCCGCGACACAACCCGGGCCTCTAGCGATGACCGCCTGGCGCGAGTCGTCCGCGCCGGTCCCCCCAAAAATGGTCGCCACGCCGTCCAGATCCACCGGGCTTCCCGGGTGAACCCAGTACGGCTCGGCGACGACGACAATGTTAATGGACCACTGCCTGATGCTCTGGTACAGAAGGTCCTGAGCACCAGTGCAGTGGTTCAGATTCACTTGCAGGATGCGGATATGGGTGTCCATTAATGGACGTCCATTTCCGCACCCTGCCGCGAACTTGCACCCACAGCCTCACCCCCCCGTGCGGACGGACGGGGCTTCGGCCTTGAGGCAGCGCAGGCTTTGCTGCCCGCCCGGTGGTCGGCCTCCTTGCCCTCCGCCACGCATTTATAACAGCGTGGCGGAGCGTCACAGGCAAGGGCCTTGTGACCGGGCTGACTACAGCGGAAGCACCGATCTCCTACGGTGACTTCCGCCGTACACTGCACCCCCACATGCCCCACGACCAGGCACCTAAAGCACCTGTCTTCGCGGGGCTGCAGGAGATGCACCTGCGCCCTCAGGAAGCCCCCAATTAGTAGGCTCCGTCCGTCCGCGACTTTTTGAGCCGCCGCGACGGGGCAGCTCACGACTGCCGAACCGTGACCGGTGGGGCCAAAGCGGATTTCGCCTGACCTCACCTGATCGCGCGGGCAGCCGCTCGCCTCCACGACGGCGGAGATTATCTCCTCCGTCGTGGCCGCGTCATCCAGACCCGAAATGCGCAGACTCGCGCATTTGTTGGGTCTGGTGACGCGGACGTCGCCCGTGTCGAGCGACGCCCTCAGCTTTGCCGCTAGGGCATCAGCTTTGGGGCCGCTGGTGGCGCCAGAGACCTCGAGGAGGCGTGCTCCGGTGCGCGTCACCTTGCACCGGAGACCTCCCTCAATGTCGAGGGCCTTGAGATCGACTGAGGCTTTCGCCTGCCTCAGGACCTCGGCGTACCCCACGCCCTTCGCCTTGCCCTCTGCCGTCACCGTGATGACGACGGCAGTGGAGCGAGGAGCGCGGAGCCTCTTTGGCGCCTTCGCCGCGGCGGCCTTTGCCGCTTTTGCGGCGATCTTTGCAGTCTTCTTAGCGGCCTTCGTCGCCTTTCTGGCGGCCTTAGCCGCCTTCTTCTTTGCTCCCGCCACCTCCCAAACCCCCTCTCTTGAGGGAGTCAGGGGTGCAACGGGAGCACTGGCTGTGCTGGTGGAGGCGAGGTTGCCACCTACACCAGGTGCCGTCTTCTTCTTCTTGGGGGCGGAGGGGGCGGAGACCTTCTGCCGGGGACCAGGAGCCCCACTGGGTGCAGCCGTCGCCGCGTACGACGTGACGACGGGTGCCGCCAGCGGCAGGCGGTATGCCCGGTCCTCGAGGACGCCGAGGCGTCGTTCGATGGTCACCAGCAGCTGGACCATCGTTGGTGTCGCCTTAGGAGGTGCACGGGGAGCGGGGGTTTTCACACCCCGAGCCTCCCCGGCCCCCTGAACCAGCTGCATTAGCTTGCCGATCTCCTCCCGCATCAGCTCTTGCTGCTTGCGGGAGTCGGCAAGCTCCTTCTCCAGGCTCGCAACCCGAGCCCGGAGCTTCCCCTCCTCGTTGGAGACGCTCCTCTCGAGGAGCTCCTCCAACGCCTTAGTGGCACCCGTGACGGCTTCCGTCACTACTTTTTTCTTGCCCGCTACATTTTTGGCGCCTTTAACGGCGCCAGAAATGCGGGCAAGAGCCGCCATAATCTCCTTCGCCGCCGGCACCTCCGTGATCCTTCCGCTTGGCTGCGGGGGCACAATCGCCGGCGGCTCTGCCACTCTCCCTCTCGCTCTGTAGAGGTCGGCTTTCCGACCTCTACCCGCGGTGGTGGCCACTACCTTCCTGGGAAGGTCCTCCTCGCTGCTCGATGTTGCAGACCCGGGCCGACGGAACAGACCTTTGCCTGGTCCGCAGGACCTGGGTCTCTTTCTGCCGATTTCTTTGGCGTGGAGACTGGGTCCTCGGTCTCTGAAATTACGTCGACAGCCGACTCCATCTCCGAGCCAGCATGCGTGTACGCGACCTCCGCGTCAGTGTGGGTGGTTTTGAGGCACACCCTTGGGCCTGTGGGACTGTGGTGACCCCTCCCATATACCACCTGGGATGAACCCTGGCGGGGGTCGACATGACGGATCATGCCAAGCGATTCCCCGGACACTGTCCGGGTGCGCTCCTGGGTAGTTCCTTTCGAAGAATTTGCCTCAGTCATGTTGTTTTTTGCGTTTATAGTCCGCCGACTTTTTAGGGTGGGAGTGGGGAAGTTGGGAGAGGATGTGAGGATGGGAAAGGTTGGAGGGTGGGAGTGACGCCCTAGGCACTGAGTTCCCCCCAGCGATGCAACAAATAGCCGGGCGTCAGAGCGTGAGTTTCGGGGTAATTTTTTAAAGAGGTTTTCTTCCTCGCAACTCCAGAGAGCCACCGTGCCCGTCTGTTGCCAGACGGGGTTACGGCTCGGCCGAACGATGGTTCCTATGGAACCGTGTACTTCGCCACTGATCACTCAGTGGCGAAGTACTCGTCGCCCTGGGAGTGCTCCACTAAGTACGCTCTGCATAACAGAGCGCATGTGGAGAACTTCAAACCGGCCATAAAGGCCCCCCCTCCTTGGTGGACTATTGGCCGTGGGCGACGACGTGCGCCTCAGGCGAAGTCCACATCGTCGTCCACGTTACCAGGATGCACCACGTGGAGGTTGTCCTACCCAGCACCCCAAATTAGGTGTGCTATCCTGTCTTTACATAGTATTCACAAATTATAATTATTGTAATCAACTAAACTAACTAAAACTGTAAAATTTATATGCTGTTTTGTATTATTATAAGTACCTAATCTTAAGAAATTAAACTAAGTAAAACTGAGAAATTTGGAATAAATGCATTATCTATCTATACATATAATAAAATGATAGAGAAGCCAAAACTGTACATTGGAAATATTAAGAAAAAAATACTCGCTAGGTGTTCTAAGTAAGATACCGAACCCAAAAATATGGTCAGAAAATTTTTTGTCTGTTTGTCTGTTTGTCTGTTTATCTGTTTGTCTGTTTGTCTGTTTGCTTTGCTTTGTCCGGAAGGATCTCAAAAAGTACTGAACAGATTTGGTTCAAATTTTGCACAAATATCACTTAGGGGTGGGGTCTTAAAATAGGCTATATATTACCACGCTACATATCCTAGGGGCTAAGCAGAGAGCAATGAAATGTGTTAACCGGTGGATTGATTTAACTAAAACGTAGCAGGAATATTAGTAAGAGTTAGGTTTTACACTCAGACAACATATTATTACGCTAAATGTTTTAGGAGCTCGCAGAGAACAATGAAAATCTTTTCGTATATTTTTGCAAAATAGAGAAACGACTGAATAATTTTAATTAATCTTTTACTTGAAGAGCAATCTAGAGGTAGCATCTTTAAATAGGCTATATATTATGACGCTACATGTCCTAGGAACTAGGCAGAGGGTAGTGCCATATGTAAGTATGTGAATTGATTAAACTAAAACGTTGCAGGAATATTAGTAAGAGATCGGTTTTACACACCGGCTACATTATCAAGCTAAATATCTTGGAGGCCCTATAGAGAAAAAATAAATCCTGTGTTTGCTATGATATCCAGACCACTGATATACATTAGTTAGAAGGTTGAAAGCCACTGGAGTGCGAGGACCATTGCTTCGGTGGTGCGAAAACTACCTACAAAACCGAAAATTCACTGTTCGCATAGAAAGCACATATAGTGACCTCAAGGATGCTAATGAGGGAACAGCACAGGGATCGATGCTCGGGCCACTTCATTTTCTTTGTTACGTCAATAACATGGCTAAATGTTTAAAATCATGTACATGTTATCAGTTTGCGGACGATACATGTTTAGTCAGTGCCGATAAAGACCCACAAAAAGCAGCAGAACGCTTGCAATCAGATTTTAATGTCCTTTTGAGATGGTGTCACGACTCTGGGTTAGTACTTAATGCAGACAAGACGCAACTAATGCAGATCAAATCCCCACACCTCAAACACTCACCATATGACGACCTGATTGTACACAACCACATCTGCCTACATGGATCACCACCACGTCAATGTAACTGTCCGCTAATATAAAATGTTGATAGCCAACGGTATCTGGGCGTGATCATTGATAACAAATTAAATTGGGGACACCATATTGAAAATGTTTGCAATAAACTAAGACAGTTTCTTGCAAATATAGTTATACTTAGAAATCGCATTCCGTACAAAATCAAATTGATGTTATATAACTCTCTAGCTGAGTCTTATCTATACATATAATAAAATGATAGAAAAGCCAAAACTGTACATTGGAAATATTAAGAAAAAAATACTCGCTAGGTGTTCTACGTAAGATACCGAACCCAAAAATATAGTCAGAATTTTTTTTGTCTGTTTGTCTGTTTGTCTGTTTATCTGTTTGTCTGTTTGTCTGTTTGCTTTGCTTTGTCCGGAAGGATCTCGAAAAGTACTAATCAGATTTGGTTTAAATTTTGCACAAATATTACTTAGGGGTGGGATCTTAAAATAGGCTAGGGGAACTGAAGGCAAAATGGTATATTTAAGGAAAAACGAGTCGTATTCTACAAAATATAGCTTTATTATCAGAAACTTTTCATAGATTATCTTTGGTAGTAACCACTCTACAATTCTTATTAATTTAACTTAAATCAAATCACAGAATTTGTAGATATTGGATGATTTCCAAAATCTTCCATATGGTCCGTTTTGCCTGCATGTGAAGGCAAAATGGACCACGGTGAAGGGCAAAATGGACCCAATACCTTTCTAATTTGGGGAACACATTTCACAAATAAATTTTGTGTTCTCATCGTCGTCGTCAACGCCGGAACGCCTACAATGTGCCCAGAGGAGACAAATCGGGCCGATGCCCGATTTGTCTCCTCTGGGCACATCAATAGTAGGATAGGTGCAAAAGAGATTGCTTCATTTGCATTATGCGTTGTTTCAAGCTCCTTCCGATATTCCGATATTCGTCCCATGACTGCCTATTAGTGGTTCTTATATAATTGTTAACCATCTGAAACAAAAAATGTAGAAAACATTGAATCGAATGTAAAAATATATACAAAGGCAAAATGGACCCTGGTCCATTTTGCCCGGGCCGTTTTGCCTTTTATGTGCTTATGAATCAATGTCAAATTTTGAGGTTAACCGTTCTACCTATGTTCATTCTTTACATACTGTAATAAAGATAAAATCATGCACAAGACAGTGTCAAATCATTAAATTGACAATACTAATTACAATAAAAGTGCAGGCTAGACAAAAATGACGTTTTTTACATCCAAATATAAAAAAAAAGACTTACCGCGATAAAATTTCGCTGTCACGTCTGGCAGTTTCGCCGGCACTGACCGAGAACGGGAAGGGCGCGAGTAATTAGTTGCGTTACTTAGCAAATAGATGGCCCTAGTAGGCTTAAAATAATTTAAAAGTTCCGTTTTGCCTGCTGTTCCGTTTTGCCTTCAGTTCCCCTATATATTATCACGCTACATATCCTAGGGGCTAAGCAGAGAGCAATGAAATGTGTAAACCGGTGGATTGATTAAACTAAAACGTAGCAGGAATATTAGTAAGTGTTAGATTTTACACTCAGACAACATATTATTACGCTAAATATTTTAGGAGCTCGGCAGAGAACAATGAAAATCTTTTCGTATATTTTTGCAAAATAGAGAAACTACTGAATAATTTTAATTAATCTTTTACTTGAATAGCAATCTAGAGGTAGGATCTTTATATAAGCTATATATTATCACGCTACATATCCTAGGAACTTGGCAGAGGGTAGTGAAATATGTAAGTATGTGGATTGATTAAACTAAAATGTTGCAGGAATATTAGTAAAGGACCTTCTAAACGGGCCATGTTTCGCTGCAATTTGTGGCTGCAACACTGTGGCCCGGCAACATTGCAAGCAATACCGGCCAGACTATGCAATATTGCCGTAGTGTCCCGGCCATATAGCCAAACATGTTTAGTGTTGCCACATAAGGCCGATATTGCCCCGATGGGTTGCCGAACGATCGCTAGGCGGTCGATTTTACTGCAATATTGCTCGGCCAGTTCTATTGTTCAGTCGCTCTTTTTGTTATGTCACAGTCTATCCTTTTCTACGCGACATGAAGTTTGCTGTGAGTGATGCCATGTTGCTATATTCTGTGTTTGCGAACAGCTCCGTGTTTATTTCGAGGTTATGTTATTATGTTAATAAATTATTATATTTCAAAAATGCTGTTAATATAGAATAGAATACAACTTTATTTGTACACCAAGTCATAGTTTACAGAAAATAGCTCAAATTATCAATAGTTTCACGCCTATTTAAGTAAAGTCAAATCCACTATCTCTTTTCTGTTTATCTATCTATCTATCTATACTTCTAATAAAAGTGTTGAGGGTCGAGAGTCTGTACATGAAAGATATTTTAAAAATTTTAAGTGTAGGGCGTTCTCTAATCGATACTGAAGCCGAAAATGCAATTTAAATTTTTCATGTCTGTCTGTCTGTCTGTCTGTCTGTATCCCGAATAAGTATCACACCGAAACTAATGAGCCGATTTGAATGATACTTGGTATATTCCGAGCTTATAGTCCGAGGAAGGTTCTAGGATACTTTTGATCCCGAAGTTTTGTGCGGTTCCTGCGGGAGAGGGGATGAAAGATAAAATGGTTTTTCAGTTGTAATTTCTTAACGCGTGATGCGATTTCAAATAATTTTTTGTATTGGTAAGGGAGTACTTTAAGAATTTCTCGACCCAAGTTTCAAGATTGAGGGGTTTGTAGTTCAGAAATTAGAGGCATCTCAACTTTCGCCAAACCTAGAATTCAAGGGTTCCTTTGAATGAGAGGGTAAATCTAAACGGGCGTGTTGGCTTAATCATAAAAGAGCTTAATTATTAAGGCTGTTGTAAAATAATTTAGTCCGCGCCGAACCAAAAAATATAGTCAGAAAAATTTTTGTCTGTTTGTCTGTTTATCTGTTTGTCTGTTTGTCTGTTTGCTTTGCTTTGTCCGGAAGGATCTTGAAAAGTACTGAACAGATTTGGTTCCAATTTTGCACAAATATCACTTAGGGGTGGGGTCTTGAAATAGGTTATATATTATCACGCTACATATCCTAGGGGCTAAGCAGAGAGCAATGAAATGTGTTAACCGGTGGATTGATTTAACTAAAACGTAGCAGGAATATTAGTAAGAGTTAGGTTTTACACTCAGACAACATATTATTACGCTAAATATTTTAGGAGCTCGGCAGAGAACAATGAAAATCTTTTTGTATATTTTTGCAAAATAGAGAAACGACTGAATAATTTTAATTAATCTTTTACTTGAAGAGCAATCTAGAGGTAGCATCTTTAAATAGGCTGTATATTATCACGCTACATATCCTAGGAACTAGGCAGAGGGTAGTGCCATATGTAAGTATGTGAATTGATTAAACTAAAACGTTACAGGAATATTAGTAAGAGATCGGTTTTACACACCGGCTACATTATCACACTAAATATCTTGGAGGCCCGATAGAGAAAAATTAAATCCTGTGATTGTTGTGATATCCAGACCACTGATATACATACTTATATATTTCAAAAATCTATCTATACATATAATAAAATGATAGAGAAGCCAAAACTGTACATTGGAAATATTAAGAAAAAAATACTCGCTAGGTGTTCTAAGTAAGATACCGAACCCAAAAATATGGTCAGAAAATTTTTTGCCTGTTTGTCTGTTTGTCTGTTTATCTGTTTGTCTGTTTGTCTGTTTGCTTTGCTTTGTCCGGAAGGATCTCAAAAAGTACTGAACAGATTTGGTTCAAATTTTGCACAAATATCACTTAGGGGTGGGGTCTTAAAATAGGCTATATATTACCACGCTACATATCCTAGGGGCTAAGCAGAGAGCAATGAAATGTGTTAACCGGTGGATTGATTTAACTAAAACGTAGCAGGAATATTAGTAAGAGTTAGGTTTTACACTCAGACAACATATTATTACGCTAAATGTTTTAGGAGCTCGGCAGAGAACAATGAAAATCTTTTCGTATATTTTTGCAAAATAGAGAAACGACTGAATAATTTTAATTAATCTTTTACTTGAAGAGCAATCTAGAGGTAGCATCTTTAAATAGGCTATATATTATGACGCTACATGTCCTAGGAACTAGGCAGAGGGTAGTGCCATATGTAAGTATGTGAATTGATTAAACTAAAACGTTGCAGGAATATTAGTAAGAGATCGGTTTTACACACCGGCTACATTATCAAGCTAAATATCTTGGAGGCCCTATAGAGAAAAAATAAATCCTGTGTTTGCTATGATATCCAGACCACTGATATACATTAGTTAGAAGGTTGAAAGCCACTGGAGTGCGAGGACCATTGCTTCGGTGGTGCGAAAACTACCTACAAAACCGAAAATTCACTGTTCGCATAGAAAGCACATATAGTGACCTCAAGGATGCTAATGAGGGAACAGCACAGGGATCGATGCTCGGGCCACTTCATTTTCTTTGTTACGTCAATAACATGGCTAAATGTTTAAAATCATGTACATGTTATCAGTTTGCGGACGATACATGTTTAGTCAGTGCCGATAAAGACCCACAAAAAGCAGCAGAACGCTTGCAATCAGATTTTAATGTCCTTTTGAGATGGTGTCACGACTCTGGGTTAGTACTTAATGCAGACAAGACGCAACTAATGCAGATCAAATCCCCACACCTCAAACACTCACCATATGACGACCTGATTGTACACAACCACATCTGCCTACATGGATCACCACCACGTCAATGTAACTGTCCGCTAATATAAAATGTTGATAGCCAACGGTATCTGGGCGTGATCATTGATAACAAATTAAATTGGGGACACCATATTGAAAATGTTTGCAATAAACTAAGACAGTTTCTTGCAAATATAGTTATACTTAGAAATCGCATTCCGTACAAAATCAAATTGATGTTATATAACTCTCTAGCTGAGTCTTATATTTAATATGGATTGAGTAGCTACGGTCGCACTTATAACACATACCTACAAAGTATATTTAATCTACAGCGAAGAATTCTTCGTAACATCGTCTCCACAAAAATAAAGCAACAATTTGAAAATGACGATAATGGCCTATTTAACTTCTGCAAAATCTTGCCAGTTCAGGATCAAGTCAAGTATATGTTACTCACAGAAAATTTTTATAATCAAAATTTTCGAACCAAAATAAAACACTCTGTATATACTCGCGCGGTCGCTCGAAACCAGTTGTGTACGAGTGGCGCAAACAATACGTATGGCGAGCGAACGACTGCTTACCTGGTTCCTAGACTCATTAACGCATTACCGCAAAAATTGCGGGATGTGGATACAAACAATGTTGTGCCTAATTTTAAAAAATCATTAAAAAATCATTTCATGTTAGCACTATTGTAAAGTTATACACCATCAATGTAGATTATTAGTAGCATTAGATACAAACCGCATAGGTTTTTATAATGCTTAAGTACCTTTTTGATAAGTTAATTGTTTATCTATACATATAATAAAATGATAGAGAAGCCAAAACTGTACATTGGAAATATTAAGAAAAAAATACTCGCTAGGTGTTCTAAGTAAGATACCGAACCCAAAAATATGGTCAGAAAATTTTTTGTCTGTTTGTCTGTTTATCTGTTTGTCTGTTTGTCTGTTTGCTTTGCTTTGTCCGGAAGGATCTCAAAAAGTACTGAACAGATTTGGTTCAAATTTTGCACAAATATCACTTAGGGGTGGGGTCTTAAAATAGGCTATATATTACCACGCTACATATCCTAGGGGCTAAGCAGAGAGCAATGAAATGTGTTAACCGGTGGATTGATTTAACTAAAACGTAGCAGGAATATTAGTAAGAGTTAGGTTTTACACTCAGACAACATATTATTACGCTAAATGTTTTAGGAGCTCGGCAGAGAACAATGAAAATCTTTTCGTATATTTTTGCAAAATAGAGAAACGACTGAATAATTTTAATTAATCTTTTACTTGAAGAGCAATCTAGAGGTAGCATCTTTAAATAGGCTATATATTATGACGCTACATGTCCTAGGAACTAGGCAGAGGGTAGTGCCATATGTAAGTATGTGAATTGATTAAACTAAAACGTTGCAGGAATATTAGTAAGAGATCGGTTTTACACACCGGCTACATTATCAAGCTAAATATCTTGGAGGCCCTATAGAGAAAAAATAAATCCTGTGTTTGCTATGATATCCAGACCACTGATATACATTAGTTAGAAGGTTGAAAGCCACTGGAGTGCGAGGACCATTGCTTCGGTGGTGCGAAAACTACCTACAAAACCGAAAATTCACTGTTCGCATAGAAAGCACATATAGTGACCTCAAGGATGCTAATGAGGGAACAGCACAGGGATCGATGCTCGGGCCACTTCATTTTCTTTGTTACGTCAATAACATGGCTAAATGTTTAAAATCATGTACATGTTATCAGTTTGCGGACGATACATGTTTAGTCAGTACCGATAAAGACCCACAAAAAGCAGCAGAACGCTTGCAATCAGATTTTAATGTCCTTTTGAGATGGTGTCACGACTCTGGGTTAGTACTTAATGCAGACAAGACGCAACTAATGCAGATCAAATCCCCACACCTCAAACACTCACCATATGACGACCTGATTGTACACAACCACATCTGCCTACATGGATCACCACCACGTCAATGTAACTGTCCGCTAATATAAAATGTTGATAGCCAACGGTATCTGGGCGTGATCATTGATAACAAATTAAATTGGGGACACCATATTGAAAATGTTTGCAATAAACTAAGACAGTTTCTTGCAAATATAGTTATACTTAGAAATCGCATTCCGTACAAAATCAAATTGATGTTATATAACTCTCTAGCTGAGTCTTATATTTAATATGGATTGAGTAGCTACGGTCGCACTTATAACACATACCTACAAAGTATATTTAATCTACAGCGAAGAATTCTTCGTAACATCGTCTCCACAAAAATAAAGCAACAATTTGAAAATGACGATAATGGCCTATTTAACTTCTGCAAAATCTTGCCAGTTCAGGATCAAGTCAAGTATATGTTACTCACAGAAAATTTTTATAATCAAAATTTTCGAACCAAAATAAAACACTCTGTATATACTCGCGCGGTCGCTCGAAACCAGTTGTGTACGAGTGGCGCAAACAATACGTATGGCGAGCGAACGACTGCTTACCTGGTTCCTAGACTCATTAACGCATTACCGCAGAAATTGCGGGATGTGGATACAAACAATGTTGTGCCTAATTTTAAAAAATCATTAAAAAATCATTTCATGTTAGCACTATTGTAAAGTTATACACCATCAATGTAGATTATTAGTAGCATTAGATACAAACCGCATAGGTTTTTATAATGCTTAAGTACCTTTTTGATAAGTTAATTGTTTATATGATTAATAAATAAAAAAAAAAACATAGGTACTTATATATTTCAAAAATCTATCTATACATATAATAAAATGATAGAAAAGCCAAAACTGTACATTGGAAATATTAACAAAAAAATACTCGCTGGGTGTTCTACATAAGATACCGAAACTGAAAATATAGTTAGATTTTTTTTTGTCTGTTTGTCTGTTTGCTTTGCTTTGTCCGGAAGGATCTCGAAAAGTACTGAACAGATTTGATTCAAAATTTGCAGAAATATTACTTAGGGGTGTAGTCTTAAAATAGGCTATATAATATCACGCCACATATCCTAGGGGCTAGGCAGAGAGCAATGAAATGTTTAAACCGTTGGATTGATTTAACTAAAACGTAGCAGGAATATTAGTAGGAGATAGGTTTTACACTCAGACAACATATTATTACGCTAAATTTTTTAGGAGCTCGGCAGAGAACAATGAAAATCTGTTTGTATATTTTTGCAAAATACAGAAATTACTGAATAATTTTAATTAATCTTTTATTTGAATAGCAATCTAGAGGTAGGATCTTTACAATTTACAATAGCCTTAATCATTAAGCTCTTTTATAATTAAGCCAACACGCCAGTTTAGATTTACCGTTACATTCAAAGGGATCCTTGAATTCTAGGTTTTGCGAAAGTTGGGATGTCTCTAATTCCTGAACTAGAAAACCTTTAACATGGAAACTTGTGTGAAACATTCCTTACAGTATTCCCTTTATAACACTAAAAAAAAAATTTTGGAATCCGAAAACGCATTGAGAAGTAACAACTAACATCCCTTCTCCCAAAAGAACCGCGCAAAATATCGAGATCAAAAGTATCCTAGAATCTTCCTCGGATTATAAGCTCTGATTGTACTAAGTTTCATTCAAATCCATTCAGTAACTTCGGCGTGATACTTATTCGGAATACAGACAGACAGACACACATGAAAAATGTAATTTCATTTTCGGCTTCAGTAGACTCTCGACCCTCAACAGTTTTATTATATGTATAGACTAGCTAACCCTCGCAACTTCGTTTACGTCACATAAGATCTATGAAAGGAGAGGTATTTCTTCATCAGACTCTTCAGGCAGCGTGTGAAACTGCCCTGTTTGCTTAATCAAAAAAGAGCTTAAAGATTAAGTCTATTCTAAAGCAATTCAGTCCGCGCCGAAGGCGTGGAGGTATTTCTTCATCAGACTCATCAAGCAGCGTGTGAAACTGCCCTGTTTGCTTAATCAAAAAAGAGCTTAAAGAATAAGTCTATTCTAAAGCAATTCAGTCCACGCCTTCGGCGCGGACTGAATTATTTTACAATAGCCATAACCATTAAGCAGCTCTTTTATGATTAAGCCAACACGCCACACAAACGTTGTTTATAATGAACATTCTTAAAACAACTTTACTGAAAAATGTTGAGCTTTGGCTACAGTGACATGGGTACATAAATTAAATCACCTTAAACATAATAAGTACATGCATACGGTCACGCCTTTATTCCCAAAGGGGTATCGAGGCATATTATATGTTTACCTTTTTTTAATTTGTCCCACGTAACGTAATAGGTGGTGAGCCGCATTGCCGTGTTGAAATGGACAGGCGTTAGTACTGCCTACTTTTGAAAATTATTAAATCTATAAGGTCTTCAACTTGGTTTAACGACTGCCATTTACTGGCTACCGTTAGCGTTAGTGTTATCGTCTCAACTCTTCCGATTATGCGTAAAGTTTTCAGTCTGTGGCCCTAATCTAACAAACGTTTCGTATTCGCGCTTCACCATACTACTTACTCTTATAATTATTAAAGGGGCTAATTAATAAACACGTACGTCATACCGGCCTTGGACCCACTAAAACCATGAGGTCTCTTCCTATCCATCTAGCGCAGTCCTAGAGTATCCTTTAGAGGGCTTACCCGGGGCTCCCAATCGTAGGCTGTTAGGTAGGATACGTGTGGTTTTTAGTCAGTGGGAGTCACAGTACATTCATGTGGGATTTTCCTCACATTAAAAAAATCCATCTAGCGCATAACTCCCCGGGTAAGTTGGAGGATGTCCTAAATTTGTTCCTACATTTTGGTTACGACTTATCCTAGAGGCTCAAATAGAATACGGTTCAAACTTTGCTTATAACATAATTTCCACGCGGACGAAGTCGCGGGTAACAGCTAGTACATATAATAAAATGATAGAAAAGTCAAAACTGTACATTGGAAATATTAAAAAAAAACTTGCTGGGTGTGTTCAACGTAAGATACCGAAGCCGAAAATATAGTTAGAAAAATTTTTGTCTGTTTGTCTGTTTGTCTGTTTATCTGTTTGTCTGTTTGCTTTGCTTTGTCCGGAAGGATTTCGAAAAGTACTCAATAGATTTGATTCAAACTTTGCACAAATATTGCCTAGGGGTAAGGTGTTAAAATAGGCTATATATTATCACGCTTCATATCCTAGGGGCTAAGCAGAGAGCAATCAAATTGGCATTGTACCAATTTTCACGCGTACGAAGTCGCGGGCAACAGCTAGTCTATACATATAATAAAATGATAGAAAAGTCAAAACTGTACATTAGAAATATTTAAAAAAAAAAACTCGCTGGGTGTTCAACATAAGATACCAAAGCCGAAAATATACTTAGAATTTTTTTTATCTGTTTGTCGGTTTGTCTGTTTGTCTGTTTGATTTGCTTTGTCCGGAAGGATCTCGAAAAGTACTCAATAGATTTGATTCAAATTTTGCACAAATATTCACTAGGGGTAGGGTCTTAAAATAGGCTATATAGTATCACGCCACATATCCTAGGGGCTAAGCAGAGAGCAATCAAATTGGCATTATTACATAATTTTCACGCGTACGAAGTCGCGGGCAACAGCTAGTTATAAATATAGTATTCTGTTTTTTCTTTAATTTCCTAATACATTTGCAATACCTACTATCATGTACCATGAGAGATTTTCGCGGTCGCGGGAAACCGCTGTCGCGCTGGCTATGCCCGCCATGAAACTTGTATGTCAGGATCGTAGTAAGTGGAAATCCTTAGTCTCTGCCTACCCTGATGGGAAACAGGTGTGAAAATATGTATATGTATGTATGTTATGATGTCTTAAGTTACATACTTCGAAGTAAAATTTCTTAGAAATGTGAAATAGGATATCTATGGTTAGTAGTAGTGGACTATTGGACATTCTGAAAAAAATCTTCAAAACCTGGGACCTTGGTAGCGACAGTCACAACCTCATAACACCTGATGATATGCATCATCATTCACGTTACAACACGTTTACAATTCATAAAAATTTCGCAACTTAAGTAAGTACATAACAATGTGCATTAACATCATTCTTAAGACATGTTTGAACATGTTCGTCATAGTGAACGATGACACTTGCAAACTTGTAGGGAGTATCTCGTTACAACTTATTGCAAAATAAACTAAATCAACAGGTCAGAACTTGAATTAATACGTAGTACAGTGTATGTGTCACTAGCGGGTCATGTTTCTATTTAATTCACCTATTACTCATAATTACATTCAGTTTCATACTTGTTCTCTTTACATTCACACAAAGCAGTCTTTTAATTAATAATGTTGAAGCAACAGCAGTGCATCTCTGAACCTCAAACCAGTTACTTTGCTACAAGGAATAGGAGGATTCCAAAATACGCAATTAAAATAGATGTATTAGAAGCTGAAGATACATCAGACAACGAAGTAGAAATACATACAAGAGTGAAAACCCAATATATTGTTTACGATCAGTGGGATGAAATATATTATAAAACAGAGAAATTACTGAGCCAAATATTTAAAACGTTAGAAGATCGTGGCAGAGGAGGACGAGGCCAACCAGATATACCTCAACATTAATACATTATAAATAATGGCAGATGCATATGGTGACGGTATTGTTCAATACGCTCAAGACCCCTTTGACTTCTCACATATTTTACCTCTTTCACCTACGCAAGTTGAACCAAAAAGAAGAAAACCAACTATTTGTAGAAAATCTAAAAAGACAGCTCATAAATCTTTTGTAATCAGCAACCAACCAAAAGGAGTCAAGCTAATTCAGATAAAGATCTTGGACATCACCAGCGACAAAGACAAACCTTCGTTGCCGTTTTGTGAAGACAGTGACAGTGTGATACTTAGTGCTCAATACGTAGTTCATGATACAGTTGATGAAATCATGGACATGGCTGAAGGTATTATTAAGAAAATATCTAAGAAAATTCATGGTGATAGCTTATCATTTTAACTAATGTGTTTTTAGTTTTAAGTAAGTTATACATCACCTTAATACTTAGAGATGTACTGCTGACGCTTCAACATTTTGTACGCATCATTTTATATCATTGTGTTAGGTACAAGATCAATGTAATTTTTTGAGACATTAAATAAATGGTATTATGATTAATTTTTTTTTTCATTTCAATTTCGACTTGGGTAGGAAATAGTATGAAAAACAAACACAGTATAGTAATAAAACATTTATTCGGTTTATTAAACTTATGAAATACAAAAATTATTTTCTAAACACCATTGTTTAGTACACAATACATTCCTTAAAGCACAATAGTTCTTATGAGCAAAACAATTATACAAAAATAGGTCTTTACAGTAAAGATCACTAAGAGTCTTTAAGTTAGGAATACTTTTATTTTCACATATGTCAGAAACATTATTATGACCACATAGCTCTTGAACCCAATTAATTTTCTCACTACCTTTAACAAGAACCTTTTTTTCCTTCAAATAGGGTTTGATTATTCTAGAAAATTCTTTGTAGTCTATATATCCTTCGCTCCAGCGGTAACCTCTATTCCTTTCAATCCACCAAATGTGTCTTCTTTCTTCATCAGTTAGCGAGGATAACGGGTAAGGAGGTTTTATTAAGAATATATGAGGATGTTCCAACGTAGCTACAGCTAATTCTTTGACTATAAAGTTATTATAACGATCTTTAAAACCCTGAACATCTACTATAATAGTATTTTTGTTTATGATATCTTTCTCACGACGCTACTTAACGGCTTATACTCGATTATATAGTCGTTCAATATAAGACAATATGCTGAAGTTTGATCTGGTATATCAATATCACTTTCAATTTCCACTCTAACATCCACAACAGGACCTGATTTAAGATTATCTGGTTGTCTAGAACAATCTACTACAAATAACGGAGCAATATTTTTAAATTGTTTCTCATTTAATAACGGCTCGGCGCGACGTCCATAATACGAATGTTGAAATCTAGTATATTGTTCATATATTAAAGCAATTCGATTATTCGAGAAACTTGAATTCAAATTTTCATAAGGGAAGTAGGTTGAATTTAGGTATACTCTAACATCACGAACATCACAGTGATCAAACTTAGACATATCCAATTTAGAATTATTTTTAACCGACTTCAAAAAAAGGAGGAGGTTCTCAATTCGTACGCTGTTTTTTTTTTTTTTTTTTTGTATGTATGTTACGCGATAGCGGCGCCAATTATGGATGGATTTTGAAAATTCTTTTTTTGTTTGAAAGAGGCTACTTCTGAGATGGTCCCATATCCAGGGAATCAGGATCTGATGCTGGGATCCAGGAGAAATCGAGGGCAACCACCGAAAATTGTAGGGACAACTAGTGCGTTTGTTAACTTTTTGATTAAGTGCTTTAATGTACTAAAATTTAATGAAGGTCTGGAGTCGATCTGATGATGGAACCGAAAGACAGTCGAGGGAATTCCTTAACGATTTACAGCAGTTACCTTGTGTTTCGGCTTGATTGATTTGTGTTGATGAGAACTTTACACCTAGATAGAAATACTTTTCGGTCCACCCGTCACTTAAAATAAAAAAATAAAAATTTTCAATAAAAAATAGAACCGACTTCATACAAATCCTTAAAAATAAAATTTACCTAGCACATTGTAATTTGTATTTTGATTTATCCGATTTTATTCAATATAATATTGAAGTTGGTGCCATTGATAATACCTACCTAAACCTATGAGTTTACTTGGCACCGACATCAATATGATGTTGAATAAAATCTGATAAATCAAAATACATATTACAATGTGCTAGGTAAATTTTATTTTTAAGGATTTGTATGAAGTCGGTTCTATTTTTTATTTAAATTTTTTATTTCTATTTGTTTGCAGACCAATAATAACAAATCTTGGTTTCTCTATTTGCGACGATGTTTTTATGGACCAAGTATGCTTAGTAGTTTTTGGTAAAGCCGGATATTCATATAAATCCCAATTCCTAAATATCATCTGGAGTGGTCGATCTTTTTCTAACAGTTTTAACATATTTATTTTTTCCCTATCGGACACTTTGACATGTGGTACACGCCATATTATTTTATTTATAATAATATCTTCTACAGTTTCACCATCGTTAAGTTTTATAATAATATCTTCTACAGTTTCACCATCGTTAAGTTTTAGGGCGTTCAGATTAGTATTACTTCGTAACAATATTAATTCATGTTTGCTGTTTATCACTACTTTCTTGAAATCTTCTGCAAAACCAAGAATGTTACAGAGGGGTATAGAAGCAGAAAAGCTTCCCCCATTTGCACTATTTATGCCTTCGATATTCCATCCCCAAGCATTAGATGCTTTAGCCTCGTTTTCGTTCATTGATATTAATGATTTCATTGTGGTAGTTATACCAGCGTTTTTTATTTTATCTATTTCCACTCCATTTATCTCATAGCTTATATCTTGAAACAAATAAAGTAGACTATTGTTTGTGAAATGAACGCTACTGACTCTTTCCTTCGAATTTCCACCCTTGTTTACAACAACAGTTCCTTCCAAAAACAAAGTGCTTGCTGATGGTAATATATACAAGTCTTGTTGATTAATAGGTATCCTGATTTCATCGCTTCTATTGAAACTTGTTACGTAAGGCTTGTAAGAGTGAAATTCAATTCCTTCCACAGCGTTGTTGTATGCAGGAGTGGACAAAACATCTAGTATATTCATTTCAACAAACCGATCGCTTTAAGAAATGCTTTATTATTGTTATTCAATTTTATAACCCTTTTGGACCGAGTTCTTATTGGTTTGATAGTTTTAGTAGAACTGTTATTTTTAGTTGGATGTACCACATATTTATTATAATCTATCATTGTTTTCTTCTGATATGTAGATACAACTGCACTTCTTCACCTCGCAAATTTATTAAGTTATTATTTATATCCAACAACCTTATCTGTATGCAGCTTATATTGGTTTGATTTATTGGAAAGTAGATTGCGTTTTTCGGAATTTCTATAATCCTGTATCCAGGTGGAACATTAAGTGCAAATTCGTGTAAGATGTGACTGGATTGACCGTTTATATAGGAACCGCTAACTATGTCACATTCAATCCTTATGACAGTCGTTGGCAAAATGTTTACTGGAAACTCTGATACATGATATTTATTTGCTTCTAAGATCTGCTTTTTAAATCCCAATAAACTTCCAAATGTATCTTCTTTAGTAAAATCTATAGTTGATGTACAAAATAACACAGTTTTTAAGGTGTTGTTATTACAATTGAGTTTTATAGATGCATCTTTTATCTCAGTTTTTAAATAGTCACTAATATCTTGTAATTCATAGGTTCCTTCAGGTATCTCAATAACATTTTTAGAACCATAGTATAATTTATTGTTTGTATTATCAAAATTTGGAATAGAATTATATGTAGAGAAATGTAATAATGCACATTCATACTCCTCAGCTAATGGCAACGTGTCTGGATAATAGGTAGATAATACCGATGAGTTTCCAGTTATCGATAAGGTGAGTGACATCTTGCAAATGATGGAAATGAAAGAGTGGTATAAGATTTATAGTATTTTTATTTAAAGTATTATAATTATAATAAAGATTTATAGTATTTAATCCAAAAAGTTTGCAAATAACTCAAACACATATGTTCACAAACTATTGTGTTAAATTGTTGATATCTATTGTGGCGACCATGAGTAGCCCGCCTTATATTACCATTCCGTCCATGGACCGCTGTAGTTCCTAACCTACGTGTGGTAGCACTGGAAGCGGCCATGAGGTTGGCAGCATGTTGAGCACCGACCGACATTGAACAGGATACTTCCTTTCCTTCTTCTGCCTCCGACCGTCGAGACTAATGTACGCGTGTGAGAACTGTGATACGAGTATTGTGTAATGTGTAGCACCTAAGCTATATTGTACAAGATTAATAAAGTGATATATTGCATGGGGAAGTATATCATTCATCCCGCAAGCAACCCCCATAAATGGTGACCCCGACGCTTCAGCAAGCAAGCTGCTGATTACACTTCTACATCTCCACCGTGCAGCACAGTACCGAGTTCGTGAGGGCGAAGCCCTGCACCATATCGAGGCACGTGCGGGAGCGCAGACCGTGCACCCGGCTACGCATCGTAAATAACAAATTGTGAATTGTGAAGTGCAGTGTCATAAAAATTACTAAGGCAGTATTTATCTTTCGTTTCGACATTGCGATATTATTATTTTTTTTTACCTTTGTGTGTCCGCCATTACGTGCCGAAATTATCGTATTGATGGTGGCGCCACCCTAGCGTCTGTTCGGTTAAGCCAGGAACTAACCACCGGAAGACCGAAACAGTCGAATGTAAACAAATACTTGTTCATCAAACAAATCTTTACTTATCTTCATTCGAGTTCAGACTTGATTTGAAGAATTGTGACATTTGCTGAACTTTATTTTTCTTTTTCTCTTAATTAAACGCATCAAGCTCAAAACAGAAAACGCCAAAGAAGCATAACAAAATTAATGGACTTATAGCTATTATTTACTGCTTTTGTTGTGAGTTTTACTTCGTAGTAACAATATTGCATCCATTTTATACTGTGTGTATACTAGATAACATAAGCTATCTATTAACTATGGAAGAATATTCTAATGCTGAGGGCAAGGGCGCTACTGTTGGTGCAAATACTTCTACGGCTTCTACTTCTCTTTTTAAAGTGTCTATTCGCACCCCTCCTTTCTGTAAAGACCGGCCACTGCTTTGGTTTTGCAGCCTAGAATCTCAGTTCGTTATCAACGGCATAACTAAAGAATTAACCAAATTTCATTATGCCGTTGCACACCTGGATGTGGAGTGCACCAAAGAGGTTGAGGACGTAATTACACACCCACCAACTAGCGAACCTTACACAACCTTGAAAAACACTATTATTTCTAGATTTTCAGATTCATATGAAGAAAAGGTACGCCGACTGCTCGAGGATGAACCTATCGGTGACAGAAAGCCTTCATCGTTCTTCAGACATCTGCGCTCGCTGGCAGGTGCTTCATTCCCGGACCAGCTACTGAAAACTATCTGGGGAAAAAGGTTGCCTAGACAGATCCAGATAGTGCTCGCAGCCCAGAAGCAGCAATCCCCAGGTGAGTTGTGTGAACTAGCTGACCAACTCGTGGAAATTCATTCGCATCACCCTACTACGACTGTACATGAAGTACATACTTCGCCTATGATAGACTTGCAGACACTGACAGCACAAGTGCAAGAGCTAACACAACTGGTAGCCTCTCTTACTGCTAGTACCAGTGACACTCAGGTCGAGCACACGCGCAACCGCATACAACAACGCGGACGTAGCCGCAGTCGACCACGTACTATCGACAGAACAATTTGTTGGTATCACGAGCGCTTTGGTAATAAAGCCAACAAATGCACCACACCCTGCACCTATCCGGCTGACTCATCTCAGGGAAACCAGTCAAGCAATTGATAATGGCGACTATCGATTGCCCTCCCACCAGTCGCCGACTGTACATATCCGATCGATATACGAACAAGAAGTTTCTTGTTGATACCGGCTCTGATATATGTTGCTTTCCTAGACGGCAACTGTCTGAGAAACACCAACCAACCTCGTACCAACTTGTCGCAGCTAATGGTACAATCATATCCACATATGGCACCATAAGGGAAACTGGGGACACTTGATCCCCCCTTTTGTTTTTTATCCCTAATTTCTATATTGAGTATCCGTTTAAAAAACCGTTGGTACTAAAATACGTGAAATTTATTTGCTTATAATTGCTGTAAGAGCCAAAGATATCAAAATCTAAATTTAGTAGTTATTTGACTTAAATCAATAATAAGGAATCGTACCATGTGTCCCGTATATACGTAAGACTTGATCCCCCCGGTCTGGATGACCTGATCCTGGGGGATTAACAGGGGGATCCTACAGAGATGTGGCCAGCCCACTGCCATTTCAAGACGCATGCTTCTGCGAGCTATGTCGACCACTCTGGTTCTCTGACGGAGAACATCGTTCCGGATTTTATCCCTCAGAGGCATCCATAGCATAGCTCGTTCCATTGCTCGCTGTGCAACTTTAAGGGCATTGGACTAGCTTTATTTTCGTTCTCTGGCACCATTTTTCGGGCACCTTCTCTGGTTTTGCAGGCTCTTGGGATATTGTTCTGCAATGAATTGAAAAAAAAAAAGGTAGGGGACACTTGAGTCAGGTGGATCAAATCTCCCATAATAAAGTGTACCAAGTATACCCTGAGCTATTTGAGGTTATAAACAAAAATATTTTCAAATGTCTATAATATTACCACTTTATTACGTAAAGAATGGCTAATAATATAGATAATGGCTCGTATTAAATGCATACACACTTAAAAGTCCTATTTTAAATAAATGTTTAGTGCAAATAAAAACTCACCAAAATTTTCTTTCTGCCGCAACAATTTCTTACTCGGCCGCCGTTTGTCAAAGTGTCGAATGTGATAGATGTTCCATCTTTAGAAAGTTATCGGGTACCATATACAATCGATATTGCCACTATAAAACTAAATACGGCTTATACAAGTTCTGTAAATCTTGTGTACCTAGTCTCCCGTAAGGATCAAGTATCCCCAGTTTCCCCTACTGTTACAGCTCAATCTCGGCCTGCGGCGGAACTATAAGTGGAACTTCATAATTGCAGATGTGGAAACACCCATTATAGGTTCGGACTTTCTAGCACACTACAATTTACTACCCGACTGCGCACACAATCAACTAGTTGACGGCATGACCGGCTTGAAATCGAGTTGCTCTGCCGTAGACTCCACACAGGTAAGCGTTAAGACTGTTGTACTCACAGATAAGTCTCCTTACCACAAAATGGTCTCTGAGTTTCCTGATATCATTAAACCCCCTGGAATCATTCGAGAAATAAAACATTCCACTGTACATCACATCAACACAACGGATGGACCCCCTGTATGTTCTCGCCCACGTCGCCTAGCACCTGACAAGCTGCGTGCTGCTCAAAAGGTTTTCCACGAAATGGTGCAATCAGGCACAGCACGACCGTCTATGAGCCCATGGTCATCACCTTTGCAGATGACGCCCAAGAAAGACCTTACTTGGCGTCCCTGTGGAGACTACCGAGGACTTAATGCCCGCACTGTACCGGACAAGTACCCTATACGACACATAGGTGATTTCAACCATAGTTTGGCTGGATCGTCAGTGTTCAGTACCTTGGATATGGTAAAAGCTTACCAGCAGATCCCCGTGCACCCTCCGGACATATGTAAGACAGCCATTACCACACCTTTCGGGTTGTACGAGCTACCATACATGGGGTACGGTTTGAGAAATGCTGGCCAAACCTTTCAAAGGTTCGTGGATGAGGTGGTCAGAGGCCTGGAGTTCTGTTTCACATATATTGACGACATACTCGTTTTTTCCAAAAATCACACTGACCATGCAGAACATTTGCGCATTATTTTCGAAAGACTCAACAAGTACGGTGTCGTCATAAATCCAACCAAATGCATTTTTGGTGCCGATGAAGTAACATTCTTGGGGTACCGCATCAGTCATAAAGGCATCTACCCTCCCGAGGATCGCATAAGAGATCTTATGGAGTTTCCGGCACCTAAAACCGTAAAAGGAATGCGTAGATTCCTAGGTATGATTAACTTTTATCGCCAATTTTTACCAGATGCCGCTAAGTACCAGGCTCCACTAGTTGATGCTGTCGCTGCCACGCAAGGTAAAGGAAATCAACCTTTCCCGTGGACACCACAGCTCGAAGACAGTTTCCAGGCCTGCAAAAAGAGTTTGACAGCTGCTACAATGCTAGTACATCCAGACCCAACAGCCCAGCTCGGACTTTTCACAGATGCTTCAGGTACGCACATTGGCTCTTGTTTACTACAACGCATCAACGACAAGACTAATTGGCAGCCTCTAGCCTATTTTAGTCGCAAGCTATCAAGCAAGCAAACAGAATGGCCTACCTATTACCGTGAACTACTGGCGGTCTATGAAAGTGTGCAACATTTTAGACATATACTGGAATCTCAACATGCGACCATCTACACTGATCACAAGCCGCTAGTTTATGCCTTTGTACAACGGCGAGATAAGCTACCACCGGCCCAACTCAACCAACTGTCTTTCATAAGTCAATTTACCACTGACATTGTCTACGTAAAAGGCGAAGACAATGTAGTAGCCGACGCTATGTCCAGAGTCGAGAACATCTCACTTATAGAAAACCATTCGGCATTAGCTGAAGCGCAGGCAACAGACGACGAACTCAAGAAGTTAGACACAGCCTCGTCTTTGAAATTGGAACAAATCTTAATTCCAGGCACAGAAGTCACTGTTGTGTGTGACACTTCAACTGGGAAGCCGCGACCGTACCTGCCTCCGTCGTTCCGACGCGCAGCGTTCCAGCGCCTGCACGCCCTAAGTCATCCGGGCGCCCGCGCAACTGCGCGCCTCGTCGCTGATCGTTTCGTGTGGCCAGGCATCAACAAGGATTGCCGCACATGGGCACGCGAGTGTCTCGCATGCCAGAGATGCAAGGTCACGCGCCACGTTACTTCTCCACTGGGTAATTTTCCTACTCCATCTGGGAGATTCAAACATGTACATCTAGACATAGTCGGCCCGCTGCCCCACTCGGAGGGTTTCACATATTGCCTGACAGCCATAGATCGCTTCTCAAGGTGGCCTGAGGTGTGGCCCATGTCCACTATGACTGCAGAAGAGGTAGCGGATAAATTTCTACACGGCTGGATCGCTCGTTTTGGCGTACCTACCACAGTCACCACTGACCAGGGCCGCCAATTCGAATCAGTATTATTTAATAGACTCCTACATCTAGGCGCTACTAAACGCGCAAGAACAACCAGCTACCACCCTCAAGCGAACGGCATGCTGGAGCGTTTCCACCGACATCTAAAATCCGCTCTCATGTGTCACCAAGACACCTGGCACAGAGCGCTGCCTTTATTTCTTCTAGGCATTAGAGCGGCAATAAAAGAGGATCTAAAGTGTTCTGCCGCTGACATCCTCTACGGAGAGGCACTGCGCTTACCAGGCGAATTCCTGGTTGCCAGCACGTCTCCTCAGCAGATTACCGACGAATTTATTACACAATTACAGAGGGCGATGGCCAGCTTACGTCCCACACCCGCTTCACGTCACTCGTCGTCTAAGACTTTTGTTTTCAGGGACCTAACTACGTCCACACACGTATTCCTACGCGACGATTCAGTTCGACGTTCTCTGCAACCACCTTATACGGGTCCACATAAAATCCTAAATCACTCTGATAAGACGCTAACTATTGAAATTTCAGGTCGCAAAGCCGAGGTAAGCGTGGACCGAGTCAAACCAGCTTATGTAGCCTTAGATCTTGATTTACCAGTACCAGTCACTAAGATTCTTAACCCGCCGATGATAACACCCGGATTACACAATGATAACACAGAACAGTACACACCCCCGCTCACTCCTGTAGGGACACCAACAGTAGCATCTGAGCCCCTAGCACCTCAGATCAAACCATCGTCCGCAGCTTCTCAACCTGTCACCACTAGGGTTGGCAGAAAGGTGAAATTTAGGGACATGCTAAATTTATAAATTTTATTGTGTATATGTAATTTTTTTTACAAAATTTGTGTATTGTGTCTATTTACAATAAGTTGTACTTTTATACAATCGTTTATTTCGTGACCTGCATTATTATTCTTGTATTGCTTAAGAAATCTGTGTAACGTATAAAATGTATATTAACAGCAAATAAAGCTCGGTTAAATATATTGTATACCTATAGTTTTTGTACAAGACCTGTATAACATGTAGAAGATGCATAAACAGCAGACAGTTTATTATGTATACTTTAGCTTACAAATAGTTAACAGCCTATGTTACAGACGTTATTGTATACTACTTTAGCTCTCAATAGTTAACAACCTGTATTACAAATTGTATACCCTTGCTCACTCCGTAGGGGGGTGATGTGGCGACCATGAGTAGCCCGCCTTATATTACCATTCCGTCCATGGACCGCTGTAGTTCCTAACCTACGTGTGGTAGCACTGGAAGCGGCCATGAGGTTGGCAGCATGTTGAGCACCGACCGACATTGAACAGGATACTTCCTTTCCTTCTTCTGCCTCCGACCGTCGAGACTAATGTACGCGTGTGAGAACTGTGATACGAGTATTGTGTAATGTGTAGCACCTAAGCTATATTGTACAAGATTAATAAAGTGATATATTGCATGGGGAAGTATATCATTCATCCCGCAAGCAACCCCCATACTATCATAGTTATAATGAACATCACAGTTCTTAAAATATAGCATTAATTCTCTTGGCGGTTTTAAATCACCATAGCTATCAAAATATTCACAATAATTGTTTATTTTAACATAAGCTACCCAATGCGTTCCATCATTTCTCGAATTATCTAGGTTAACTATAGCACATTCAATTCGTTTAGGTGTTTTTAGTAACTGATCCTTCATATAAACTCCTCGAAAATGTGGAATACAATGACCATACTTCTGAATATCGATATTAGTTAAAGCGCGATTAGGTAGCTGATCAATTAGTTTTTTGATGGATTTATAAACAATCCCTGACCTTGCTTATGCGGTTTAATGTATAGACCTTTACCTATTGCTATAGCCTCCATAGTTTTATTATGACGTTCAGTTTCTTGTAATTTTTTCTGACCGTGTTTATAATCATTCACAGTTTTTGCAATACCAGCTGCACCACCAGCTAATGCTCCTAAAGCAGTTAAACCAGCAAAAATTGGGATTAAAGGTAGAATGCCTCCAGTTTTTGGTATAGGTATCATTCGAGGTACTCGAACTTTTGGAATGCATGGAACTAATTTTCGGGCAACCATATAAGCCATATTTATTAATGACTTATCATCTTTAGGTGAGAGTTTTTTGATTTTTCTTTTAATTTTTAACAAAGTTATTAAAGGTCTTAACACCAGCACCAGACTTCAATTTAGCTTTCATAACTTTGTTTACTATCCACGAACTAATCTTTTCCCCTGTTCGAGCATCTTTTGCTGTAAGTCTTTGCTTAGCCATATCTATAAGACGTAAGTCGGCTTTTTGACGGTTAGGCAAGTCTGTGTAGTTTGCGTATGCAATATCGTGATGCATACAAGCTTCGTCTAACTTATTTACACCTTTATCACCACGTAGTAATCGTTTCGAAAGCTTTGTTCCTGGTCCACAATAGTTATAACCAGGTATGTGTAGTTCGAATGGTAAATGATTAATGATATTGTTTATTAGTCCACCACCTTGCATCGTCCAAAGAATAATGAATATACATTAAAATTACATATCACTTATATAATTAACTCGTTCCACTATTGCAGTATTATCAATCCAACTATTCTCTTTGTTATTTAAACCCAACCATTTTACAAACAGTTTGTTTCCTTTCTTTTTTAATACCTTTTCTATCAAATAGACACCAGGACAGGACGACTTTTGAAGCTCTTGTTCGTAAAAAGTTCCTAATATGACTTGTTTTTGATTATCTTCGATGCGATATGTTATTGGTATAGTGTTATTTATCTTTTTTATAGTAAATAATTCTGTTGACCAGTTAGGAGTGTATCCTTTCTCGAATATATGTTTGTACTTGCTAATTCGAACTTTGTCACCAATTTTAAACTTTGGACGACATTTTTGGACTACCTTTATCATGGAATTCGTAATATTATTTTTTTTCATTAAACTTATTGACATTAACAGGTGCAAATTTAATAGTACGATGTTTTGTGTTATTATATGTCTTCACAATACCGTTCAAGCCACCATCTATCCACTTATAGTGTCCGTTCAAGCTAAAGTATTTGTACAATTTATTTTTAATAGTTTTAATAACTCGTTCTACAATTGAAGCCTTTTTGGTTGAAAATGTAGAGTAGTGATTAATATTATAGTTCTGTAAAAGCTTTTGAAATGTAGAATTATAGAACTCAGTACCCATATCAGTTTGCAGATGATTTGGTATCCCGTGATTAGAAGAAAGTATTTTTTCAAATGCAAGAGAGACATCATGTTTGGATTTAGTTTTTAATGGTTCCACCCAAACGTACTTGGAGAAGCAGTCGATAACTATTAAAATATAGTTATATCCTTTATTAAAGGTTTTTAGGTTTTGCATATCAGCTAAATCTGCTTGCCACAAATCATCAATACCTTTTAAAATTACAGATCGTCGAGGAAAATTTTTTCGTGCTGCTTTATGTATTTCATTGACGATTTGTTGTTTCGTCATTTTAACAAACTTTAAGGGCTATGTTTTTCGATCTTTTAATATAGATTGAATTGCGTCTTGAACTAGTTTATCAACTGCTTTTCTTGTGTAAAATTTGCTTTCCAAATGAGTGTCAATCTCAGACATTATTGTTTTTAAAGCTTTCTCTATGTGGTTTTGAACACTATTTGGAATAGAACTTTGCAATTTTCGTAAGTCACGGATTAGTACACCTTTCAATTCATCTACATATGCTTTATTTACTGCATCATCTGCGTCTTGAGGAGGTTTTACACCTTTTAGCCTCGATGTCTTCAAGTCATAATCTCCATAATCAGATTTTATTAATGCGTTATCATTAAACTCAAGTATTTCTGATATCCGCATTCGCTTATGAATATAATGTCCAAATTTGACTACATTCATATTAAAGGTGTATTATGTTGAACGTAATATAGTAAAATGACACACATATAACATTAGTAGATCTATTTATTTAATGATTTTGCTTTCACGTAGTTCTTCAATGATAGATATTATTTCATTGTCTAGTCTTGTGTTACCAGCATCTCGAGAAGCAATTAATAACTTTAATCTATCAACCAATTCATTGGGATCATCCCAATATACAAAATCTGTGTTTTTTTTCCACATTTTTGTTGAAGGTAATCCTTTTCCTACTTTCTGTCTACAACTTGGACTTCTACTTTCTTGATCGAAAAGTGGTTTAATAACTTGCAAATATTTTTGTCCTTTATTACTTTTAATTGGTTTTTTTGAATCGAAATCACGACGATGTGCATTCGTTACAAGTAACATTGTCTTATAATTTTGCTTGTCACAGTCATTAACCAAGCTCAGATCAATGTCTTTTTTTAACAGTAACTCTCACAACCCAGGTGTACTTTCGTATTTGTGTCCGGCTACAGTAATAACTTTATCCCCAATAGTTATGTTAGAGGAACCCAACATTAGCTTTCCACGTTCATTTCTTGTACCAAATGGAACATCTGATAGTACTTGTGAAGATAACGACCAAGATGATGCATCTGGATTAGTACCGACTAATGACTGAAATGAAGAGTCCGATGAGGGTTCCGATTCGTTACTAGCAATACTGCTATCATCTGTTTCTTTCATATCTTGGTCTTGCGGTTCTTTGGGTTCTACTTTTTCCTCCTTTTTTGTTAGAGCTAAGTGGTTATTAGTGTTGGCTATTAAATTGAGAGATTCTGTGACAGGTTTAAAAACTGTATCAAGAGCATGCTTATTATTATCTTCAAAATCCTTCATTTTACGTATTTTTTTCTTGACAGCTTGTGTCGCATCAACAATTTGTTTTTTCAATGATTTATCCATTATGTAAAATAGGTGGTAATCGAATAAGAATCAATTAAAGAATAACAATAAACAGACTGCAGTCTACTTAAATATTCAAATTTCATCCAATAATACAAATGTGTCAAACGTTTTTCTATAGCAACCATTGTTTTTAGAACAATCTTTATTAATTACCACATAATCAAAACGTTCTTTCCATATTAAGGAACACATTTCTCGAAATTTCAACCATGTCATATCGGTGTTAACATGTTCTTCATAAACATGTTTCAAATTAACTTCATCTTGCTTAAAAAGCACAATTAGGTAAGCATTATCTCTTACAAGTTGTTTAGGTATTTTGGTATAAGTTTGATTTAAATAAAAACTATCAATCAATTTATGTCTTCCCATGGCAAAATAATCACGCATATTACTTTGATTTTCACATGCTACATCATCAAAAATAATCACAGAATTTGGTTTTGCATCTGCAACCTTTAAAACGTCATCATTTGCTTGGTATGTCTGGAGAGTGATACCTGGTACTCGTCGTAAAACCTTTTCTAAAAAGATATACTTTGGTTGAAGTAGAGTTTTAGAGTATACATAAACATTTTTAAATGTCAAGCCATTTTCATGCAATAGAAGACCCATTAATAAATTAGTTTTTCCACAATTTGATGGTTCACAAATGATGCAACGTACAGTATTCGGTAATAATTCTCCATGACGTAATTTGTTTTTTGTCAAATCGTCACAGATTGTATTGACCTGTAACGATTGTCTTTGTTTAACGAATTTCATGTTTGCTATGCAATACTGATGGACTCATAATGAAAGGATGAATTTATAACATAAATATTTATAACTACAAGTAGTCGAACCCAACTGGTTACAGAAAACGTTGTGGGTTATAAATGGTAAGTAATGAACATGGAGAGAGCTTCAGCAAATTGTATTTTTTAAATTATTTTTTATAATTATTTTAGGTTTGGTTACATTTTTAAAATGTGGAATATTGGGCGATCTGTCCCACGTGAGCAAGGAGCGATAGCGACGATGCGAACTTAAAGTGGGACAGAATGCCCAATATTCCACTACTGTCAGGTACATATACCTATAGCATTCGCTTATTATATAGTTTGTTCGTTTGATGAAAGTAGAAATCGTTTTGTATCTTACCGTGGGGAAGATTGTGTAGATAAATTTGTTTAGAATATTCACAGGGATGTTCAATTGATTAACAACAATCTGTCGAATAGTGTACCAATTATATTTAACAACGAAGATTCTGTTAAATTCAATGAAAGCACTCGTTGTCATATTTGTCAAAACTTACTAATCACAGACCGAGTAAGAGATCACTGTCATATGACAGGTCAATATCGAGGAGCCGCACATAACTACTGTAATTTGATGTATAAACTTCCAAAATTTATACCAATTTTCTTTCATAATCTTTCAGGTTACAATTGCCATTTTTTTATTAAAAAATTAGGAGAAGCTCGCGGTTAACTTAAAATCATAGCTAAAAATAAAGAGTCATATATTTCTTTTACAAAATTTATACAAGTTTCTAGAGATGAATATGTACAACTTCGGTTTGTGGACTCCTTTAAATTTTTATCTACTAGTTTAGACAAATTAGTAAAAAGTTTGAAACCAGAACAGTTTATACACTTAAAAAACAATTTCTCTTGTCCAAAACAATTTAAATTACTTACGCGAAAAGGTGTGTATCCTTATGATTATATGATCAACATAAATCGTTATAAGGAGACAGTTCTGCCTGAAAACGTTATTTTTATAATTCACTAAATAATCAACATATTTCATTAGCAGATTACCAGCATGCTAAATTGGTATGGTCTGAATTTAAAATAAAAAATCTAGGTGATTATACTGATCTTTACCTCAAAACTGACGTACTTTTGTTGACTGACGTTTTTGAAAACTTTAGAAATACTTCTAAGCGATTTTACCAATTAGATCCAGCTTTTTATGTAACAGCTTCTAGCTTATCATGGGACGCGATGCTTCTCAAAACGGGAATTAAGTTAGAACTTATTGATGATTTAGCAATAATAAGGTTAATACAAGAGGGTATAAGAGGAGGTCTTTGTATGAGTTCCCATCGTTATGTAAAAAGTAATAATAAATATATGGAAGATTATGACCCTCAACAAGATGATATATTTATTGTATACTTAGATTGCAATAATTTATATGGGTGTGCTATGTGCCAACCTTTACCTTTATCAAACTTCAGGTTTCTTGATAAAAATGAAATAGAAAATCTAAACATCGAGAATATAAAAGATGATGCAGATTATGGGTTCATATTAGAGGTAGATTTACTTTATCCTAAATATTTACACTGTTTGCATAATGACTTGCCATTTTGTCCTGAGAAATGTGTGCCTCCTGGAGGTAAAATTTCTAAACTTGTCACAACTTTATATGATAACTATAAATACGTAATACATTACGTACATTTGAAAAATTGTATTAAGCATGGATTAATATTAAACAAAGTGCATCGCGTTATAACTTTTAGGCAGAAAGCTTTTTTAAAAAAATAAATAGACCTCAATACCGAGCTTAGACAAAAAGCAGTGACCGAATTTGAACAAGACTTTTTTAAATTGCTTAATAACAGTATATTCGGTAAAACGCTAGAAAATAATGAAAATCGTGTAAAAGTTCATTTAGTAAATCAGTGGAGTGATAGCGATAATAAAACAAAAAAGAGATTAAGTGCAGATACCTTGGTTGCCAGACCTAACTTCCATAGTGCTTCTATATTTTCTGAGAATTTGGTTGCGATTCAAATGAAACCCGAAAAAATTGTTATGGATAAACCCCTATATATAGGTTTCTCTGTATTAGAACTATCAAAAAAACATATGTACGATTTTCACTATTCTATTATGCGCCCACATTATAGAGAACTGATCAAGTTATGCTATACGGACACAGACAGTTTTATTTATAAAATTGAAACTAACGACTTTTACAATGATATGAAAAACTACTTTATTAGTTATTTTGATACTAGTAATTATAGTAAAAGTAATCCGTTTAGTTTACCGATTTTTGAATAAAAAGGTGCCAGGTCTATTTAAAGACGAAATGGGAGGTAAAATAATCAGGGAATTCATTGGTCTACGTCCCAAATTATATTGTATTCAATCTGAGCAATGTACTTTAAAAAAAGCTAAAGGTGTTAAGATATGCGTAGTGAGAGACTTAGTAAAAGCAGATTATAAAAAAACGTTAACCAATAATGAAATAACTCGTAAACAAAATTTATTATTTAAATCCTTGAAACACGAGTTAGTAACCCGTAGTGTCAACAAAGTTGTATTATCATCCAATGATGATAAGCGGTATATATTAAAGGACAACATTCACACTGTTTCCTGGGGAAACTGCTCAATTTTAGGTTGAATTTTAGGACGTTTAATTGAAATTTATGATGGGTTTTATTTTTTCATAAGTATGACATTGTGATGTTTAAAAATGTATTTAAGTACTTTAAGTTTATAGTCTTAACCATTAAGCTCTTTTATGATTAAGCCAACACGCAACACAAACGTTGTTTATAATGAACATTCTTAAAACAACTTTACTGAAAAATGTTGAGCTTTGGCTACAGTGACATGGGTACATAAATTAAATCACCTTAAACATAATAAGTACATGCATACGGTCACGCCTTTATCCCCAAAGGGGTATCGAGGCATATTATATGTTTACCTTTTTTTAATTTGTCCCACGTAACGTAATAGGTGGTGAGCCGCATTGCCGTGTTGAAATGGACAGGCGTTAGTACTGCCTACTTTTGAAAATTATTAAATCTATAAGGTCTTCAACTTGGTTTAACGACTGCCATTTACTGGCTACCGTTAGCGTTAGTGTTATCGTCTCAACTCTTCCGATTATGCGTAAAGTTTTCAGTCTGTGGCCCTAATCTAACAAACGTTTCGTATTCGCGCTTCACCATACTACTTACTCTTATAATTAATTATTAAAGGGGCTAATTAATAAACACGTACGTCATACCGGCCTTGGACCCACTAAAACCATGAGGTCTCTTCCTATCCATCTAGCGCAGTCCTAGGGTATCCTTTAGAGGGCTTACCCGGGGCTCCCAATCGTAGGCTGTTAGGCAGGATGCGTGTGGTTTTTAGGCCATATAGGATTGCAAAATTAGTACGTGATTCGTACTCGGCATACCATAAAACCCAATAAATGATACCCATCATGAAATTTTGTGATTACGGCGCGGCGGGAATATTGGATTGCATATCCGTGATTCGTACTCAGCATACCAAAAAATCCCTTAAACGATACCTATTATGAAATTTTGTGATTATGGCGCGGCGGCCATATTGGATTGCAAAAATATCCGTGATTCGTACTCAGCATACCAAAAAACCCCTTAAACGATACCCATCATGAAATTTTGTGATTACACCGCGGTGGCCATTTTGAATTGCAAAATTATCACGTGATTCGTTCTCAGCATACAAAAAAAAACTCTTAAACGATACCCATTATGAAATTTTGTGATTACGGTGCGGCGGGCATATTGGATTGCAAAAATATCCGTGATTCGTACTCAGCATACCAAAAAACCTCTTAAACGATACCCATTATGAAATTTTGTGATTATGGCGCGGCGGCCATATTGAATTGCAAAATAATCACGTGATTCGTACTCAGCATACCAGAAAAAACCCCTTAAACGATACCCATCATGAAATTTTGTGATTACGGCGCGGCGGCCATCTTGTATTGCAAAATTAGTACGTGATTCGTACTCAGCATACCAAAAAACCGGTCTCCTCAGGTTTTCCATAAATTCATTTGCACTAATATTGTTTGCCATAATCATCCCCGATCATAATATTTACTTGCACTATTATCATTTATACTAATAACGTTTGCCTTAACAACTCGACAGTCATAACTTTTATTTGCCATAAAATGACTCTCTATAACAACATATTCCATAATAATTATTTTCCATAAGTAACACATCTCATAATCGACTCTTGACATAATTAAAATTTGACATAATTATGAAAATAATACATAATATTGTTAGGTCGAAATTAATTATTGTTAACACCCCGACTCAGTGCAATCCGACTCGGTTTTTAAACCACCCAGAAGTAGGAGCCCCCCGAAACGGCGCTCCGTCGTGCTTAGTTAGTAGACGCCATATGAGGTTTAGTTTTAGGTTTAATTGTGAATAAATTATCTGTGTCGTATAAATTATCTTTATTTATATTATGGTGAATAAAAGTTATGGAAAATGGCATTATTGAAAACGAAAATTATGGCAAATACGTTTATGGATTTAAATTATTATGACACTTGATCGATTATGACCAATGGAATTAGTGAAAGTCATTTTATGTCATTTCATTATTATGGCAACTGAAGCGTTATTTCTAATGAAATTATGGCAAATGCCAGTATGGCAAATGAAATTATGGCATTTTAAATTATGGCAAACATTAGTAAACCATCACTGTTTGTCGATTTTCAAGTTAGAAGATGGAGGCAATGATGGAATCATTTTCAACGACCATGGCAAGCCTTGAGGAGCGCCAGGCAACCTTTGAGTTAGAGCTTCAAGGTGTTGGAAAGGGTTTTACAGGCACTTCTAGCGTGGGAAGCATCACTGCAGATTTCAATGCTTTCAAGGTGTTTGTAATAAGTACACTGTCTACATTCCGACAGCAAATTGAGTTCGTGGCTCGCCAGGTGGACAACATTGAGCTGAGAAGTAGACGTAAAATCCTCATGTTGCATAGTGTCCAGGAGCCAAAGAATGAGGAGACATCCCAGACCGTGGTGAACATGGTGAGGGAGCAGATCGGCTTGGAATCATTTGCAGTGGGTGACATCAAGCGATGCCAAAGGATGGGTTGTCCTTCTAGTGCTAATAAGCCAAGACCCATCTTGATAAAATTCAATCAAATGGATATACGAAACAAGCTGTGGTTCACGAAATCAAAACTTAAGGGTTTCAGGACACTCAATCTCAGAATTCGTGACTCCAGCCCGGCACAAAGTTTTCTTGGCGGCACGGGAACGCTTTGGGATCAACAAATGTTGGACAAAAGAGGGGCACGTACCATTTGTCTTGGATCCTGACGGAGCGCGTCATCGTGTGGCTACAATAAGCGACCTAAACAAACTCGATTGGAATCAGCAAACTACATATGCTCCCACTGTAAAAGCTTCAACTAAGCCCAGACGGGCTGTACATAAGAAGTAAATTCACATGAAGGCATATTGATGTACTGCTCTGTCACGTAAGATCAGATATATAGACATTGTTTTATTGTTGGTTGCCATAACCCACTAGTTCACTACCTTACGATAGTAATTTTAACCATTTTACTTTGTATTGACACTTTAAACTTATTAATTTTGATTGGTTAACACTGTAAAATACTTTCTGTTTTCATTCTCAATGTTGTTGTTGGCAACCTGACAGTTGACACTGACAGTGACGCGAGTGCATTCTAGTATATTATAGTATAATACTTTAATAAAATAAAAAAATATTAATGTCCAGCATAGATAGTGATAATGAAAGTTATGTGACAGCAAGTAGTTTGAATGATAGTTTTACATGTATGCCTACATTAGCACAAGCAATTGAGTCCCAGTTTTCTGATGTACCAAAGAATTTTAATGTAGTCCATATAAATGCACAGAGTGTTTCCTACCATTTCTCGGATATGCTGACCACTTTTGACTGTGAAAATGTTCATGCTATTTTAATCTCTGAATCAGTCTTTAAACCTGGTCTACTTTCCAGCTGCTACTCTTTACCAGATTTCAATTTAATAAGAAACGATCGGATTGGTTCAAGATGTGGTGGTGCGATTTATTTACGCAAAAACATACCTTACAATATTGTTGATCTATCCTCACAACCACCTCCATCCAACGCTGGTGAACATCTTTTCTTGGAGATTGATCTCGCTCATATTAAAATATTACTAGGGGTCTATTACGCCCCTTCTATGAAACTTAACTTTTTCTCTTCCTTCGAAAATCTAGTTGAACGTCTTTCCCCAACATACAGTCAGACAATTATTATGGGAGATTTTAATACTTGTCTGTTGAAGCAAGATTCCCGCTCTTCCACTTTTATAAGCATAGTTGACTCCTGCAATCTGTCTATCTTGTCTTTAAATGCCACACACCACGCTCCTGATCATCCTCCATCTCTTCTTGGTTTAATACTTGTTTCTTCAACTGACCTTGTTGCTAAACACGGTCAGTATCCTGCTGACGCCTTCTCTTATCATGACATGATATTTCTCTCTTATAAAGTTCGTCCACCTAAGCCTAAGTCTAAACTCCTCATGCAGCGAAATTTTAGTGGCATGAATTTGAGTAAATTGCGTGAAGATGCTAGCAACATAAACTGGAATCCGTTGTTGGAAGCTGAAACGATCGATGCCAAAGTAAATTACTTTAATAATCAATTTGTTGCACTTTATGATCGGCATGCCCCAGTTCGGGCCTGTAGGGTTCGGTATTGAGGTATTAAATAATAAAACACTTGTTAGCTAACAGTCACACGCGTACGACATCTGGAGATAGAATAGCGGCTAGCAGAGCTTTGCCGTATCCCTACTCCCGCACGTCATAGTCATGTGCAATACCATATTTATTCCAATATGCTACATCTACCTTTTACAAAAGTTAATAAAAACAATTATAGATCTTCTCTACCAAGATTACAAACTATTAACGTCAAGATTTCTGATTCTACATTTACTGCCAGATTCGCAATAGGTAGAGCCTGTGAGAAAGAACCTGGCAAGAAAACTCACGGCCACTCTTTTAAAATACTTTGCAATTAGACAATAATTTAATTTGCTACATCCTACATCTTCCTTTTACAGAAGTTAATAAAACAATTATATATTCGTTTTCTAATACTTCCATTAACTTTCAATAATAATTACCGGTTAACAACTCTTCGTCCTTTTCTTTATTACTTGAGTTAAACCTTTCCTCCAATTTTAAATCCAACATCAACAGTAAATCCACGAACGTTTCCTTTTATCCGCGTGTTCATTTCTACATTTCGGTGCCTGGTTTCAAAATATACCTCTGAAAATTCTATATCTATACTAATATTATAAAGATGAAAAACTCGATTGCCCGTTTGTTTGTTTATTTGCATCCAATAGGCTCCGAAGGAGATTTGTAAAATTCCCTCACTGTTGGGAAGCCACGCTCTTCCCAGTGAACATAGGTTACACTTTACACCTGAACTCCCACGGGAACGGGAGCCACGCGGGTGAAGTCATGCGACGTTCGCTAGTTAAAAATAAATTATACGAGTACGTATATTACATCACGTTTATAGCCCAAAAAGCGCCGATATACATACATCCCTGTAGCAAAGATAATATAATAATATTACATACAGATCGGCAACTCCCTGCCTCCCACCTGAGTAAGCTTCCCCATCCCCCCACCAAAACTAATGTGTCGATTCCCGTGTCAGTACTTGAGAGAGTGTCACTGCGTTGCATTACGTATTGCTACCTATACCTACGTACTATGTGCTATTGTTTTGATTTATTAGATAGTTCGCGTCTGTCAACCAGTCAAGATAAAAAAAGAAGACTTTTTCATTTCCTAAGAATATTATATGGTAATTCAAAATAACGATAACAGTAAAGTAATCAATAACATTGTAACGACGTAACTTTCAAAAAGGGTGATTGATCTAACTAGGTACCTAAGTACTAATAAATACCAATAAATTACATTATAACTTACAGTACCTACCTGTTCATTTCTTTTTGTGTATGTAATATAAGTTTAATGCTATGTGATCTAGATAGACAATCTTTCTTCTATCTTTATATATAAAATGTTCTGTGCGTATGTGTAGGTACGCTTTAAAAACTCAAAATTTGGCACGCTATTACAACAGGTTTCTGAGATAGTTCTAGGTTACTTTTTTTTTTCATTTTTATATAATCCATGCAACAAGAATAAAACAGCTGTAAAAAGTGATTTTTCCTATTTATAGCGCTTTTCGCTTTTTTTTTATTATGTGGTGCCGGCTACAGAACAAAATAATTATAAACAGCCTACCTAATATCAGTATTATCAATACATATAAACAATGTATTTTATAACCACTTTATTGCTCAGTATGTTACTCACCAACTAGCGCGAGGAAGCTATGCAGAGAACTCTTTCCCAGGGCGCCTTGCTACAGAGTTTCTAGTGTGTGTGCAAAGGTAGGCTAGGGCTCTGACGAAAACAGCCAAGTAGGGTATACACACATATATTTATCTAATACACAGTACACTACAGAGACAGAGAAAAGTTATTCACTAATAGACACACATATCACAGAAATACACAAGAGTACTACCGATTACTGCACTAATAATACGGAGGCGTTCTACAGATAGTAGTTACAAATTGCTTAGACTGTTACTTAGCAAGGTGTTAAAGGTAACGGGGTACTGGCCTGCAGTGTAAACTGAGAGCGACTCCGGAAGTTGTTACTTGTGCAGTCCACTCTACCACGCCTTCGCACCACGTGCAGTCAACGTACTTGGGTGTGGCACCAACATCCACGACTGGAATTCTCTTGCCCAAATAAAGAACCCTGATTATGAAAGAAAAACGACAAATTAAATTACTGATAGCGTGACCGACGAAGATCGAACCGCTTTGCAACAATAAAATACAACTTACCAGTTTCCTGGGTATAAGTTAGCACAGAAACTAATTCTTACCGAGGAAGGTAGAACCTAGGCTAAGGTCCTCAGCAAATCCTCAGGTTTGTACAGAGCCTGAGTGAAAATCTTCACTGCATCAAGATAACCTCAGTTATGTCTAATACTTTACAGGTGCTGAGAACATGGTAAAGACAATTCGCACTTCAAAGCAGGGCCTTATATCCCCTCTAACGTGGAATAGTCTAGAATCCTATCTGAAAACCTGTTTTTCCAGCAATATCTGGTTGCGTTAGGTTCAACTAATCACCATAGACTTGCGTCACTTCCATAACAGAGACAACTAAAGTTGCCAGACACAAAAAACTATGAATTCATTAGGGCGTGCGCACACGCTCAATGATCATTGTCAAACCTACAACCAGACATTGCTGCCCCTACAGAAAACAAATGCTACAATTTTCAAAAAGAGAACATCGATATACGGCCTCCTTGCATTCAGCAGAGTACCCATGTTAGAAGGTATGGTTGTGTTATTTTTGAAGTTACTTTTGTTATGCGCGCGCATGATGTTTCAATAATTGAATATTGGACGCAGAATAGAATTATTGTGTGAATAGATTTTGAGAAATGAAAAAGTGTAAGGGAAATGGCAGAATGCTTGATTTTGGTTTCGGCTCAGTTTTTAACTATAAAAAGCCACAGCGAATTGTGGCAGGGAAACGCTAGTTTATATAAATAAAACCGGCCAAGTGCGAGTTGGACTCGCCCATGAAGGGTTCCGTAGCACCAAGTGACATAATATAAGTTCTTGTAGTTCGTTGTAACTTTCATTGATGATTTAACACGTTCGCAGTGGTAGTGATTTTTCTAGGCGAAAATTGCGGTTTATGACGTATTAAAAATGAACTACTAACTGGATCTCGTTCAAACCAATTTTCGTTGGTAGTTTTTATGGCAATGTACATCATATTTTTTTTTTAGATTTATCATTTTCTTAGTTTAGAAGTTAAAGGGTCACACATTTTTCCACTTTGGAAGTGTCTCTTGCGCAAACTATTCACTTTAGAAAAAAAATGATGTTAGGAACTTCAATAGCATTTTTAAGACGAGCTATAGATACCCAGATAAACCAGTGCTGCCAACCTGTTAGTGCAGCAATAGCTGAGATGACGACCTTTTCGGGCACGCACATTGTACATTTTCTACAGTTTATTTTTTTTTGTTTTTTTATTATTGTTTTTTGTGCGTGCCGAATAAAGCATTTTATTTATTTTATTTATTTATTTTATACCCCATACGTATAGGTTTGATGAAAAAAAATTTGTTCACGTAACATTTTAGAATATATCTATTATATAATCTGTGGTAACATTGCCCCAGAGATGCCATGATACAGCGAACATGGATAAAGTACAATGTCAAAAAATTCTTTGTGAGTTTATTATGTAGTTATTTCTATAATAATTAACCAATAAAGGAATTAATATTACTCTCTATGTAATCAATTTGGTATTTTTTTCATTACCTATTCAAAAGTATTCTGGTTTGTGCGCGAGTATGCTACCGAGGGTAGTTTTGAAAAAAAAGTACCTACCTACATACATGAGATTGCGTTCTGTTCCTTATTATTTTGTTTCCATAGCTAGTGACCCTAGAATACTGACACACACGTTGAAGCTTGATTTAAGCATTCACATTACGTCTATATTAGTGTGGGTGAAATCGAACATTTTTGAATGGAGTTAACACCCTGTGCCTGTAGTCAAGCCGCTCATAAAGACATCTACCCGGTCCAACAACTGACCTGTCGCTGTCAACCGGAACCAGTCTCAAGGCATGGAAATGCTAATTCTAAATGTCACAAAGTGATCACCCATCTCATCACCCGCCACAGCACAAGATGTTCAGCGCAGCAATCGTTGGTAGAACACGTCAGGGAGGCTATGAGCGCTTCACACTCACACAGTTTTATTGCTCAATCAGAGAAAGTAAATTATCTCTATTAATTTATCTAACACAAATCTCAAACAAAGCACAAAATTAATTACGTAAGTAAAATATAAATAGTTTAACATAATAATTATACAAGCTTAAAAAATCATATTAGGCATAATAGGTAATGCCACTCTTTGTCCACTCTTCAGATTGATCTTTGTTCAATAGTTCCGTTACTCTTTTTCTAATGAGCCTTTTGCACGCGTTAGAGCGAGAGCGATGTGGACTCGCTCAAAAATGGTATCGTCCAAATTGACGGGTGCTCATTAACACAAATTTTAATATCAATATTGCGGTTAAAACGTTGTATAATAATATTACTTATCATTATCTTTATTAGGACTTCCTTTGTACATCAAGATCACACCAGTTTTTGCGATAGTAATGTTACAATAAATTAAAATTATTCCGAAGCTTTTGCGGCAGCGAGATGACACTCGGGCCGGGTTGCAGTCCCGACTGACTAACACTGTGTTCGGCCGCGGCGTGTCCACCGCAGTTGACTGCTGCACAACGCTTGTTCTGATCGCCGCATCTAGTACGTAGTACATATAGATCGATGGTTGGTAAGTACTCCGATCGGACAGTACTCAATTTTGAATTTATATAATTACAAATGTAAAGCCCACCAAAAGCACATGTTTCTGACCTCCCGAGATCCTGGTCACAGAATTAGCTCGAAACTATTCGTCAGAAACTTTAATATATCAAGTGTTCTACTGCTCAGCCCACGCAAGAACTTCTGTCTTAGTTGGACAGCGACGTCTTTCACGGTCTGTCCGATTATTGTTGCAATTTTTAGTGGACCAGAAGCATTATACGATCAGAAGCAATTGAACGGCCCCCAATGCAAATGGACTGGCATCATCAAAATCTTGAGTTATATCTAACGAACTGCACTTAGTGCCTTAATGATGTCATTTGGGTAACAGCCCTTTTCAAATGATTGTCTGCTTTACTTAGTAAAATTATTGCGCCAGTTCGTACGAAATATACCTTTTAGTAAGGGAGCCCACGATGCTAAATGGGGATTTACTCGAGCGTCGTAGAGACCTATTGGGATGCAAAGCTTAGATGATATGAAGGAAAAAATGTTATATGATATAAATAAATAAATAATAAATAAATAAATATTCACGGACTTCGCACACAACGCTATCTGATCCCAAAGTAAGCTAGGAATAACCTGCTTGTGTTATGGGTATCAGACCACGGATATTAATACTTATATACTTTTAAATACATACATATTATACATAGAAACACCCAGACTCTTGAGACAAACATTTATGGGTCACACAAATATTTTTCTCCGGTGGGAATTGAACCCACGACCTCCAGCGCCGCAGGCGGTATCACTACCGACTGCGCCACAGAGGCAGTCCTTTATACCTTTATATATATACTAGCTGTTACCCGCGACTTCGTCCGCGTGGAAATTATGTTATAAGCAAAGTTTGAACCGTATTCTATTTGAGCCTCTAGGATAAGTCGTAACCAAAATGTAGGAACAAATTTAGGACATCCTCCAACTTACCCGGGGAGTTATGCGCTAGATGGATTTTTTTAATGTGAGGAAAATCCCACATGAATGTACTGTGACTCCCACTGACTAAAAACCACACGTATCCTACCTAACAGCCTACGATTGGGAGCCCCGGGTAAGCCCTCTAAAGGATACTCTAGGACTGCGCTAGATGGATAGGAAGAGACCTCATGGTTTTAGTGGGTCCAAGGCCGGTATGACGTACGTGTTTATTAATTAGCCCCTTTAATAATTATAAGAGTAAGTAGTATGGTGAAGCGCGAATACGAAACGTTTGTTAGATTAGGGCCACAGACTGAAAACTTTACGCATAATCGGAAGAGTTGAGACGATAACACTAACGCTAACGGTAGCCAGTAAATGGCAGTCGTTAAACCAAGTTGAAGACCTTATAGATTTAATAATTTTCAAAAGTAGGCAGTACTAACGCCTGTCCATTTCAACACGGCAATGCGGCTCACCACCTATTACGTTACGTGGGACAAATTAAAAAAAGGTAAACATATAATATGCCTCGATACCCCTTTGGGAATAAAGGCGTGACCGTATGCATGTACTTATTATGTTTAAGGTGATTTAATTTATGTACCCATGTCACTGTAGCCAAAGCTCAACATTTTTCAGTAAAGTTGTTTTAAGAATGTTCATTATAAACAACGTTTGTGTGGCGTGTTGGCTTAATCATAAAAGAGCTGCTTAATGGTTATGGCTATTGTAAAATAATTCAGTCCGCGCCGAAGGCGTGGACTGAATTGCTTTAGAATAGACTTAATCTTTAAGCTCTTTTTTGATTAAGCAAACAGGGCAGTTTCACACGCTGCTTGATGAGTCTGATGAAGAAATACCTCCACGCCTTCGGCGCGGACTGAATTGCTTTAGAATAGACTTAATCTTTAAGCTCTTTTTTGATTAAGCAAACAGGGCAGTTTCACACGCTGCCTGAAGAGTCTGATGAAGAAATACCTCTCCTTTCATAGATCTTATGTGACGTAAACGAAGTTGCGAGGGTTAGCTAGTCTATACATATAGTAAAACTGTTGAGGGTCGAGAGTCTACTGAAGCCGAAAATGAAATTACATTTTTCATGTGTGTCTGTCTGTCTGTATTCCGAATAAGTATCACGCCGAAGTTACTGAATGGATTTGAATGAAACTTAGTACAATCAGAGCTTATAATCCGAGGAAGATTCTAGGATACTTTTGATCTCGATATTTTGCGCGGTTCTTTTGGGAGAAGGGATGTTAGTTGTTACTTCTCAATGCGTTTTCGGATTCCAAAATTTTTTTTTTAGTGTTATAAAGGGAATACTGTAAGGAATGTTTCACACAAGTTTCCATGTTAAAGGTTTTCTAGTTCAGGAATTAGAGACATCCCAACTTTCGCAAAACCTAGAATTCAAGGATCCCTTTGAATGTAACGGTAAATCTAAACTGGCGTGTTGGCTTAATTATAAAAGAGCTTAATGATTAAGGCTATTGTAAATTGTAAAGATCCTACCTCTAGATTGCTATTCAAATAAAAGATTAATTAAAATTATTCAGTAATTTCTGTATTTTGCAAAAATATACAAACAGATTTTCATTGTTCTCTGCCGAGCTCCTAAAAAATTTAGCGTAATAATATGTTGTCTGAGTGTAAAACCTATCTCCTACTAATATTCCTGCTACGTTTTAGTTAAATCAATCCAACGGTTTAAACATTTCATTGCTCTCTGCCTAGCCCCTAGGATATGTGGCGTGATAATATATAGCCTATTTTAAGACTACACCCCTAAGTAATATTTCTGCAAATTTTGAATCAAATCTGTTCAGTACTTTTCGAGATCCTTCCGGACAAAGCAAAGCAAACAGACAAACAGACAAAAAAAAATCTAACTATATTTTCAGCTTCGGTATCTTATGTAGAACACCCAGCGAGTATTTTTTTGTTAATATTTCCAATGTACAGTTTTGGCTTTTCTATCATTTTATTATATGTATAGATAGATTTTTGAAATATATAAGTACCTATGTTTTTTTTTTTATTTATTAATCATATAAACAATTAACTTATCAAAAAGGTACTTAAGCATTATAAAAACCTATGCGGTTTGTATCTAATGCTACTAATAATCTACATTGATGGTGTATAACTTTACAATAGTGCTAACATGAAATGATTTTTTAATGATTTTTTAAAATTAGGCACAACATTGTTTGTATCCACATCCCGCAATTTTTGCGGTAATGCGTTAATGAGTCTAGGAACCAGGTAAGCAGTCGTTCGCTCGCCATACGTATTGTGTGCGCCACTCGTACACAACTGGTTTCGAGCGACCGCGCGAGTATATACAGAGTGTTTTATTTTGGTTCGAAAATTTTGATTATAAAAATTTTCTGTGAGTAACATATACTTGACTTGATCCTGAACTGGCAAGATTTTGCAGAAGTTAAATAGGCCATTATCGTCATTTTCAAATTGTTGCTTTATTTTTGTGGAGACGATGTTACGAAGAATTCTTCGCTGTAGATTAAATATACTTTGTAGGTATGTGTTATAAGTGCGACCGTAGCTACTCAATCCATATTAAATATAAGACTCAGCTAGAGAGTTATATAACATCAATTTGATTTTGTACGGAATGCGATTTCTAAGTATAACTATATTTGCAAGAAACTGTCTTAGTTTATTGCAAACATTTTCAATATGGTGTCCCCAATTTAATTTGTTATCAATGATCACGCCCAGATACCGTTGGCTATCAACATTTTATATTAGCGGACAGTTACATTGACGTGGTGGTGATCCATGTAGGCAGATGTGGTTGTGTACAATCAGGTCGTCATATGGTGAGTGTTTGAGGTGTGGGGATTTGATCTGCATTAGTTGCGTCTTGTCTGCATTAAGTACTAACCCAGAGTCGTGACACCATCTCAAAAGGACATTAAAATCTGATTGCAAGCGTTCTGCTGCTTTTTGTGGGTCTTTATCGGCACTGACTAAACATGTATCGTCCGCAAACTGATAACATGTACATGATTTTAAACATTTAGCCATGTTATTGACGTAACAAAGAAAATGAAGTGGCCCGAGCATCGATCCCTGTGCTGTTCCCTCATTAGCATCCTTGAGGTCACTATATGTGCTTTCTATGCGAACAGTGAATTTTCGGTTTTGTAGGTAGTTTTCGCACCACCGAAGCAATGGTCCTCGCACTCCAGTGGCTTTCAACCTTCTAACTAATGTATATCAGTGGTCTGGATATCATAGCAAACACAGGATTTATTTTTTCTCTATAGGGCCTCCAAGATATTTAGCTTGATAATGTAGCCGGTGTGTAAAACCGATCTCTTACTAATATTCCTGCAACGTTTTAGTTTAATCAATTCACATACTTACATATGGCACTACCCTCTGCCTAGTTCCTAGGACATGTAGCGTCATAATATATAGCCTATTTAAAGATGCTACCTCTAGATTGCTCTTCAAGTAAAAGATTAATTAAAATTATTCAGTCGTTTCTCTATTTTGCAAAAATATACGAAAAGATTTTCATTGTTCTCTGCCGAGCTCCTAAAACATTTAGCGTAATAATATGTTGTCTGAGTGTAAAACCTAACTCTTACTAATATTCCTGCTACGTTTTAGTTAAATCAATCCACCGGTTAACACATTTCATTGCTCTCTGCTTAGCCCCTAGGATATGTAGCGTGGTAATATATAGCCTATTTTAAGACCCCACCCCTAAGTGATATTTGTGCAAAATTTGAACCAAATCTGTTCAGTACTTTTTGAGATCCTTCCGGACAAAGCAAAGCAAACAGACAAACAGACAAACAGATAAACAGACAAACAGACAAACAGACAAAAAATTTTCTGACCATATTTTTGGGTTCGGTATCTTACTTAGAACACCTAGCGAGTATTTTTTTCTTAATATTTCCAATGTACAGTTTTGGCTTCTCTATCATTTTATTATATGTACTAGCTGTTACCCGCGACTTCGTCCGCGTGGAAATTATGTTATAAGCAAAGTTTGAACCGTATTCTATTTGAGCCTCTAGGATAAGTCGTAACCAAAATGTGGGAACAAATTTAGGACATCCTCCAACTTACCCGGGGAGTTATGCGCTAGATGGATTTTTTTAATGTGAGGAAAATCCCACATGAATGTACTGTGACTCCCACTGACTAAAAACCACACGTATCCTACCTAACAGCCTACGATTGGGAGCCCCGGGTAAGCCCTCTAAAGGATACTCTAGGACTGCGCTAGATGGATAGGAAGAGACCTCATGGTTTTAGTGGGTCCAAGGCCGGTATGACGTACGTGTTTATTAATTAGCCCCTTTAATAATTATAAGAGTAAGTAGTATGTTGAAGCGCGAATACGAAACGTTTGTTAGATTAGGGCCACAGACTGAAAACTTTACGCATAATCGGAAGAGTTGAGACGATAACACTAACGCTAACGGTAGCCAGTAAATGGCAGTCGTTAAACCAAGTTGAAGACCTTATAGATTTAATAATTTTCAAAAGTAGGCAGTACTAACGCCTGTCCATTTCAACACGGCAATGCGGCTCACCACCTATTACGTTACGTGGGACAAATTAAAAAAAGGTAAACATATAATATGCCTCGATACCCCTTTGGGAATAAAGGCGTGACCGTATGCATGTACTTATTATGTTTAAGGTGATTTAATTTATGTACCCATGTCACTGTAGCCAAAGCTCAACATTTTTCAGTAAAGTTGTTTTAAGAATGTTCATTATAAACAACGTTTGTGTGGCGTGTTGGCTTAATCATAAAAGAGCTGCTTAATGGTTATGGCTATTGTAAAATAATTCAGTCCGCGCCGAAGGCGTGGACTGAATTGCTTTAAAATAGACTTAATCTTTAAGCTCTTTTTTGATTAAGCAAACAGGGCAGTTTCACACGCTGCTTGATGAGTCTGATGAAGAAATACCTCCACGCCTTCGGCGCGGACTGAATTGCTTTAGAATAGACTTAATCTTTAAGCTCTTTTTTGATTAAGCAAACAGGGCAGTTTCACACGCTGCCTGAAGAGTCTGATGAAGAAATACCTCTCCTTTCATAGATCTTATGTGACGTAAACGAAGTTGCGAGGGTTAGCTAGTCTATACATATAGTAAAACTGTTGAGGGTCGAGAGTCTACTGAAGCCGAAAATGAAATTACATTTTTCATGTGTGTCTGTCTGTCTGTATTCCGAATAAGTATCACGCCGAAGTTACTGAATGGATTTGAATGAAACTTAGTACAATCAGAGCTTATAATCCGAGGAAGATTCTAGGATACTTTTGATCTCGATATTATGCGCGGTTCTTTTGGGAGAAGGGATGTTAGTTGTTACTTCTCAATGCGTTTTCGGATTCCAAAATTTTTTTTTTAGTGTTATAAAGGGAATACTGTAAGGAATGTTTCACACAAGTTTCCATGTTAAAGGTTTTCTAGTTCAGGAATTAGAGACATCCCAACTTTCGCAAAACCTAGAATTCAAGGATCCCTTTGAATGTAACGGTAAATCTAAACTGGCGTGTTGGCTTAATTATAAAAGAGCTTAATGATTAAGGCTATTGTAAATTGTAAAGATCCTACCTCTAGATTGCTATTCAAATAAAAGATTAATTAAAATTATTCAGTAATTTCTGTATTTTGCAAAAATATACAAACAGATTTTCATTGTTCTCTGCCGAGCTCCTAAAAAATTTAGCGTAATAATATGTTGTCTGAGTGTAAAACCTATCTCCTACTAATATTCCTGCTACGTTTTAGTTAAATCAATCCAACGGTTTAAACATTTCATTGCTCTCTGCCTAGCCCCTAGGATATGTGGCGTGATAATATATAGCCTATTTTAAGACTACACCCCTAAGTAATATTTCTGCAAATTTTGAATCAAATCTGTTCAGTACTTTTCGAGATCCTTCCGGACAAAGCAAAGCAAACAGACAAACAGACAAACCGACAAACAGACAAACAGACAAACAGACAAAAAAAAATCTAACTATATTTTCGGCTTCGGTATCTTATGTTGAACACCCAGCGAGTATTTTTTTTTAAATATTTCCAATGTACAGTTTTGACTTTTCTATCATTTTATTATATGTATAGATAGATAATATAGAATATAAACCTTTACATCGGTGGGGGAAGCGGCTATAGATTTTTAAATATGTAAAAAAAAACTGTTGCATGAACATCCTCGAGCGCGTCGATATTGATAGCATCAATGCCCTACGTATTTTTAATAATGTACGTATGTTAATCTGATCGTTAGCATGATGCGGGTGGTTGTATTTAAGGGTTGAAAATGAAAAAAAAATAAAAAATAATCGAGCGCGTCAGATTTTCTAAGGGAGTGTTAAGTGCACCAAAAAAAAGCTCTCATTCACTAATCTGACGATTTCGATGGGACGCAAACTCGCGGCCATTTTCATAATGTGCAAAAAAAATTCGCCGTTTTGAAATACTCAAGCGCGTCAGATTAAGATATATATGGTTCATCTTTATGTTCTAAACGTACTGTCTCATAATCTGACGATTATCTAGAGGGATTGGCCTGATCTGACAAAAAAAAAATAAGAAAAACGGTTCACCTTAACCCTTAACCACCTACCATACGTCTCACAGACGCAGCAGATATTTAAAACTTGAATATATCGGCGACCGAGTCGTTTGCGAACTCGTCCGTTCCTGTACCTTTTCCCCGTGTCCCTCAGTGCCGTGCAAACCACAATAAATCAGTTTCGAATGCAAATCACCAATTTGCCGAGAATTTTCTAATAAGCTGTGCAATAATTGTCGTGAAAAACTATAAGTTTAGGGCTTGTAATTTTTTTCTATTTAATTTAATTTTCACCATTTTCTTTTTTTTGCAATGGTTGATTATTGAATCAGTAAAAAATTATAAAAGAAGTTCATATCCATGTGATTATTTTTTATAGATCTCATTTAGCAAATGACTTAGTTTTTAAGCAGATATTGTTGATTAATAGTAATTAAGACAAAATGCCTATAAAAATGATTCTCTTGTACCTTTACTAAAGAGTTTAATACTTTCCTAAGTTGATTTTTTACTAAAAAATATACTTCAATAAACAAGATATTACTTTAAAGAACCATTTTACTCAGGGGTCTCATAGACGTATGGTAGGTGGTTGTGTGACAAAAAGTTATGGTAGGTGGCTAAGGGTTAAAGGCCATCCCTGCTAAGAGCCCAGGAATGGAATTAGTGGGAAGTTCCCGCTAATTCCATTCCTGGGCTCTTAAAATTGTGCTTATGACATTTTTGAGCTCAAAATAGAATTTATGTAATATTTTGAGCTCGCTGAGTTCAAAGAAATTATATTTCTATGCATTTGAGCTCTCTCAGCTCGAAAGTCTGATAGAAGTTTCATGGAACACTATTTTTGGAATTTTCAAACCGCAATAACTTTTGAATGGATCAACCGATTTTCACGCGGTTGGCGGCATTCGACGCAGTTTTATCATCCTCATAAGTAATTTAGCAATTTTAATTGATCGAACCACAAATTTCGGAGTAATCCTAATTAATAATTAATTAATTATAATAATACTAGCTGATGCGCGCGGCTTCGCCCGCGTGAAATTTGGTCCCCGTTCTCGCTTCCCGTGGGAACATTTTCCCGGGATAAAAAGTAGCCTATGTGTTATTCCGGACTATACTCTATCCCTGTACCAAATTTCAGCCAGATCCATTCAGTCGTTAGAGAGTGATTGAGTAACAAACATCCAAACATCTAAACATCCAAACATCTTCACAAACTTTCACATTTATAATATTAGTAGTAGTAGTAATAGTAATATTAATATAAATATAAAATAAATATATATATAATAAAGAAATAAATATAAATATAGATATAAACATATAAATATAATTATTAATATAAATATAATATTAATTAATACTAATTAATCCTAAGTAATCCTAATTCTATACTATTATTAAAAGTAAGTAGTAGTAGTAGTACGAACGAAGTTCGTAGACGCAAAGATATTTGGCGCATAGTGTAACTTTATCGACGAATTTTTGTTATTTCGGCTTGCGGAAATCGTCAGATTATATATTTTTCATTATTCTTGAATTATTTCCTTCAAAATAAAAAAAAAATTAGCTACGCTCGAGAATGTCGAGATGACGTTTTTTTTTACAACTTTGTTGCCCTCCCCTTTTTTTACGTCACTCTCAAATTGTCAGATTAGTGGAATATACACTTTTTAGGATGTAATTAACTCACCCTACCTTAATTTGACGCGCTCGAGAATTTCTGATGGTCAATTTTTTTTTACTAATCTGATCCTGTATCCTTCACGGGCGGCCTTATATATGGGCCTCATGTTTTGTGGAGGTACTTAACCGGGAACAAGGTATCCCCGTGTATATTAATCTGTCGCGCTTTAGTAAATCCCGAAATCCCTTCTTGGGCTCCCCTACTATTTGTCTAGTTATTGTTTCAACACGTTACATCACCATCTGTTATTACTAATATTGTTAAAACAATAAATCGCTGGCATATACAATCTGTCAAAAAGCCAGAGCCATTGACATTATATTCTATAGACAGGGTCGTCCATACATTGATTATGTTCCAGATAGCCGTTGCTTCTCGTATCTATGACTACTAATTTCTACAAAGAGTATGCAAGAGCGGGCATAAGATGCGACACTACGTTTAAGAGCTAGCGACACGGTCAATGTGTGTTTTCTATGTCTATAATATGTGTGTATTTAGAAATATGTATCTGTCTATAAGTCATCTAGATCCTGGTGTATCCTTCCGAGGGCTTACACAAGGCTCCTAACCGTAGGCATTAAAGGAACGTGTGGTTTTTAGTCGGTGGAAGCTGGCATAGCACCCATTCTTTTTAACGTGTGAAAAATTCTACATGGATGCTTTACCGGACTCCTACCGACTAAAAGCCACACATATCCTGCCAACAGCCTACGGTTGGGAGCCCGGGTAAGCCCTCAAAAGAATACCCCAGAACACCCAACAGACCTACGGCTACCACTGCGGCCTCACCTAGGGGACGGCATAGCATTCATGTAGGATTTTCCAAAAAAAAAACAAAAAATAAGTCGTCGAGATCTCTTGACATAACCCTAAATGCTTAATTTGTGCTAGATAGGTACTGTTGTGTGAAAATGTCCACAGATATTTATTATTATTATTATACATGTCTCTTCTATCTCATCTACTCGCTAAATTACTACTTGTGCAAATTAAAATTAAATACCTTTCAAAAATTAACTTATGACACTACAGAGGAACTTCTTTTTTTTTAAATATTGTTGAACATTCTCACATAACATCATCTAGCCCAAACTAAGCTATAAGGGGATGCGGGGTCCTGCGAACATCTTCGGGACCCCAATGGGTCGGATCCTCCTCGTGGTGCATCCTGGGCAACGGAGTAGCGACCACTCCCCTTCCTCTGTGGGGGAGTGGTGCTACTCTGGCAAATTCCGGCCGAGGCGGGAGCAGCCTACCTGTGGGGTGCTCGGTGGTGTGTGTTGCTGCCGGCCGTGAGTAGCAACACGGTCGGCAGCAGCAGTGCTGGGCCGCTATTGCCTCGTCAGTCGACGAGGTGATGGCGGCAAAGAGGGAGGCGCGGGGGAGCGGGAGTAATGGAAAATACTCCCGCTTCGCCGTGCAGTTCGGGGGCGGCGCAGTAAGGAGTTCACTGCGCGCCCCCGATTGTATCGTGTTGCTGCTGTCGCTCCACCACATTTGCTGGCGAGGCGATAGTGGCGAAGTATGAGAGGCACTGCATGGAAGGGCGGGAGTTTTGGTGAATGCTCCCGCCCTGTCATGCAGTTTGGGGGCGCCTGCGCTAGGAGCTAGCGCACGTCCCCCGATTGTTTCATGACCGAGGGCGTAAGGTTGGGGGACCCCGCCCTCCAATGGTCACATGGCGGTGGGCACCTTCCCCGTGTTCCGGGGGTGCCCATTAGCGCACGCCTGCGCCAGCCGCTCTCTGACTCCTCTATGACATAGGGGCGCTCGAGAGCGGTGCAGGCGTGGTTTTTTCAGCTCCTTAGAGAGCTTTGGGGAGCCGCCCATCTGGCTCCCCCGAGGAGAGCTCCGAATTAACGGGGCGCCCCTAGCCGGGTCGACGTGAATAATCTTTTGATATCCCTCGGCCCGGCTAAAGGGTGAGGAGGAACACCGCGGGGTTTAGTGGGTAGGACGGTCCATTCCGGACCGGGCCGGGAGTCCCACACACCATCCCAGCTGCCCCTGAAGCTGGGATGAAGGCGCGTAAATGCGTTCCCCGCGTCAAAAAAAAAAAAAAAAAAAACTAAGCTATAAGCTTGTGCTATGGGATCTAGACGACTGATAGACTCACTTATATATTTCTAAATACATACATAACTAGCTGACCCGCGCAACTTCGTTTACGCCACATAAGGTATACCTACTGGGTGTAACAAAATTACCTCTCCAAATTTCATGAGATTACTTGGCATCGGAAATCAAATACAAATCTATACTTATAATAAAACTGTAGAGGGTCGAGAGTCTGTACATGAAAGATATTTTGAAAATTTTAATTGGAGGGTGTTCTCTAATCGATACTGAAGCCGAAAATGTAATTTAAACTTTTCATGTCTGTCTGTCTGTATCCCGACTAAGTATCACGCCGAAACTACTGAACCGATTTGAATGATACTTGGTACACTTGGAGCTTATAGTCCGAGGAAGGTTCTAGGATACTTTTGATCCCGATATTTTGCGTGATTCCTGCGGGAGAGGGGATGAAAGATAAAATGGTTTTTCAGTTGTAATTTCTCAACGCGTGATGCGATTCCAAAATTTTTTTCAGTGTTATAAAGGGAATACTTTAAGATTTGTTTCACACAAGTTTCAATGTTGAGGGTTTTGTAGTTCAGGAATTAGAGGCATATCAACTTTCGCAAAACCTAAAATTTAAGTTTTCCTTTGATTGTAAGGGTAATTCTAAACGGGCGTGTTGGCTTAATCATAAAAGAGCTTAATGATTAAGGCTATTGTAAAATAATTCAGTCCGCGCCGTAGGCGACATATTTATTTTATTCATTTGCACTATTATTGTTTGCCATAATAATCCCCGATCATAATATTTACTTGCACTATTATCATCTATACATATAATAAAACTGTAGAGGGTCGAGAGTCTGTACATGGAAGATATTTTGAAAATTTTAATTGGAGCGCGTTCTCTAATCGATACTAAAGCCGAAAATGTAATTTAAACTTTTCATGTCTGTCTGTCTGTCTGTCTGTCTGTCTGTCTGTCTGTCTGTATCCCGAATAAGTATCACGCCGAAACTACTGAACCGATTTGAATGATACTTGGTACATTCCGAGCTTATGGTCCGAGGAAGGTTCTAGGATACTTTTGATCCCGAAGTTTTGCGCGGTTCCTGCGGGAGAGGGGTTGAAAGATAAAATGGTTTTTCAGTTATAATTTCTCAACGCGTGATGCGGTTTCAAATATTTTTTTTGTTTTGGAAAGAGAGTACTTTAAGGATTTTTCGATCCAAGTTTCAAGATTGAGGGGTTTGCAGTTCAGAAATTAGAGGCATCTCAACTTTCACCAAACCTAGAATTCAAGGGTTCCTTTGAGTGAGAGGATAAATCTAAACGGTCGTGTTAGCTTAATCATAAAAGAGCTTAATTATTAAGACTACTAGCTGTTACCCGCGACTTCGTCCGCGTTGGAAATCTATACATATAATAAAACTGTAGAGGGTCGAGAGTCTGTACATGGAAGATATTTTGAAAATTTTAATTGGAGCGCGTTCTCTAATCGATACTAAAGCCGAAAATGTAATTTAAACTTTTCATGTCTGTCTGTCTGTCTGTCTGTCTGTCTGTATCCCGAATAAGTATCACGCTGAAACTACTGAACCGAATTGAATGATACTTGGTACATTCTAAGCTTATAGTCCGAGGAAGGTTCTAGAATACTTTTGATCCCGAAGTTTTGTGCGGTTCCTGCGGGAGAGGGGATGAAAGATCAAATGGGTTTTCAGTTGTTGTTTCTCAACGCGTGATGCGAATTCAAAAGTTTTTTTAGTATTGGAAAGGGAGTACTTTAAGGATTTTTCGACACAAGTTTCAAGATTGGGGGGTTTGTAGTTCAGAAATTAGAGGCATCTCAACTTTCGCCAAGCTTAGAATTCAAGGGTTCCTTTGAATGAGAGGGTAAATCTAAACGGGCGTGTTGGCTTAATCATAAAAGAGCTTAATTATTAAGACTACTAGCTGTTACCCGCGACTTCGTCCGCGTCGGAAATCTATACATATAATAAAACTGTAGAGGGTCGAGAGTCTGTACATGGAAGATATTTTGAAAATTTTAATTGGAGCGCGTTCTCTAATCGATACTAAAGCCGAAAATGTAATTTAAACTTTTCATGTCTGTCTGTCTGTCTGTCTGTATCCCGAATAAGTATCACGCTGAAACTACTGAACCGAATTGAATGATACTTGGTACATTCTAAGCTTATAGTCCGAGGAAGGTTCTAGGATACTTTTGATCCCGAAGTTTTGTGCGGTTCCTGCGGGAGAGGGGATGAAAGATCAAATGGGTTTTCAGTTGTTATTTCTCAACGCGTGATGCGAATTCAAAAGTTTTTTTAGTATTGGAAAGGGAGTACTTTAAGGATTTTTCGACACAAGTTTCAAGATTGGGGGGTTTGTAGTTCAGAAATTAGAGGCATCTCAACTTTCGCCAAGCTTAGAATTCAAGGGTTCCTTTGAATGAGAGGGTAAATCTAAACGGGCGTGTTGGCTTAATCATAAAAGAGCTTAATTATTAAGGCTGTTGTAAAATAAAACTAAAACTTATAAAATATAGCCTTAATCTTTAAGCTCTTTTATGATTAAGCAAACAGGGCCGTTTCACACGGTGCTTGACGAGTCTGATGAAGAATTGCCTCTCTTTTCGTGCACATTATGTGACGTAAACGAAGTTGCGAGGGTCAGCTAGTCTATACATATAATAAAACTGTAGAGGGTCGAGAGTCTGTACATGGAAGATATTTTGAAAATTTTAATTGGAGCGCGTTCTCTAATCGATACTAAAGCCGAAAATGTAATTTAAACTTTTCATGTCTGTCTGTCTGTCTGTCTGTCTGTCTGTCTGTCTGTCTGTCTGTATCCCGAATAAGTATCACGCCGAAACTACTGAACCGATTTGAATGATACTTGGTACATTCCTAGCTTATGGTCCGAGGAAGGTTCTAGGATACTTTTGATCCCGAAGTTTTGCGCGGTTCCTGCGGGAGAGGGGTTGAAAGATAAAATGGTTTTTCAGTTATAATTTCTCAACGCGTGATGCGATTTCAAATATTTTTTTAGTCTTGGAAAGAGAGTACTTTAAGGATTTTTCGATCCAAGTTTCAAGATTGAGGGGTTTGCAGTTCGGAAATTAGAGGCATCTCAACTTTCACCAAACCTAGAATTCAAGGGTTCCTTTGAGTGAGAGGATAAATCTAAACGGTCGTGTTAGCTTAATCATAAAAGAGCTTAATTATTAAGACTACTAGCTGTTACCCGCGACTTCGTCCGCGTCGGAAATCTATACATATAATAAAACTGTAGAGGGTCGAGAGTCTGTACATGGAAGATATTTTGAAAATTTTAATTGGAGCGCGTTCTCTAATCGATACTAAAGCCGAAAATGTAATTTAAACTTTTCATGTCTGTCTGTCTGTCTGTCTGTCTGTATCCCGAATAAGTATCACGCTGAAACTACTGAACCGAATTGAATGATACTTGGTACATTCTAAGCGTATAGTCCGAGGAAGGTTCTAGGATACTTTTGATCCCGAAGTTTTGTGCGGTTCCTGCGGGAGAGGGGATGAAAGATCAAATGGGTTTTCAGTTGTTATTTCTCAACGCGTGATGCGAATTCAAAAGTTTTTTTAGTATTGGAAAGGGAGTACTTTAAGGATTTTTCGACACAAGTTTCAAGATTGGGGGGTTTGTAGTTCAGAAATTAGAGGCATCTCAACTTTCGCCAAGCTTAGAATTCAAGGGTTCCTTTGAATGAGAGGGTAAATCTAAACGGGCGTGTTGGCTTAATCATAAAAGAGCTTAATTATTAAGGCTGTTGTAAAATAAAACTAAAACTAATAAAATATAGCCTTAATCTTTAAGCTCTTTTATGATTAAGCAAACAGGGCCGTTTCACACGGTGCTTGACGAGTCTGATGAAGAATTGCCTCTCTTTTCGTGCACATTATGTGACGTAAACGAAGTTGCGAGGGTCAGCTAGTGTATAGATAAAACTGTTGAGGGTCGTGAGTCTGTACATGGAAGATATTTTAAAAATTTTAACTGTAGGGCATTCTATAATCGATACTGAATCCGAAAATGTAATTTAAATTTTTCATGTCTGTCTGTCTGTCTGTCTGTCTGTCTGTCTGTCTATCTGTCTGTCTGTCTGTATCCCGAATAAGTTTCACGCCGAAACTACTGAATCGATTTGAATGAAACTTGGTACAGTTTGAGCTTATAGTCCGAGGAAGGTTTTAGAATACTTCTGATATCGATATTTTGCGCGGTTCCTTTGGGAGAGGGTATTAAATACAAAATGGTTTTTTAATTGAAACTTCTATACGCAAGGTTCGATTCAAAAAAAAATTCAGTGTTATATAAGGAATACTTTAAGGATTGTTGCACACAAGCTTTAATGTTGAGCGTTTTGCAGTTCAGGAATTAGAGACATCTCAACTTTCGCAAAACCTTCAATTAAAGGATTCCTTTGAATGTAAGGGTAAATCTAAACTGGCGTGTTGGCTTTATCATAAAAGAGCTTAATATCATAAAAAATCTTTAAACTCTTATATGATTAAGCAAACAGTGCAGTTTCATACGCTCCCATGAGTGTGTTGAAAATATGTGGCGTGGCGTAAACGAAGTTGCGCGGGTCAGCTAATTTATACTAATAACGTTTGCCTTAACAACTAAACAGTCATAACTTTTATTTGCCATAAAATGACTTTCTATAACAACATTTCTCATAATAATTAGTTTCCATAAGTAACACATCTCATAATCGACTCTTGACACAATCAAAATTTGATATAATTATGAAAATAATGCATAATATTGTAAGGTCGAAATTAATTATCGTTAACACCCCGACTCATGCAATCCGACTCGGATAGGTTAGGTTAGAAGACTAAGGCGGGAGCGAAGCGAAGCGGAGCTCCCGCCTTAGTCTTGGAGGTTTTTTTTTTAAACCACCCAGAAGTAGCAGCCCCGCAAAGCGGGGCTCCGTCGAGCTTAGTTAGCTAGAGACGCCATATGAGGTTTAGTTTTAGGTTTAATTGGTTATAAAAAATCTGTGTCGTATAAACTATCTTTATTTATATTATGGTGAATAAAAGTTATGGAAAATGGCATTTTTAAAAACGAAAATTATAGCAAATACATTTATGGATTTAAATTATTATTACACTTGATCGATTATGACCAATGGAATTATTGAAAGTCATTTTATGTCATCACAAATATCAGTGTGATATATGTAAGAAAGGTTTCGTTTCCAATTATATATTTATTGTACTTCGCTCGGACTGCAGAGAATATTGTGTAAGTAACAACTGTCCTGGCTGTTGGCTATTGGTTTTGAAAGACAGAAGGTAATGAAAAGTTTTCCTTATCCCAGTCCCTCTCCTATCACAGCCTTTTCCTATCCTGAAATCCCTTTCTGATTTCATCATCCCGATCCCATCCTCTCTCCGCCAAGCCAAGGTTGCCGTGCCTATGTGCTGCGTGACTAGGGGCGAGCCTAGTATTAGCGTGCTTATTACCCTGGGACCGGGCGAACCCAGAATAAGGTTAGCCTTACTTGAACAAGCGGGGCTCTGTTCAGGTGGACATGTTTTTCCCTTGCTACTCGTGGGAACGCAATGGAATTAATAAATTTAAATACCCAGAATGACGGCGATGTGGTTCGCAACCCGTCACGTCACGTCTCCCATCGGGGCGAAAAGTGGACTGTGGATAGCCGCTTTGCTACGTTGAATGTAAGAGGAGGTATGAATGATAAAATTGAGGAGGTATGCAAGATTATGCGAGAGAGGCGATTGGATATTTTGTGTGTGAATGAGACAAAGCGGAAGGGATGCGACACCACGACACATGGAGCCTATACGGCCTACTGGTCAGGCGTAGCCACAACCAGCGCGGCGTGCCAGGGTGTCGGTGTAGTACTTTCCGCGAGAATGAATGAATGTGTGACAGATTATGAATGTGTGAGCCCAAGACTCGTTTGGTTGAGGCTAAAGGTTGGACTCACCCGCATCTTTGTGTTAGGAGTGTATGCTCCTCAGGATGCGCGGTGGCGCCGGTCCGCAAAAGACCAGAGTGAGAGGCAGGCATTCTGGGAGAGTGTGAATTATATTCTGGGTAAATGCAAACGAAACGAAAGGATTGTAATGTTAGGTGATTTTAATGGATGGGTTGGAGTGAAGCGTGATGGATATGAAAGTGTATTGGGAAAGTTTGGGGATGAGCGAGTGAATGAAAATGGCGAAAGTCTGCTAGAAGTATGTTTGGATAGGAATCTTGTGGTAACCAACACCATATTTAACCACAAAGATATCCACTTGTATACAAGGAAACAAGAAAGCCAGAGAAGCATGATTGATTTTGTGATAGTAGACGCAAGAATGAGAAAGAATGTGCTGGACACCCGGGCATACCGCGGTGCCGGGATTGACACAGATCACTTCTTGGTAATTAGCCGAGTAAGAGGTCTGTTTCAGCGGTGGCGGCATCGTGCGCATAAGCCCATTAGTGTACTGGAGCGCATTAAAGTCGAAAATTTGAAAGATATAAGCGTGAGAGAGGAATTTGTGAGTAAATTGAGCGAGAAATTCGAAAATTCAGAGGAAATATGTGAGATGGAAGAATTATGGAAGATGATTAAGGAAGGTCTCGTAAAAGTTGCAGTGGAAGTATGTGGGATAAGCAAAAGGCGACATGGATGTCAGGTAAAGAGTATGTCTGCAGAAGTTTTAAAAGTTTTGTCTGATAAGAAGCAAGCATGGTTGAACTGGCTGGCTACAATGGCCAATCAAAGAATGCAGAAGGCAACGGATGAGGATGTAAAAATGGCAAAGGATGAGTATAAAAGGTATAAGCGTGATGCGAAAGAAGTGATGAAAAGTAAGAGAGAGAATGATGAGGATGACTTTCATAACAGGTTATCTGATGACTTCCAACAGAATATAAAATTCTTTTGGAAGTCTATAAGAACAATGAGGACTGAACAGACTACCTCACAATTTAAACAAATCAGAAACCATGATGGTAGTTTTGTGATAGGAGAGGAATGTGTGTTAAAAAGGTGGAAGGAATATTTTGAAAGTTTATTTGAAAAAGAGGATATGCAAAGGGAGACTCATGTCTCGGAAATGAATGAACTTGATAATGAAAGCCACTTAAGTATGGAAGAAATTGTGGAAGCGTTGAATAGTATGAAATTAGGAAAGGCTGCTGGGATTGATAGAATTTCTGTCGAGATGCTGAAAGCGGGTCGTGGCGTGGTAGCTTGCCAGCTGTACCGCCTTTTCAATCTTTGCTGGCGAAATGGCAGAGTACCAGAAGAATGGTGCAAATCGGTCATAGTGCCGCTGTACAAAGGTAAAGGGTCACAGCAAGAGTGCAAAAACTACCGCGGCATAAGCTTGCTCAGTGTCGTAGGCAAATTGTATGCGAAAGTTTTGATTAAAAGAGTGATGAATGAAACTAAAGGAAAAATGTGGGATGTACAAGCAGGATTTATGAAAGGAAGGGGATGCACGGATCAGGTCTTTTCACTAAGATGCCTAGCTGAAAAGTTTTTGGCAAAACGCCAAAAAGTCTATTGCATCTTCGTGGACTTAGAAAAGGCCTATGACAGAGTGGTGAGGAATGAACTGTGGTCAACACTGTTCATGTATGGAGTGAACAGCAACTTGATACGAGCATTGAAATCTCTATATGAGGGCTCCAGTGCTTGTGTCAGGATCAATGGAGCTTGCACAGACTTTTTTCCCATCGAAAAAGGTGTGAGGCAAGGCTGTGTAGCGTCACCATGGCTGTTCAACCTTTATATAGACAGTTGTTTGAAAGATCTACAAGAGTGTGCGTATGGACTAAAAATGAATGAGCTAACCGTCAAATGCCTCCTTTATGCTGATGATCAGGTAATACTGGCATCATCGGCGGAGGAGTTGCAGTTGATGGTTAATGTAATGAACGATGCGCTTAAAAGTAGAGGAATGAATGTTAATGTAAGCAAGACAAAAGTAATGGTTTTTGAAAGAGAGAAATGTATGACTGATTGCTCGATATTGATCGAAGGAAAGAGCGTGGAACAGGTGAAAGAGTTTGTTTATTTGGGTTCAAAATTTGCAAGAGATGGAAAGTGTGACAATGATATTGAAAGAAGAGTTTTGGCAGGAAATCAAGTGAATGGAGCCATTCACACCTTTATGAACAGTCAGAACGTGTCTAAAAAGGCAAGGATGGCTGTACATAGAGGAGTGCTTGTCCCTACACTTATGCATGGTAGTGAAAGTTGGGTGTGGCAGGAGAAGCATGAAAGTAAAATTAATGCAGTGGAAATGAGAAGTTTGCGAAGTATAGCTGGAGTGACATTGATGGATAAAGTAAATAATAGTGTGATAAGGGAACATTGCGGCATGACAGAAGATGTAGTGACTAAGATAGAAAAAGGGATGCTCAGATGGTTTGGACATGTGGAGAGAATGGATGGAAATAGGCTGACGAAACAGATTTATGAGGCGAGAGTGAATGGGCAAACTGGTAGAGGTCGACCTCGGCATACTCAAGTCGATAAAATCGACAATCTTCTGAGAAAAGGCCAGGTCAAGAGTACCCTTAACCGAAGAGCATGTATGAAGACACTTATGAAAGTTGAAGAAGCGAAAGTTGTTTGCCAGGATCGTAGCAAGTGGAAAGCCATAGTCTCTGCCTACCCCGTTGGGAAACAGGCGTGATGTTATGTTATGTATGTATGTATGTTATTTTATGTCATTTCACGATTATGGCAACAGAAGCGTTATATCTAATGAAATTATGGCAAATACCAGTATGGCATATGCAATTATGGCATTTTAAATTATGGCGAACATTAGTAAACCTTTAGAGCTCAAAACTGATACACTTTCTAAGATATTAGGTTTAACATACGATAGAAATTTAGATATTTTTAAATATACGGTCCAACTCCCTTCTCTTGAATTTCCTGTAACCAAGCGCAAGGCGATGTCAGATATTACTCGCCTATTCGACCCGCTTGGTTGGCTGGCACCAGTCATAATAACAGCCAAGATTTTCATTCAGCGTTTATGGTTAGCTGGAACTGACTGGGATGAAGAAATTCCGGATCATTTATTGAAAGAATGGTTAAGTTATAGAAACAAACTTCAAGATCTGGAAAGGTCTCACATACCTCGATGGATTCAATCGAGTCAACGGCATGTTCTGCTGGAACTCCACCGATTCTGCGATGCCTCCAACGCCACTTACGCGGCTGTTGTTTACAGTAGGAGCATTGATTCGAATGGAGTAGTTCACATCAGTCTAGTCGCATCTAAAATTAAGGTGGCCCCTGTCAAACAGGTATCAGTCCCACGTTTGGAGTTATGTGGCGCTGTACTTCTCTCAAAACTTCTTTGTGAAGTTTCGGGCACCTTAGGCATTAGCAAGGAAAAGATTCATGCCTGGACTGACTCAACAGTAGTTCTCGCATGGTTGAGTAGCCATCCCAGCCGCTGGAAAACGTTTGTAGGAAATCGAGTATCGGAAATTCTTACCACGATGGAGATCAGACAATGGTTCCATGTCCAGTCCAAGGACAACCCCGCAGACTGTGCGTCACACGGCGTAGATCCTTCCGAGTATTCCGATCTGGAGCTGTGGATCCAGGGACCTAGTTGGCTGAAAACAAAAGATATAATTTACAGTAGAAGAGAAATTAAAGAAACTAACTTAGAAGAGAGAAAGTCAATAGCAACGTGCAATAATGTTGTAATAAAACCAATTGAGGATTCTATACTTACCAAATATTCAACTCTGAGGAAATTAATCAGAGTAATAGCCTATTGTAAACGGTTCCTGAAAGTCAAGAATAAGAGTTAAAATAAATCAAAGTTTACAATTTTTTTAACACACGAGGAAATTCAAGGTGCATTACTAACTTGTGTGAAACTTTGTCAATAAGAACATTTTGAACCTGAAATCAATACATTGATATCACCAAAAGAATTAGGTAAACACGGAGTACTCACCTCACTAAATCCTTATCTGGACAATGAACAGGTTTTGAGAGTTGGCGGTAGATTGCAGGAGGCCCATCTACACGAAAACGCTAAGCATCCTATAATACTTCCCGGGAAGTCTAAGTTGGCCCATCTTTTGTTAGCTGATGCGCACGAGCGTACCTTGCATGGTGGAACTCAATTAGTTCTCAATTACTTGAGATCCAAGTATTGGATAACAAATGCAAGGAGTGTGGTTAGGCAGTACATCAGAAGGTGCGTTATCTGCATGCGATACTCCGCTCGGTCCAAGCCTCCATTAATGGGATCATTGCCCTCTGTAAGAGTCAATGCAAACCGACCATTTTCTCGCAGTGGTGTAGATTATGCAGGTCCCATTAGCATCAGATCTGCGAAGGGTCGTGGTCAACATTCAACCAAGGGCTACATCTGTTTGTTTGTATGCATGGCCACTCGGCATTTTTAGCAGCCTTTAAGTGGAGTGACAACGGCACAACATTCGTAGGAGCGAACAAGGAGCTAAAGGCTCTGTTGAAACATCAGATATCTGCTGCAACACCCGAGTTAGCTGACTGGTTTGCAACCCATGGAACAAATTGGCGATTTATCCCCCCCCCATTCCCCCAACTTTGGAGCTCTCTGGGAAGCTGGGGTAAAATCCACCAAAGGGCACCTTAAACGAATAATCGGCACGAGTACACTTACCTTCGAGGAAATGAGTACAGTACTGACCCAAATATAAGCCTGTCTAAACCCTAGACCTATTTCTGCTATCAGCACTCATCCCGATGATCCATACCCATTGACAACTGGTCACTTTTTAATAGGAGAACCCTTGTTACTTACACCTGAAGTGAATTATGAAGCCTCTAACATTAGTACATTGAAACGCTGACAAATGACTCAACGCATGGTTCAAAGCTTTTGGCGCAAGTAGTCTCGTGAATATCTCGTTCAATTCCATCAAAGGAACAAATGGGCACATCAATCCGTAGAACCAAAACTGGGTGACGTGGTTTTAATAATGGAGGATGATTTACCTCCCGCACGATGGCTCTACGGTCTCATAGTAAAGAAGCATGCTGGCTCGGACAAGGTCACTAGAGTCGTTTCCCTACGTTGCAAGGGATCCATAATCAAGAGACCTGTATCAAAATTAACCATATTGCCTGTTACCATTTAATTAATTTAAGCTTGTTGTTTATAGTTATTAAGCCTTAATTATTTGTTATTTTAGTTTTATTAGCACTTGTGTTCTGGACATTCTGTCCATGGTGGGCGGTATGTTCAAGCCAGAGTTCTGAATCGCGATAGTGTTTTGTTACACGACAATATTGTCTGAATCGTGATAGTGTTTATTTACATGACAATATTGTTAATCACAGTACAATATTGTCTGCATCGCAATAGTGTTTGGATACACGACAATGTTGTCTGAATCGCGATAGTGTTTATTTACATGACAATATTGTTAACCACAGTACAATATTGTCTGCATCGCGATAGTGTTTATTTACATGACAATATTGGTAACCACAGTACAATATTGTCTGCATCGCGATAGTGTTTGGATGCACGACGATATTGTCTGAATCGCGATAGTGTTTATTTACATGACAATATTGTTAACCACAGTACAATATTGTCTGCATCGCGATAGTGTTTGGATACACGACAATATTGTCTGAATCGCGATAGTGTTTATTTACATGACAACATTGTTAATCACAGTACAATATTGTCTGCATCGCGATAGTGTTTTGTTACACGACAATATTGTCTGAATCGCGATATTGTTTGTTTACACGACAATATTGTCTGAATCGCGATATTGTTTATTTACACGACAATATTGCCTGAATCGCGATATTGTTTATTTTCAGTATACTATACTGTGTGAATCGCGATATTGAAAATTTTATGTATTGTATTTAAGTCAGCAATTTAATTAAATAATTCAAGTACTCTCTCAGATTGTTTTATTTCAATCTCGTGGCGCGTACAATAGCCCTAACCATTAAGCTCTTTTATGATTAAGCCCACACGCCACACAAACGTAGTTTATAATGAACATTCTTAAAAATACAACTTTACTGGAAAATGTTGAGCTTTGGCTACAGAGACATAGGTACATAAATTACTGGCTAGCGTTAGTGTTATCGTCTCAAATCTTTGTGGCCCTAATCTAACAAACGTTTCGTATTCGCGCTTCAATATACTACTTACTCTTTTTATTATTAAAGGGGCTAATTAATAAACACGTACGTCATACCGGCCTTGAACCCACTAAAACCATGAGGTCTCTTCCTATCCATCTAGCGCAGTCCTGGGGTATCCTTTAGAGGGCTTACCCGGGGCTCCCAACCGTAGCCTGTTAGCTAGTATACGTGTGATAACTAATGGAATCTGGAGGGTAGGTACAGGTAATTTTTCCTATCCCACATCCAAAATTCATTTCCTGAGGAGTTCGGTTTGTCATTCCTCCCATTCAATTAGTTGGGATCATCCTTAACGGTTGTAAGTTAGGATTGACGAATCGAGGGTGTGAGGCGGGTTCCTCTTCCCCCATCCCCTCCTTTTATTATCATTTTAGGATACGTGTGGTTTTTAGTCAGTAGGAGTCCATAGTACATTCATGGGATTTTCCTCACGTTAAAAAGAATCCATCTAGCGCATAGCTCCCCGGGTAAGTTGGAGGATGTCCTAAATTTGTCCCCACATTTTGGTTACGACTTATTCTATTGGCTCGATAGAATACGGTTCAAACTTTGCTTATAACATAATTTCCACGCGGACGAAGTCGCGGGTAACAGCTAGTATAAAAATAAAACACTGTTGGGAAATAGGAGTGGACTGTATGGATGGGTTGATTTTGGGGTAGGGAAATTATATTGAACTCACCGGTAATGTTGAAGCCGGCATTTTGTTTCTGGCAGCGTCCAATGTTATATGATGCTTGGTTTCTTCTGGGGCGCCCCTGTATTGTTTGTTTTATGTGATAACGCGCACTGCACTTATTTGTATTGGTTTTCACTGTCTTGGAGTTGATTTGATTGGTATTTACCGGTGTTTATGATTTCTTATTCACAGTCACAATGCTCATGTATATTGGTTGATGCGGGAACTGGGTTGCTCCCTAAGGAACGCTAGGTGGCGCTAGTCACCGGAAAAAGGTGTGGGAAGGAAACGGATATTGTCAATTGCTTGCTTTAACATTATTTTCCCCCCCTGCTGGCGAATTAATGAGACTGAAAGTCTGAAAATGAAAATATTTGTTCACAATAATGCTGTTTTGATGATGACAAATTAAATTTATAATGAAAGTTGTTGGTTATGATTGAAGAAGTTATAAAGTTAATTAATCTAGTATGTTAAAATTGTTATTGATCTGCATCTGGTAATGGACACAGTTTTACTAATGGTCTTTGAAGAATACCCTGAGCAGTTCTGACTGCAACAGAGCGGCACACATTAACACGGCCTATGTGTAGTTCAATGATACAACCGAGACGCCAACGTAATGGGTGCGTTGTTTCATCTCGGATTATAACGAGTTGATTAAGTTTTGGAGATGCTGTAGCTTTATTCCATTTAAGGCGTTGCGACAAGCCTGTTATATATTCACTGCTCCAACGAGCCCAAAAATCCTGATGCATTTTTTGGATCAAATTCCAACGTGTTAATTTGTTCATTCTTATGTTTGAATAGTCCGGTGTTGGAAGTGTTGTTAGTGGATGTTCATCTACAGTGTTTGATATGTTCAAAACACAGGCACGTTTTTCACGATTGGTTTCAGGATCTGATTGATATGTCTTGTTAATGTGTGTAGGCTCTTTAGGCCATTGGTCTTGATCAAATGACAGCCACTGTGGGCCTGTCCACCATAGGTCATGATTGATAAGCTCATCGGGGGACAAACCTCGACTTGCTGCGTCCGCAGGGTTTTGTTTTCCAGGGACATGATTCCAAATAGCTTCTGGAAGCTTACGTTGTATGTTTGAAATACGATTGCCAACAAAGGCCGTATCTACTGTAACCTTCTCCATTTGTCCAGTTGTTAAATACTCCATCACATGTTGATTATATTGTTGATGAAACTCTGGTTTGCTTAAGAGACGTTTCTCTAATTGTAAAAAGCGCCGAAGAGCTATCGGATGTGCACCTTCAAATGATGGTGATGATTGATCACGAAAAGGAAGCTGGACAATGTAACGTCCATCACTATTACGTTTGTGTGTTGTTTGGAATGTATCCTCACATTGGATGTCCTCTGAAGAATGAGGCTGCTGTATCTGATCACATGGTATGTTATGGTATGTTATCCCACTCCCATTCCCATTCTGAATAGCCACATCTAAGTTGGCATCCATTGATAAATGATTGATTGATAAAGGAGTGGAATTTGATGATGATGATAAGGTTTTTCCCATCAGGATAAAACCGAAAATTGTGTTGATGGCAGTTGCTGCATGTGGACCACCATCAATTTTTCCTGGTAAAAGAATAAGTGGGAAAATCTCTCCACCGAATAATATGTCCACCGGACGTGAAGAATGATATTTTTCACCTGCTAATTTTATGTTTGATAGATGTTGAAAATTGACTATGTCCACAGGATGAGTGGGCATATCACCACAAATTTTGTCAAGAGTCACCGCTTCAAGAGTGAATGATGGTTCAATTTTACCAATTGGTCGCATTTCTAAAAATACTTTGCCCAAAGAGCAAGCTGCAGTATCACCTACTCCTGACATTGGAGTTTGAGATTTGTATTACGATGTGTGCAAGCCTTAGAGATAACATGACTTTGACTACCTGAATCCACTAAAACGCGGACCTTCTGAAAGGAGCCTCGACCGTCTCTTACCTCCACTTCGGCAGTAGCAAGCATAACAAAATGTGAGCCTGATGATGATGATGATGATGATGACTCAGCAGTGGTGTTTGATAATGATGTGACGGGTGTAACAACATTCTCTTTTGTTTTAGGAGCAGGTACTGTATGCTTCAATGATGATGATGATTTGTTTTGACTTGAAGTTTGATTTTGTTGTGTGTGGGCTGATGTCCTTTTAGTAAAATGTAAGAAAGAATTGTGACGCTGACCGCATGAATTGCATGTGTGTGTTGTAATACAATTTGAAGTAATATGGTTTGACCGAAGGCAGTTAAAACAAATTTTGAATTGTTTCACAACTTGTGATCTCTCATATGGAGTTTTTGCTAAGAATTTTGAACACAAATAGAGGGCATGATCCTCTTTACACAAAGTACATGAGCGATGAGGTGCTTGGGCCAATAGTATGGTTGATTTTGATTGATTGTTCACATTTGCACGTTGCTGAATAGCTGATAATGATGAATTTTGACTTGCTGGGCGTTGTGGTGCACCAGGCAATGATGATGATGATGAACGTTCAAGAGCGCTGCATCTATCATTCAAAAATGTTGTTAATTCCTTGAAGCTTGGAAATTCAGAACTTGTATTAGCTAACTCGAATGCTTCACGAGAAGCTCTGTCTAATTTTGTTAATAGGGAGTGAAAAAGCACAAAATCCCAGTTTGATGTGTTCAACCCTAATGAGCTGAGCATAGATAAATTTTCATTATAAATGTCAAGCATGTTACGGAGACTCTGTGGAGAACCCGAAGTTATTGATTTTAAATTTTGAATTTGTTCCCAACACAAGAAAGCTAGGTAGCGCTTGTTATCGTATCTGTTAACTAAAGCTGTGTGTGCACTGACATAGTTTGCTTCACACACTGGATATGCTCTGATTATGTTGATTGGATCCCCACTAAGCGATGTAATTAAATATTGAAATTTCTCTACATTTGATAGGTCAGTACGTGAATGAACAAGTGTGTTGTAAAGGTCAATGAACCCTGGAAAATCTTTAAAATTGCCTGAAAACATTGGTAATTTGATAGGTGGAAGTTTAGCAGATTTGTTTTTAGCAGACTCTTGTTTCACAGAAGAATTATCTGGTTTAACTGTAGGTAAATACAACCGCTTTGCCTCCAACACTTCAAAGTACATGTCATCAGCCTGTTCTTGAATTTTGTTTTGGTTGAACAACACATCTTTATCATCCATTCCTGCCTTAATGAACTCACATTGAAGTTGTATGTGGGTGTCGTTAAATGCCTCAAGAATTTGTTCTATACGTGAACACCAGGTTTCAAGTCGATTCACAACACTATTATCATTTTTGCAATTACGCGCGCACGTAACCGCATCTTTGAGCCGCTTGAGGGCCATGTTACGTTTTGACTCATAATGAGCTATTAATGATTCACTCATCTTGATTTGTTATGAAAAAATAATAAAACACAAAGTTAAAGTCGAATTGTTTTTAATGTTATCGAAAAAGGTAAACACGTTAACGTCAGTATCACAATATATATACACAAACGTCACGTTGAATGATTGAATGTCAGTTCCACTGAGTGTTATGTTACTGACTTCACTTTGTTTTTACGTTGAATGATTGATTGTCAGTTCCACTCCATGTTATGTCACTGACTTCACTGCTTCACTACCGTAAGACTTCAACACAAGAATGAAAAAACTTCCTGCAATGAATGAAAAGTTCCGCGCGAATGAAATGATGAATTATGATTGATTGATTTTTAATTATCACGAAAAAATGGGATTTGACCAAATTTTTAAATATGGTTGCTAAAACACAATGAGTTCCCGCCGTATGATAAAAATGTTAAAATGTTCGAAACTTGTTTGAAAGAAATGTTAGAATATGCTTTCTCGTTATAAAAACAATGTTGTTTTTTTTTTTTTTTTTAACGTGAGGGAAAATCCTCGTAGGATGCTATGCCGGACTCTTACCGACTAAAAAACCTCACGTAACGCCCAACAGCCTATGGTTGAGAGCCCCGGGTAAGCCCTCAGGAAGGATGTCCCGTGACTCCCAACAGACCTACGGCCGCCAATGCGGCCTCGCCCAGGGGGTGGTTCGGGTGCAATCCCGCGTCTATGGGGGGTTTCGGGTGTGACCCCGCTTCTAAGGGGGGGCGTGCGTGAGTGCTCACGTCACGCTGCCGTCATGGGCCTGCTTCTGTAAGGACGGTGAGCGGCCCTCTCACCGTCCTCAGACCCCCGGTCATGGAGGCCGATAGTCCTCGGCGAAGACACGTCGGCGGCGCCCAGGGCGCCGACTGCGGAACTCGGGTGGGAGAGTTCTCTCCCGCACCCGGCCCGCCGCCTCCTTCGCGAGCATGACCTGCTCGCAGAAAGAGGCGGCGCAGTCCCACTTACTCCCGCTGGAGAGCATGGCTCGCACCATGGCCTCAAGCGAGAGAGTGTCCACGCCCAGACCCACTGCGAGGACCTGTCGCTGTTGTGCCCACGCCGTGCACTCCATTCGTTTTTTCATAACAAATCAAGATGATTTGTTATGAAAAAATAATAAAACACAAAGTTAAAGTCGAATTGTTTTTAATGTTATCGAAAAAGGTAAACACGTTAACGTCAGTATCACAATATATATACACAAACGTCACGTTGAATGATTGAATGTCAGTTCCACTGAGTGTTATGTTACTGACTTCACTTTGTTTTTACGTTGAATGATTGATTGTCAGTTCCACTCCATGTTATGTCACTGACTTCACTGCTTCACTACCGTAAGACTTCAACACAAGAATGAAAAAACTTCCTGCAATGAATGAAAAGTTCCGCGCGAATGAAATGATGAATTATGATTGATTGATTTTTAATTATCACGAAAAAATGGGATTTGACCAAATTTTTAAATATGGTTGCTAAAACACAATGAGTTCCCGCCGTATGATAAAAATGTTAAAATGTTCGAAACTTGTTTGAAAGAAATGTTAGAATATGCTTTCTCGTTATAAAAACAATGTTGTTTTTTTTTTTTTTTTTAACGTGAGGGAAAATCCTCGTAGGATGCTATGCCGGACTCTTACCGACTAAAAAACCTCACGTAACGCCCAACAGCCTATGGTTGAGAGCCCCGGGTAAGCCCTCAGGAAGGATGTCCCGTGACTCCCAACAGACCTACGGCCGCCAATGCGGCCTCGCCCAGGGGGTGGTTCGGGTGCAATCCCGCGTCTATGGGGGGTTTCGGGTGTGACCCCGCTTCTAAGGGGGGGCGTGCGTGAGTGCTCACGTCACGCTGCCGTCATGGGCCTGCTTCTGTAAGGACGGTGAGCGGCCCTCTCACCGTCCTCAGACCCCCGGTCATGGAGGCCGATAGTCCTCGGCGAAGACACGTCGGCGGCGCCCAGGGCGCCGACTGCGGAACTCGGGTGGGAGAGTTCTCTCCCGCACCCGGCCCGCCGCCTCCTTCGCGAGCATGACCTGCTCGCAGAAAGAGGCGGCGCAGTCCCACTTACTCCCGCTGGAGAGCATGGCTCGCACCATGGCCTCAAGCGAGAGAGTGTCCACGCCCAGACCCACTGCGAGGACCTGTCGCTGTTGTGCCCACGCCGTGCACTCCACCAGCGTGTGGAGCGCCGTGTCATCGCTGCGGTCCTCGCAGTGCTGGCACTCGGCCGTGGTTTCCCGGTGTTTTCGCCACAGATACCTACCGAAGCTACCGTGCCCGGCAAGCATCTGTGTCAACCGGTAGGAGAGAGCACCGTGTCTTCTCTCCAGCCACTCGTCCATGACCGGTCTGACGGCCGCGATTGTGGCGAATCCCCACTTTGGTTGCTCAAGTCGCACCTTCCATGTCTCCACGGTTTCCTGGTGGAGCAGGGTCCGCTGGGCCTCGATTTCTCGAGACGCAGGCCTTTGGCCCCGCTCCAGCGCCTCCTTGCGCCATCTGAACAGTGACGCAAGGGCTCTCGCTTCCAGGTCCCATGGAGGGGTCCCGGCTAGGAGACATGCCGCCTCACCGGAGATCGTGCGGTATCCTCTTATCACCCTGACGGCCATCATTCTCTGCGGGCTCAGCAGTCTAGCCTCATTGCTGGCCGTCAGGGTCTCCGCCCATACGGGAGCCCCGTACAGGGCCATGCTTCGCACGATCCCCAGGTAACAATGTTGATATATGTTTTATTTAACTGATAATAACAAATGAAAATTGTTATATTGCAATTCTACTGTGAACAAATAAATATGGCGAACCCCAAAGTTAACAAATAGGTTTTTGGTACGAATTTAAGAATCCGGCTCGAAGTACGAAATATAATGTTGGGAAATAGGAGTGGACTGTATGGATGGGTTGATTTTGGGGTAGGGAAATTATATTGAACTCACCGGTAATGTTGAAGCCGGCATTTTGTTTCTGGCAGCGTCCAATGTTATATGATGCTTGGTTTCTTCTGGGGCGCCCCTGTATTGTTTGTTTTATGTGATAACGCGCACTGCACTTATTTATATTGGTTTTCACTGTCTTGGAGTTGATTTGATTGGTATTTACCGGTGTTTATGATTTCTTATTCACAGTCACAATGCTCGTGTATATTGGTTGATGCGGGAACTGGGTTGCTCCCTAAGGAACGCTAGGTGGCGCTAGTCGCCGGAAAAAGGTGTGGGAAGGAAACGGATATTGTCAATTGCTTGCTTTAACAAACACATTAAAGGCTGTTCAATTAATTACCAAAGAATGATGGCAGAAACGTAAGTTCAAAAAAGTTGGAGCGTTTAAAAATGGGATATACGTTAATTTCATTCATTATTATTTTAACGATTTCTCACTTTATCCATACGGTCTGTAAAACGTTACATACAATGTGATTTTAAAAGAACTGCTATTTTGAATACGATTATAATGTTAGAGCTTTCTCTTTTTTATTGGTTATTTTATGGCCTGGTTACTCATTAACGAAAACTGTACTGTGTGTGCACAGCAACTAGATTTTCATCAAAAATTGTAGCACTGTGGAAGTTAGGACGAGCTATCAGTTGTTCTGCACCGTATTTTTTTTTCTTCTTATTTCTTTTATCGCGCCATACGTTGATTAACTTTACATCAACTCTACGTTCAACGTCTTCTAAAGTTTTTCCAAAAATACTATTATTCAATAATTTGAAAAAGTCTTGTTCGAATGTTGAGTTGGACTGCTGTCGTAATTCTGTGTTTAAATCAATGTATTGCTTCAGATACTGACTTTGTTTAAATTGCAACACTTTATGAATTTTTTTAAGTCGTAAACCGTTTCGGATACATTCTTTTAAGTACACATAATGAATTACATAGTGAAATTTATCATACAAATTAGGTATGAGTTTTTTACACTTTGATCCCGGTGTAATAAAATTCTGCGCACAGAAGGGGAAATCATTGTGCCAGTCGTGTAAGTTTTCTGGATATTCTAAATCAACCTCCAATATGTACCCATAGTTGTTATTATCTGCTAAATTCATGATCTGAAGTTGACTAAATTCACACTCTTTCAATAATTTGAAATCTGAGTGAGGTAGATAAGCACACATAGCATAACCGTATAGATTGTTACAATCTATGTAGATTAAATATTTACTGGATTCAGATTCATTAAAGTCCATTTGATATTTGTTATTCGATTTTGCATATCTATTTGGACATAGGCTAATACCGCCGCGTATACCCTTTTGTATCATGCGTACGATTCGCAAGTCAGTAATAAGTTCCAATTGAACTTTAGTCTTTAGAAGCATAGCGTCAAAACTAAGACTAGGTGCTGTCAAATAAAATGCTGGGTCTAAATTATAATTCTGTTTGCAGGTTTGACGAAACTTTTCAAAAATGTCTGCTAATAATAGCACATCTGTTTTAACATACAAATAAGTATACTCACCTAAATTTTTAATATTAAAAGCGTCCCAAACCGATATAGCATGTTCATAATCGGTTTGAGATAGAGGTTCGTTGGTTAATTTATTAAAAAAATGGTTCTTAGCTGGCAATGCTGTTTCATTATATGATTCCCAGCTAGTCATGTATTCGTAAGGATATATTCCCTTACGTCTCAGCAAATTGAATTGAGATTCATTTTTAAAAAACTTTGACAGATGGACAAAGTCTTGCTTATCAAGATTGTTAGCTAATTTTTCTATAGAGGTACTAAGGAATTTGTATGAATCTACAAAACGTACTACAGCATAGTTCTTATTACCATCGTATATGAACTTAGTAAATGATATATAGTTTTCTTTATTTTTTGGTATAACTTTTATTAAACCTGGTAATATACTCAATTCTCGAATAAATAAATGACTGTCATAACCTGCTAAGTTATGGAAAAAAACTGGGATGAATTTAGGTGACTTAAATCAGGCCTCCGTCACTCGCTCAAAATCGCGCGCTATGTACCTACCGCTCGGCATCTCCCTGGGGATACAACTGGCAGAGGGCTGCCGGACGCCCGACTGAGCGCTCGCATCGCACCGCACCGCACGTTTCCCGCGCTTACGCTTCGAAATACCGAAACCACGTAATTATCGTGCAGTAGATGGGTGTAATAGTACAAAAACAAAAGAAAATTTGTCGTTTTTAGGGTTTCGTAGCCAAAAGGCAAAAACGGAACCCTTATAGATTCGTCATGTCTGTCTGTCTGTCCGTCTGTCTGTCCGTCCGTGTGTCACAGCCACTTTTCTCCGAAACTATAAGGCCTATGCTATTGAAACTTGGTAACTAGATGTATTCTGTGAACCGCATTAAGATTCTTATATAAAACTAGAAAAAAAGCAGTAAATTTTGGGGGTCCCCATACACAGAACTGAAACTCAACATTTTTTTTATCATCAAATTCATACGTGTGGGGTATCTATAGATACATACATACATACATATAATCACGCTTGTCTCCTATCTATAGATAGGTTTTTAAAAATGTTATTGAGGTTCCTAAAATCATTTTTTTCTAAAGTGAATAGATTGCGCAAGAGACACTTCCAAAGTGGAAAAATGAGTGTCCCCCCCCCCCTCTAACTTCTAAACTAAGAAAACGATAAATCCAAAAAAAAAATATAATGTACATTGCCATAAAAACTACCAACGAAAATTAGTTCGAACGAGATAGAGCTGGTAGTTTTTTTTTAATACGTCATAAACCGCAATTTTCGGTTAGAAAAATCACTACCACTGCGAACGTGTTAAAATATCAATCAAAGTTTTCAACGAACTATAAGAACTTTTATATTATGTTACTTGCTGCTACGAAACCCTTCATGGGCGAGTCCAACTCGCACTTGGCCGGTTTTTTTAAATTGCCGAGAGACGGAGAAAGCTGAGTAATATTTTAAATCTTATCAATTTGAATGTTTTTACCATTTATTTGTTTGAACATAAGTAGGTAGGTGATAAGTATGTAAATCTTAAATTAAGGAGTTATTTGAGTTAGGTATTATAAAATTGTTGTTTTTTATAGGCAATTCAATGTTTTATATGGGGACTCAGTGTTCTGTAATCGATCACTGTAGTAAGCAACTTTCACTATGGCCAGTTCTTGGATGGGTGACCATTCATGTGACCACTTTGTTACCTTTATTTGAGCGTTTCCGTGCTTCGGAAGGCACGTTAGGCCGTTGGTCCCGGTTGCCAATAAAATAGCAGTCAGAAAAATTTAAACAGCAGAGGGTCACAACCTGTACTTGGTACAAACTATAAAAAAATGAAATGTGGGCATCTAATATGCCTCTGCCTTCCCCTTCGGAGATCTACGCGTGACCATTTTTTTTTATACCACTCGAGTGGCAGACAAGCATACGGCCCCACCAGATGTACCGGTGGTCACCGCAGCCTATGGACGTTTGCAACACCAGAGGCGCCACAATCGCGCTGCCAATATATAGGTGACCATATGTATGTGTGTGTAACATAGTAAGGTGGAATTGCCGGGTGAGATAGGTGAATAGCCGGTACTTACGCTAAAGGTAATGTTAGTTAAATTTAGATTTCTTTGATATTTTAGTTATGGGTAGGCATAAGATAATAGTAGTTTATGACACTGTTGCATAATAAGGGTTCTTATAACACGAGTGTGTTTTAAAAAAACGAGCCGTAGGCGAGTTTTTTTATAGTATCACACGAGTGTTATAAGACCAAGTTATGTACAGTGTCATACACTACTTTATCTACTCTCATACTATAATACCTGATTTCATTTTGTTGTGATATATAGTTGCTCCTTGATTTCGCCGGTAACAGGTTCATGGTCATGTTTGACGCAGTTTCCAGAATGTCTGGTGGTGTACAATTACCACCATCCTCGCTTTAAGACATGTTTTTACACAAAAACTAATTTATTTTACAAACAAAACCAAACTTTGTTTAATTTAAATGTAAAATGTTGCCGCCAAGGCGCAAACATCGATTGCGCATGCGTGTTTCTTTTTTTTTTTAGGCTGCGCAGACCATAGATTTAGGATTTTTCGCTACTCTGGAGACACAATTTTTTTTTAAAGTAGAGGTTCAAACTTCTTTTTCAGCTGGAGATTGTTTATGGTGTATCGTAATGATTAAAAAGTTTTATTATGATATATGTGTCCATACAAGACCTGTATCGTAATAAAACTTTTTTTTTGGCCTGTGCGTAATGTTTGTCATAATAGTATTGATTTCAATTTTATAATCTTTGTATTATAGTATCAGAGTAGATAAACAATATAAATATATAGATATACCTACCTACTGTGATTCATAATTTATTTTTGGTTTTTACGTGCATTTATAAAAGCGTGTTTTTCTAGGGTTTTTTTAAACCATTCATAATTTTTTTCCTTACATTCCATTACATTGTTAGTTACATACACGTCGACCTACTAAAAGCGTATTAAAACATGGTTGATTCGTAACATTTGTTTTATTACAACAATCATTATAGGTTCAACCCTAGCGCATTCTTACGATGACGTCACTCGCACAGCGGGCAACACAGTCTCGACGCTATGCGCGCGTGTTTAAGGTACAATTCTTCTCGTTCTGAGCAGCAGGTATTATTATTACAATTTTGTAGGCTAATATAGCGTAGGTATTGTCGCTTTTGTATGGGAGTGATGTATCTGTTACGTAGTAACTATTTAGTAATCTGTGCTTAAATGTTAAGTTACAGTACGAATGGGCAGGACCTCGATAATATCCTGAAAAATGACAGTGATCTCTGACTTTATCGTCAACTATTAATTGCGAGCATATGTGACAAATATCAGTCCTTAGATAATGCTGCTTATCAGCTTCTTTGAAAATCATGGGTGCTGGATTCTGTGAACTCTGTGATAATAAATCATATATTTTAATTGAATCGTCTTTCAGATAATTGACAAACATTTCCACACAGTCTACGCCAAAAGATACTTTAGCCAAAAATCTGGCTATCAAACCTGCTCCTTTTGAGCAGAAAAATGACATTGATATTAGAACTCTGGATAGTTGTTTATATCCAAGTAATTTAAATTAGATTATAGGACAAAAGAGCAACGTTCTTGCACTAAGCTTGACACAATGTATAAATCAATTAATGTTAAATCTAGTCATTTAGTTCTACATCAGCCACAGCATAATTTTATATCTGATTGCTCACAGGCCGTTGAATCTATTAATCTTAAAAATAATGCTTTACACCTGGTGCACCAAAATGTTGAAGGCCTGATTGGTGGAAAAGAATTGGAATTGGAATTGTACATGAACTTGAATGGCATTGATATTTTTTGTGTAACAGAACATTGGTTAAGGCCTTATCAACTCATGTTCAATTTCAAAAATCACCAGGTTGCTAGCTCGTTCTGTAGAGTGAAATATAAACGTGGAGGCTCTTTAATTATTATTAATAAGTCCATAAAGTGTAAAGAACGTAAAGACATAGTAGCCCTCTCTGTTGAACGAGTTATTGAGATAGCCAGTATAGAGTTTGAGCGGTTAATTGTACTAAGCATATACAGTCCCCCAGATGCTCCATATGTACAGTTCGAAGATAAACTTGAAGAAGCATTGTTTAAATGCCAAAGTACTAAAAAAACGGTCCTATTTTGTGGGGATCTCAATGTAGATGTTTTAGAAACTGCACGGGAACCTTTACAGAGAGAGAAAATGTTAAATTTGTTCAAGTCATTTGGTTTGTATAATATATTTTTGGAACCTACTCGTATAACTGCACTAGTGCTACTTGTATTGATAATATTTATACTAATATAAATCCCATTAAAAAATGTTTATTGGACCCTGTAAAATCAGATCATCGCGGTCAGTTTGTTTCTTATCTGAGAAATAGTAGGGAAAATAAGAAGATAATTAGTTTTGTCCCAGTTAACACACATCGCTTGGAAACATTCAGAAGAAACTTAGTCAAGAAAATAACAGAATTGCCCAATTACACTAGTGTAGAAGAATCCTACTCTGATTTATTTAATTTGATACATGATGTGTTTGGGAAAATCTTTACCCCGAAAACTTTATCAATCGGAGGCAGCTCTGCTTTCAGTGACTGGGCAACACCCGGAATTTATGAAAGTCGCCATAAACTATATGAACTGTATTCTGAAAAATCGCATAATTTCAACCCAGAGTTTCAGGAATATGTTAAAAAATATTCAAAGATATTTAAGCAAGCCTGTACCTTGGCCAAGTCTAATTTCATTAGAAATAAAATTTTAGATTCTGCGAATGTCATTAAAACTACTTGGAACATTATAAATGCGGAATGTGGTAGGTGTACAGCGAATGAAAGAAAGTTTCATTTAAAGATAGACAATCGCCACGTTTCGGGGGATATGAAAGTGGCGACCGAGTTCGAAAAATTTTTCAGTAATGTACCTATAGAGATTACTAACACTCTCCGGTCGTCTTCCACATCCGCCGAGCTTTTATTAGCAGAATCTGTAGCTGCCTGTGAGGGCGCGTTCGAATTTACAGTTGTCAACTGCAACGACATCTTAAAAGCATTTAAATCTATTAATGTTAAAAAAACCGCTGACCTTAGTGGGCTATCAGTAAAATCCGTATCAAGTATTATAGATGTCATTGCCCCCCACTTGGCAACTGTGTTTAACGATTGCGTCTCAAGTGGTGTATTTCCTGATTTGATGAAACACAGTAAAGTTATACCACTGTTCAAGGCTGGCAGTACTTCAGATCCGGGTAATTTCAGACCTATCTCGGTGTTGCCGACCTTGAGCAAGATATTTGAAAAACTAATACTAGAGCAGATGCTGATCTATTTTAATAGTCACAAATTGTTTCATGAGAAACAATTTGGCTTCACTAAAGGACGCTCGACTACCGATGCTGGTGTAGAGTTATTGAAATGTATTTACGAGGCCTGGGAGAATAAACAAGATGCAATTGGTGTGTTTTGCGATTTGTCCAAGGCATTTGATTGTGTCCAACATGAAACATTAATCAGGAAATTACACCATTATGGCATAAGAAGCAAGGCTCTCGATCTTCTGACTTCATATTTGAACAATAGAATTCAGAGGGTTGATGTTAATGGTACACGCTCGGAGGGCTCTGTAGTTACTATGGGCGTCCCACAGGGTTCAATACTCGGACCATTTTTATTCCTTATATATTTTAATGACCTACCCTTTTACCTGGGGGACAACAACAGGATTGTTTTGTTTGCAGATGATACTTCTTTGATTTTCAAAGTTAAAAGACAAATAGATAACTATGACGATGTAAACAACGCAATCTTGAAAGTGGTTCATTGGTTTAACACTAACAATCTTAGACTGAATGATAATAAAACTAAATGCATAAAATTTACCTTGCCTAATGTAACACAGTCAGAAACCAATGTTCAACTTAATGGTCGGGTGTTGGAACTTGTGGAATCAACGACGTTCCTAGGGTTAACGGTCGACAGGTGAATCTGAACCACTGCACTGGTGCTCAGGACCTTCTGTACCAGAGCATCAGGCAGTGGTCCATTAACATCGTCGTCGTCGCCGAGCCGTACTGGGTTCACCCGGGAAGCCCGGTGGATCTGGACGGCGTGGCGACCATTTTTGGGGGGACCGGCGCGGACGACTCGCGCCTGGCGATCATCGCCAGAGGCCCTTGTTGTGTCGCGGCGGAATACGAGGGTGTGGCTGCCGTGGCCGTTTACATCTCGCCGAGCCTCGACCAGCATCAGTTTGAGCTATGGCTCCCTGAGCTGGACGTCGTTCTCGCTGCATGCCGGCCTCGCCCTGTCCTGGTCTTGGGAGACTTCAATGCCTGGTCTCAGGCTTGGGGCTCCCGGGAAACCAGAGACAGGGGGAGGATACTGGAGGACTGGGTCACTACACGTGGCCTAGTCATCCTGAACCGGGGGAATGTCGCAACCTGGACGCGGCGGGGGCTCAGCTCGGTCATAGACGTTTCGTTTGCGACCCCTGAGATCGCCCGCCGTGTCCAGGGATGGCGCGTGGTGGAGGAGGAGGAGAAGTCATCAGATCACCGATATATTCGGTTTGACGTCTCCCCTCCACCTAACCTGCCGCCAGCAATTGCGAATCCCCCGGAACCGCGTTGGGCACTCCATCGCCTTGATCGGGAGGCTCTCCTGGAGGCGGCCATCGTGCAGTCCTGGATTCCGACAGCGGACAGGCCTGCCGATGTTGATACCGAGGTGGAGTGGTTCGGGAGAGCCATGTCGCACATCTGCGATGCGGCGATGCCCAGGGCTAGGCCCAGACCGGCGAGGAAACAGGTGTACTGGTGGATGCCGGAAATCGCGCAGTTGCGCGCGGATTGCGTTACCGCGCGCCGCCGGTACACCAGGTTTCGCCGGAGGCGTCGCCGCCCAGACGATGCGGCAGCCCGAGAGACGGAGCTCTACGATGGGTACAAGGAGGCCAAGAGGGCCCTCCAGACCGCCATCAAGCGGTCCAAAAAATTGGGCCGCGAAGAGCTGATGGAGACTCTGGAGCGGAACCCGTGGGGGCGCCCGTACCTCATGGTAAGAGGCAAATTACGCCCTAAGGCGCCCCCACTAACCCAGAGTCTCCAGCCGGAGCGGCTGGAGGGGGTCCTGGACTCCTTGTTCCCGTCGAGAGCGGAGGAACACGTTCCTCCGCGCATGGCTCCGTCTCAGGCGCCCAACGCGGAAGGCAGCGAGAACGACGTGCCCGTAGTCACCGAGGGTGAGTTAGGGGCGGCTGTCCTGCGGCTTAAATCCCGCAGAAACACCGCCCCTGGACCCGACAGCATTCCAGGCCGTGCATGGGTCCTGGCTCTCGAGGAGCTTGGGCCTCGACTTATGGGTCTTTATAGCGCATGCCTCGAAAAAGGCCAGTTTCCCAAGGTCTGGAAGACAGGGAAACTGGTCTTGATTCGAAAGGCGGGGCGGCCGGCAAATTCCCCATCAGGGTACCGGCCGATCGTGTTGCTCGACGAGGTGTGCAAGCTCTTTGAGCGCATTATTGCACAACGCCTCGTCGGGCACCTCACACGCGTGGGGCCTGATCTGGCGGATAGTCAGTTTGGCTTCCGTCAGCGACACGCGATCATGCGCATTAGAGGCCTGACGGAGGAAGCAGTCTCACAGGGTGAGGTGGTGGTGGCGGTGTCCCTCGACATCGCCAACGCATTCAACACCTTGCCCTGGAGCTGCGTCAGGGAGGCGCTTATCTATCATGGAGTGCCTCCCTACCTCCGTCGAATTGTCGGGGCTTATCTCTCCGAGAGAGCCATAACTTACCCGAGCTGGCTAGGGCCGGGTCGGCGAGATGTGTCGTGCGGTGTTCCACAGGGATCGGTGTTAGGACCGCTCCTGTGGAACATCGGTTACGACTGGGTGCTGCGTGGTTCGTTGCTCAGAGGGGTCGGCGTAACGTGTTACGCCGACGACACCCTCGTTACGGCGCGGGGAGCAACGCACCGTGACGCAGCACTTAAGGCCACGGCAGGGGTTGCTCAGGTCGTAGGTCGGATTCGGCGACTGGGTCTCGAGGTCGCCCTTCACAAATCCGAGGCTCTGTGCTTCCACGGACCTCGGATGGGGCCACCTGCGGGATCCAGCCTACAGGTAGGGGGCGTCAGCATCGGCATCGAGCCCTCGATGAAGTATCTGGGGCTCGTACTCGATGGCCGGTGGAACTTCGGACATCACTTCCGAAGTTTGGTCCCAAAACTGAGAGGAGCATCGGCCGCACTCGCGCGGTTGATGCCCAACATCAGGGGACCCAACGCTCCCTACAGGAGGCTGTACCTGGGGATCGTGCGAAGCATGGCCCTGAACGGGGCTCCCGTATGGGCGGAGACCCTGACGGCCAGCAATGAGGCTCGACTGCTGAGCCCGCAGAGAGTGATGGCCGTCAGGGTGATAAGAGGATACCGCACGATCTCCGGTGAGGCGGCATGTCTCCTAGCCGGGACCCCTCCATGGGACCTGGAAGCGAGAGCCCTTGCGTCACTGTTCAGATGGCGCAAGGAGGCGCTGGAGCGGGGCCAAAGGCCTGCGTCTCGAGAAATCGAGGCCCAGCGGACCCTGCTCCACCAGGAAACCGTGGAGACATGGAAGGTGCGACTTGAGCAACCAAAGGGGGGATTCGCCACAATCGCGGCCGTCAGACCGGTCATGGACGAGTGGCTGGAGAGAAGACACGGTGCTCTCTCCTACCGGTTGACACAGATGCTTGCCGGGCACGGTAGCTTCGGTAGGTATCTGTGGCGAAAACACCGGGAAACCACGGCCGAGTGTCAGCACTGCGAGGACCGCAGCGATGACACGGCGCCCCACACTCTGGAGGAGTGCACGGCGTGGGCACAACAGCGCCAGGTCCTCGTAGTGGGTCTGGGCGTGGACACTCTCTCGCTCGAGGCCATGGTGCGAGCCATGCTCTCCAGCGGGAGTAAGTGGGACTGCGCCGCCTCTTTCTGCGAGCAGGTCATGCTCGCGAAGGAGGCGGCGGGCCGGGTGCGGGAGAGAACTCTCCCACCCGAGTTCCGCAGTCGGCGCCCTGGGCGCCGCCGACGTGTCTTCGCCGAGGACTATCGGCCTCCATGACCGGGGGTCTGGGGACGGTGAGAGGGCTGCTCACCGTCCTTACAGAAGCAGGCCCATGACGGCAGCGTGACGTGAGCAACTCACGCACGCCCCCCCCCCCCTTAGAAGCGGGGTCACACCCGAAACCCCCCATAGACGCGGGATTGCACCCGAACCACCCCCTCGGCGAGGCCGCATTGGCGGCCGTAGGTCTGTTGGTAGTCACGGGACATCCTTCCTGAGGGCTTACCCGGGGCTCTCAACCATAGACTGTTAGGCGTGGCGTGAGGTTTTTTAGTCGGTAAGAGTCCGGCATAACATCCTATGAGGATTTTCCCTCACGTAAAACAAAAAAAAAAAAAAGGGTTAACGGTCGATGCTGGCTTACAATGGGGTCCACATATTGTTAAACTAGCAAATAGATTAAGTTCAGCAGCATTTGCTGTACAAAAGATAAGGCACTTGACGGATGTAGATACGGCTAGAATGGTCTATTTCAGTTACTTTCATAGCATAATGTCTTACGGTATTCTACTGTGGGGCAATGCTGCAGATATAGATAAAATTTTTATTTTACAAAAGCGGGCCATAAGAGCTATAGTATATAGATTAGGTCCAAGGGTCTCTCTGCGCGAGAAATTCAAAGAGGTTAAAATTCTTACAGTAGCATCACAATACATTTTTGAGAATCTTATGTACGTACAAAGAAATTTACATAGATTCGCTAAGTTAAGTGATAGACACCATGTCAACACTAGAAATAAAAGTAACCTTGCTGTTTATCATAGCAGATTGCACAAAATCAGCAATTCTTTCATGGTATACGCTTTTATAACAGGCTACCAGACGAAATTAAAAGTATGTCCCTTAATAAATTTAAAAAGGTTGTAAAAAGTAAATTGTACTGCAGGGGCTACTATACAATTGGTGATTATTTGTTGGATGGAGAAGCCTGGAAATGACCTGCTCTACTGGATTCTCAAAAAATTGTCAAATGCATAGTTTTTAGATTCATTTTGTAAATAGAGCTCTAAAAAGAATAACCCGCTGAGTTTCTTGCCAGTTCTTCTCAGGTGGGTCGCGTTGTGAACTGGTGGTAGATTTTGATTTATATTCTGGACGTTTTACAAGAGCATCTGTAAATGCCTATGTGAAATAAATTTCTTTTTCTTTCTTTCTTTCTTCATGAGAAACCAAACGGTTTAAAGAACTATCATAACTGCAAACAATGTAATAAGCAAAAGCAGCTGGGATATGGTGTTGTATATTTTTAGTTAAACCTTCACTATTATCTTTACACGGTTTTAAAAAGGTTTCAAAGTCCGCGTATATCACAAACGGCATATTTTGCATGCGTTCGTAATTTCTAAACTGAAGTATAGAACCTTCATCAGGCAAGACTGTCGCAACACCACCGCACACGTGGTCGTTTATTTCAAGTGGTTTTCTAAAAAATAGTAAACAATTATCACAAAAATAATGCTTACTGCGATGTTTTGTAATTTGCTCTCTTACTAGTTTAGCCAAATCCTTTATAAGACAATAATGCGTAATACAACCCTTTTCTAAAAATAACAAGTTAACATGATGTCTTTTTTGTTCTGAGGTTTTGTACAACGGACCTACAACAATGCATCCTCTTAGACCGTATACATTTACACTAATATTAGGATTGATTTTTTCGATTTTTTTAATGTCGCATAATGACATTGGGAATGAGATTCCTACAGTATTTAATAGTGTTCTAAAATGGGGATAAGATGATTTTCGATTGATATTCTTTTTACAAGGGTACAAACTAGCCATTACTGACCACAAGAAACAATAATTATCATCGTTTTTTATATTTACACATGCTTTTTTGTATTGTATTTTTTTTGGTAATTCTATATAAGAAGAACCTCTCAGAGGAGTATATTTGTTGACGTTTACTTCTAAATATAAGATTTCTAATAGTGACCATCCGCTGTCTTGTTCTTGAAAACTATCAACCTTATTAGAAAGAGAATTGCTTATTGCAGACAGCAAGTCATCAATATTGTATGCTTGGTGGAGAATGATATTTTCATTATAAAATGACTTAAGTTCAATTGTATCGCTCTTCGGTAGCACAAATCTAGCAAACAATTCGAAATTAACCTTCACATTGAGGTGACTAGTTAAAACAGTATCTATAAGAAGTAGCACTCTAGGACTGATCGCTTGTATGAATAATGATGGTGAACTGGCTACGTTTGGGTCCCCGATGCTATGCACGCGATACGTCGCGATTCGCGACTTAAAAGCAGAGCTGATTTTCTCAATTCCAGTCTCAATTGTGTTACAGAATTATTACCATATGTAAGGTCCGGCTACTTTCTGCAGTGGCAACACTAAATAATGACCGGGTGGGGAATGTTACGCCATATTGTGGGGCTCAGTCTTAAACTAGACGTCGGTAGATAAAGTATAATAATACGGGCAATGGGGAGCATTGTTAGCAGTGGAAGGTGAGCATTTATGCACATAGTAAAAGCGGCCACTTCAAACCTGCAGATTGGGTTGCAAGTCCCAGACGCTGTTACAATGTTCCTCCTTGTGCCACGCGGTATTAGGTTTCCTAGTTTTTAAATTGATTAATTGTATAGTTGAGAATAAACGAGTGTGCTGCCATCTCCGTGTTTTCTTCTGAGGTTTAACATGTCAGAAGTGGCATTATAACCCACGCCATGTAAGTAAACGCATAACTTCGTATAAAATGGTTACTTTAGCTAGTAGGATAAAACTATGTAGGTATCTGCCTTGCCATAACCTGGATTTGGTAAAAAGGATAGATATTGCTGGTTAAGATTTAATAATGAAGGATAGATAATGCTGGCTAACGATTAGTAAGGCGAAAGATATTGCTGGTTAATTCAATTAGTACTTTTCATCTAACAGTATGCTGAGTTTTGCCAAGTGATGGGAAAATGGGCCGTTAGGTTTTACCTACATGGTAGCACAGATTTCACAGACATGAAGTCAAAGAATTTGCAAAGTAATTTCGATACTGGTTTGTACGCCAGTGCGCGTAGCCGAGGGTAGGTTTGGAAAAGGTAAGAAACGGTACATACATGAGTTTGCGTTCTGTACCTTGTTGTTTTATGCCAGTAGTTTAAAAAAAAAAGTGTCGCGATCCTGTTAATAAAAGAAAAAATGGAACAGGTGGGTAAAAAAAAAATGTAAGTTTAGTGATTAGGTTTATTGTGTAGATTCGGTACTAATGAAATTGAATACATTATCGAATCATGAAGTGAATATTCAGATCCTTAATTGGGTTGTGTTGGGTGTTTGGTGTAAAAGTTCGGTTCTACAATGGATTTCGCAGTTAACATGCGCTGGTCGCCTAGTACTCGGTCACACTTTCACGATTTTTTTTGTAATTTTAGTGTTGTTTAAGAGTGTATTGGGTGTATGAAGGTCAAGCGTTATAGTATCTGGAGGGAGTGTGAAAACAACTTGTGGTACCTACTGCGTTGAGAGGCTAACAAATACGTATCTTATTGATAATGTGACTGGTTAAAAGTAGGCATCCGCGCTATTAAGGTTGTATGTATTGGAAACCAAGGTTCAGGGGGCCAGCCAGCCGTGTTATACGACGACATTGAGAGGCTCCTCTTGTACAGTATGATACAGGGTTCATAGGTGATCCTGGTTAGCTAGCGCCATGTCGTTGAATGGTCGTATAGTGAGTAATACAACGGCGTGCCAGGTTTTCCTACTTCGTTATATTGGGATACTGATGGCAGTCGTTAGAAAGATTTATAATATAAAAGAAAAGAGGGTTAACTTAGTTGGTATGAATGCTTATATGGGAAAGTGAAAGCTCAGTTACAGGTTATTCATATATATTAAATAAACGGATCCCGTGTAGTTTTTGAGGGTTTCCGATGCTGTTAGCCCCTGAAATGTTTCATAGTGAACATTTTCAATATCTCAGTTACAGATGTTTAACGAAGAACTACGTTTTTGTATAGGTGTTATAATAATATTAAATCGAAACCAGTTAGAATTAGTATGATCTACAATGTAGATGAGTGTTCTAGAACGGGTGCATCCAAGTCCGGGTTTTAAGTATAGTTTTGCAACAGATTAAGAGATCCAGCCAGAGGTCTAGATCTATGGTTCGGTTAAAGGTTTTGGTTAAAAGAATATATATCTACCTACGTATGGTGGTTGGGGATATGAAAAGGTCCGTTAGTTACCCTGTACTACACTGATATGAAAGTGGTTCTGGTTGTGTCAGCTTAAACGTTTTCAGGTTCAAACGATCAGGAGGTAATTCGATGCGATAACTAAACTCGGCTGTGATGAGTGTGTCTGTGTGTATGTGATCATATTTTGTGAGAATTGTTGAATTTCAGTTAAGTTGGAAGTAAAAGTGAATTTTTCAAATTTACCTACCGACGGAATCTTTGTTGATACCTGCGTGATGTTATTTTTTTGTTAACATTGGGTGGCCTTCGATGGTTTGAATCAGTCTCAGCCCGGCGGATGGTGCTGCAGTCGGTATTTAGGTTGTCTATTAATGTAGACGAGGTTGATCAGGTTAACTAGAGTTTTCTAATTGTGGTTACATTTTTATTGACCGAACGTGATTGGGATGGACTCCAGAAGGCAATCCTCGAATGACTGATGTTATCTAATCGTATTCCCTTAGAAAATTATAATATCATTCATTAGGTTAGAAAATATCAGACTAAGTAGTGATTAGAGTTGTAACGTTGTTGGGTATGGATAGGAAATGTAGGTATGAGCCACCGTCGCTTATATCATGGACGGGATTAATCTGTTCAGGGAATGGTGTGGCCACTGCCATGCCATTCCTCATAATGTTTTTGTGGAAGACATGTACAGTAACTGACTACCGGTGTACTTTAACTCTGAATTTTGTAAACTTTCATGTGACGAGTTCCGAAAAATGATCTGGAGAGTGCCGAGGCCTCGGTAACCTTCACCGTGAGCGGTTGTGCTGTAGCCGCTGTGGGTACTCCATCGCCGGCGTAGCGGAGAAGCAGAGCGCGGGTCGACGGCGGCTTGCGCGGGCGCTGTGGACACACAGCGTGAGCACAAGCGGCGCCGGCGTGGTCACGCGTTGTGTCGGAGCTACGAGAGGAGTAGCGTCATTATGAAAATCGACGTGCTACGATGATGGACATTGGACATTACAGGTCAGGTAGTCTTTTTCCATTAAGTAGGATACTCAGATGATGAAGTTCCTATATAGACCCTTTACCATCTCAGCTATTAAGTTTCAAAAGATTTGTATTAGTTTGGAACAAATTTGATTTCTACTAGACGGATTATTCTGTCCAAACGTTTAAGAATAGACTAATGCTATCACGGATTACTTTGTGGAGCTTTTCGGGTGAACAATTTCATCACACATGATTGTTGCGGTTACAGCGTAGCTCGCTTTCTGTTACTGAGTTAGTCTGTTAGTAGTAACGGAGCGTTTGGAACAAGATTCCTAACACCATGGGCTAACCTCGTGGATAAACTTGTTCTCATGCTTGACAATTTGATAGGGAGACTGAAATTTCACACGGATGTGAGATTTGATTTGACTTTGTTGCAACTCAAGGATTCCATCGCGTCCAGTGGCGTGTTACCTTCTATGGATTAAAGAAACTTGCTGTAAATTGGTTACTTCGTGGAAAATGGTTTAAAATGGTACTACCTCCAATAAGCTGCATTACATTTGTTTCAAAAATACCTACTAATTTTTACTCTGATAGAATCGCGAGATAGTAGTTTTAACCATAGATTTAGAATTTTTCGCTAGTTTGAACAGAAGTTTGACGGTTAGGTAAACTGGTTGGGTCTAAAGGTGTCATGTCGGTTAGTTATCGGATTTGTCTGTTGTGTCGGATGTATTTTTGTCTGTGATATTAGTATTTATCACACCTCGTAAAGGTAAAGAAAAAAAAAGAAAAAAAAACAAATTTCGTTTTTGCTAGTAAATTATACCCTCGAAGTTAGCGTACACATAAAGCAACATTTTACGAGTTAATAATCGAGTTGTTCGGTAAATTTTGGACGAGTACCTAGATCCAAATTGATGAATGATAACAATGTTTTTTTATTGCACGAATTTACATGGTTTTCTCTTTTGGTTTATCTTTTGATTTCAGGTCAAGACATTACATGAAACGGTATCACGCCTGACAAGACTTGGTTGACATTAAACCACCCTGAGAAACGGATTGGTTTTTTTGGACGGAAATGGAAACGGATTGGATGAGATCCCTGGATGATAGATATGAGTAATAGGCAGTTTTAGTTAAAGAGTCCGTTTAGTTAAGTTGCTTTAAAATTATGTTCCTCAACGTCGATAGATAGCGTTGTACGGCTTTGTGAACCGCGATGTGGTTTCGTTCACACATTTGCGTAACTGTTTGGCGAGTTACTAAATAGTTGCAGTTCTTCTATAGTACATACATTAGTTAGAGTTTAAATAAGCAGATATTCCATGGATATTGGTAAAGTTTGAGCAATCTGTCGACGGGTTTCTAGATGATAATCGTTTTGTGTATTAACTGGTTATTATGTCGATGTTTAGTGTGACAGTGTTAAAGTGTTATAATGTTGAGTGGTTCAGCAGTACTGTTGGTTGTTAAATACATGATGGTTACCGTTGTTAAGATTGATACCTGGTTACCACGCGTAGTCAAGCGAAAGTTAAGATTTCCCACTGGTCAGATACCTAAATAGTTTGGTATTGTTTAAGCGAATTGTTTAAAAGATTTGCCATTGTTCAGATATAATTTGTTTTGCCACTGTCCAGATAGATAGTTTGATCGAATAGTTACAGATTTAGGACGGCAAACATTTAAGATTGTAAAACGTAGTTTGTAGTGATTTAAGTATAGTGATGTATTTTTTTTTTTTTTTTTTTTTTTTGTTGACGCGGGGAACGCATTTACGCGCCTTCATCCCAGCTGCGGGGGCAGCTGGGATGGTGTGTGGGACTCCCGGCCCGGTCCGGAATGGACCGTCCTACCCACTAAACCCCGCGGTGTTCCTCCTCACCCTTTAGCCGGGCCGAGGGATATCAAAAGATTATTCACGTCGACCCGGCTAGGGGCGCCCCGTTTATTCGGGGCTCTCCTCGGGGGAGCCAGATGGGCGGCTCCCCAAAGCTCCCTAAGGAGCTGAAGTCCACGCCTGCACCGCTCTCGAGCGCCCCTCTGTAATAGAGGAGACAGAGAGCGGCTGGCGCAGGCGTGCGCTAATGGGCACCCCTGGAACACGGAAAAGGTGCCCACCGCCATGTGACCGTTGGTGGGCGGGGTCCCCCGACCTTACGCCCACGGTCAAGAAACAATCGGGGGCGCGCAGTAACTCCTTACCGCGGCGCCCCCGAACTGCACGGCAGAGCGGGAGCATTATCGGTTACTCCCGCTCCCCCGCACAGTGCACCTCCCGCTTTGCCGCCATCACCTCGTCAACTGGCGAGGTGACAGCGGCCCAGCACTGTTGCAGCCGGTCGCGCCGTTATTCACGGCCGGCAGCCCGAACTGCATGGCAGGGCGGGAGCATTTACCCAAACTCCCGCCCCCCACGCAGTGCCTCTCCCACTTTGCCGCCATCGTCTCGCCAGCAAAGGTGGCGAAGCGACGGCGACCCATCATTGCTGCTGCCGGCCGTGAATAACGGCACGGCCGGCAGCAACACACACCACCGAGCAACCCACAGGTGGGTTACTCCCGCCTCGGCCGGAATTAGCCAGAGTAGCACAACTCCCCCACAGAGGAAGGGGAGTGGTCGCTACTCCGTTGCCCAGGATGCACCACGAGGAGGATCCGACCCATTGGGGTCCTTAAGATGTTAGTAGGACCCCGCATCCCATAGTGATGTATTAGGTAGGATGTGAAAAATGATTGTAAATTATTGAGTACATAGGTACGTATGCGTGTGTATTAGTGATTGATGAGGGATTTAAATCATAAAATTGAATTGAGCCTGAATAATGTATCTACCTATTAGCTTATTTCGGCGAAGACACTGCTACTTGCTCTTCAACTGTAAACAGTGTCAATGAGTAATTGTAATTTAATGATATGAGATTGAATAATTACAGATTTAGGACGACAAACATTAATGATTGTAAAACGGAGTGAATGCATAATTTTTGTGATTTAAGTATAGTGATGTATGTAGGCAGGATGTGAAAAATGATTGTAAATTATCGAGTACATACGTATGCGTGTGTATAAGTGATTGATGAGGGATTTAAATCACAAAATTGAATTGAGCCTGAGTAATTTACTTATCATCTAATTTTGGCGAAGACACTGCTACTTGCTCTTCAACTGTAAACAGTGTCAATGAGTAATTGTAATTTGATGATATGAGATTGAATAGTTACAGATTTAGGACGACAAACATTAATGATTTTAAAACGGAGTGAACGCATAATTTTAGAGTGATTGAAATATAGTTATAGTGAGGGTGTTCTCGAGCCGGGCAAGATTGGCGTAAACGACCTCGCCGCACACGATTGGTAAGAGACATCGCAGTTGTGTGTCGTTCTGGTGAAAGAAGTAACCTTTGCGGCATGCAGCTATACCATATTAGTGACGGGTGTTCTCGAGCCGTGCAAGATTGGCGTAAACGACCTCGCCGCCCACGATTGGTAAGAGACATCGCAGTTGTGTGTCGTTCTGGTGAAAGAAGTAACCTTTGCGGCCGGCTATACCATAGTAGTGACGGGTGTTCTCGAGCCGGGCAAGATTGGCGTAAACGACCTCGCCGCCCACGATTGGTAAGAGACATCGCAGTTGTGTGTCGTTCTGGTGAAAGAAGTAACCTTTGCGGCATGCAGCTATACCATAGTAGTGACGGGTGTTCTCGAGCCGGGCAAGATTGGCGTAAACGACCTCGCCGCCCACGATTGGTAAGAGACATCGCAGTTGTGTGTCGTTCTGGTGAAAGAAGTAACCTTTGCGGCCGGCTATACCATAGTAGTGTCGGGTGTTCTCGAGCCGGGCAAGATTGGCGTAATGACCTCGCCGCCCAAGATTGGTAAGAGACATCGCAGTTGTGTGTCGTTCTGGTGAAAGAAGTAACCTTTGCGGCATGCAACTATACCATAGTGGTGACGGGTGTTCTCGAGCCGGGCAAGATTGGCGTATTGACCTCGCCGCCCAAGATTGGTAAGAGACATCGCAGTTGTGTGACTTACTGGTGAAAGAAGTAAGCTTTAAGCCATGCAGCTATACCATAGTCGAAGAATCTGTAGTAGTTTAAGTGTATGTAATTATACACGTACAGTAAAAATCTTAATGTAGATGATTATAAGAGTGATGCGAGTGATACGTTCAATTATTTAACAAAACAATGTCTAATAGAAATATAAATTATAGTTAATTAGAACGAAGGGACTCGTTCCCATAGGATGGCCGACTGTTACAGAATTATTAGCATATGTAAGGTCCGGCTACTTTCTGCAGTGGCAACACTAAATAATGACCGGGTGGGGAATGTTACGCCATATTGTGGGGCTCAGTCTTAAACTAGACGTCGGTAGATAAAGTATAATAATACGGGCAATGGGGAGCATTGTTAGCAGTGGAAGGTGAGCATTTATGCACATAGTAAAAGCGGCCGCTTCAAACCTGCAGATTGGGTTGCAAGTCCCAGACGCTGTTACAATGTTCCTCCTTGTGCCACGCGGTATTAGGTTTCCTAGTTTTTAAATTGATTAATTGTATAGTTGAGAATAAACGAGTGTGCTACCATCTCCGTGTTTTCTTCTGAGGTTTAACAATTGTCACTAAACTGTTGTTCTTATGAGCTAAGCTACGCAAATGTCCGGAAAAAGCATTACTTGAAATGTTCTTTTCGCACACAGCACAATAAACTTTTTTCAAATTATTCATTTCAAATAAAAAGTAGGTACTTACATTTAACAAGCAATATTTTTAAATAATATGTTGAAATTTAAATAAACGAATCAAATGTGTTACAAAGATCCACTCAGACGAATATTTTTTGAAACAACAAAAGTCTATGTAAATTCATATATATCTACGTAAAGAGCTATTTATCATATTTCAAATAAAATATATACGAAGTATTATTAGGGTATTTATATACGGTATTAATTATTAATACATTGAAAGTAATAACTCCGGTATAACTACACAATGAACAATTTATTTTTTATTTTTATAAAATCCGTCCGTTAAACTTTCTCTTGGCTAATTTCACAACTTTTTTTAACATAAGCCACTCGGGAGAATCATTATTTAATTGCAGCTGCAACCTAAGTGCTGCATGCTCGTAACGTTCAAACGGAGCAACGTCTTTTATCGCTTCAAAATCATACAATCGCAACTCACAAAACAGCGATCCTTCCAGCTTCGTGGTGTGACGTAGTACACCATCCGCTAAGCGCCGCGATATGGATGACTGTAGGGAGCTTTGCACAGGTTTCTCTAGTTCTTCGCTATCAGAGTACAACTCTGATATTACTCTACTGCTGGAGGCATGTGAGTCCGCAGCGCTTTTAGACTTCTTTACTGAGGCACTGTAATACCAAACAAATATTTCAAAATTAATTCGCATGACATTTATATCCTATCATGATTTTCGTTCCAGGTATGTCCTCACTAAAAATCCACTAAAATATTTCCTTTGACGTGTTTGATTAACAGCAATAGGCTCACCCATATTACGTAGAACCTATAATCACGTGACGAGACATGTGTGTGTGTGTGTGTTTAATATCTCTGTCTGGAAATGCACTTACCTTGAACTCTTGTTGGTAGGTAGGCGCTGCTCCCAGCTTTGCGTTCGGGGTCTTGATTCACGACCGCGAAATATGCACACAGGAGTTATAACCGTAACTCTCGAGACTGTGGCTGATGATAAGCGATGTAGCGCGATATGATGGGTAATCACAGCGGCCGATAGCGGAGCGGAGCGTTAAGAGACGGGTGCGTGCGTATCTTCCAATAGCTATGGCGGAATGTGAATGTAGGAAGCGGGCGGGATAGTGTTGCCATAGACAATACATAAAAGTAAGATGCGTTTAGTGCGTGAGTGTTGACATATAATAATTATAATAAATACCATTAAATACATAAACTAAAAAATATGTATGCGTCGGTACTGGCGCATCCAACTTCGGGGGGCTTAGAGGATTCTTCCTCTACATTGAATAAACAAAATAAAAAAATAAAAGGAATGAAAACTTATGAACTAAAAAATAATTCAAAAGCGTAGGAGTTATTGCGTGGGTAACGGGCAAAGCCGAGTTACAGGACGAATGTATTCACCAGAAGAAGTCTTAATTCTGACGACTCTAACTACACCATCCTTCCCGGGAAACACCTCTGATACAACCGCGAGTGGCCACGATAAAGGATGCGTATTGTCATCCTTAACAACAACTACAGTTCCTATCGTCACAGGTTTGGACGGCATATTCCACTTATGTCTAAGTTGGAGAGAGGTAAGATATTCTTTGCTCCAACGTGTCCAGTAACTTTGAACAATTCTATTTAATAATTGATAGCGGGTGAGTCTGTTATCTGGTAATAGGGGTTCAATGTGTTCAGCGGGTAAATATTTAAGCGGAGTAACATTAAGAAAATGATTAGGCGTTAGGGGGGTTGGATCCGATGGATCCGAAGAAAGTATGCAAATCGGACGGCTATTCAAAATGCCTTCAATTTGCACCAATATTGTACTGAATTCTTCATAGGTGAGTATTTGACTCCCGATAGCTTTAAATAAATGAGACTTAACACATTTGACATTAATTTCAGGCAACGAATTAAAATTGGGCCCGAAAGGTGGGCTGTGCTGAAACTGAATCTTATGTTGAGTTAGATATTTATTCAGATCATTTTTATAATTAGTGGACTGTATAAGCGTGTAAATTTCGTTCAATTTTCGTTTCGCACCTATGAAATTAGTGCCTCCATCGCTGTACAACACTGAAACAGGACCCCTGCGTGAGATAAAACGTTTAAAGGCAGCGAGAAATAAATCTGTACTAAGATCACTTACTAACTCTAAATGGAGCGCCTTTGTTGTGAGACAGACGAACAAGCAAATATACGCTTTATGACTTTTTACTCCACGACGCCTTATGTGAGTTACGTAAAAGGGTCCCGCGTAATCAACTGCGGTATGCACAAACGACTTTACTTGTGAAACTCTAATGGATGGAAGATCACCCATAGGTGGAGTTGTAGAACGAGGCCTAGCTTTAAAACATAAATTACATTTATGTACTCGTTGGCGAATCAAATTTCGTGCAGAAAGAATCCAATACTTTTGGCGAGTCAATGCTAACACTAGTCCAGGACCGGTGTGTAAATTGTCGGTGTGATAGTGGTCTACTAAGAGCGACACTATACGTCCTTTAGGTGATAGCAGTATTGGATATTTTGTATTGTAATTTAGTTGAGAATGAGTAAGTCGACCACCTACTCTAATTAACCCTTGTTCGTCAAGAAAAGGGTTGAGTTTTAAAATAGCCTGATTTGGACAAATTTTAGTAGCCTTAAGTGCTTGTAATTCTACCTGAAAATACTTAGACTGATCGAAGCGGACCGCATAATATTCTGCGTATTCTAAATCGTATACAGAAAGTATACCGCGGGATTTGAGAATCCTTGTGAAACGTAATACATAAACCAGTGAACGAATAAATTTTACCCAACTCGAGCAACGCTCGGCAAGTTCGTCTATCATGTGAACGTGATCGGAGACAGGTATGGTATGTGCATGGAGAGAAGCTATTTTAATTTCCGGTAATTCTGTCTTCTCGTTATGATTGATTTTATATTCCTTCACAGGCCATGCATTTATAGGTGCGGACAGCCATTTCGGCCCGTGAAACCAAAGATAGTTATTTATTAACCCTTTAGGTGTCACAGGGCGCGAGACTATATCGGCGGGATTTTCAACCCCACGAACGTGATACCAATGGGAAGCAGGCAGATATTCATTTACCTGAGCGATGCGATTAGCTACAAAAGTTTGAAACTTATGAGCGGGAGAGTGAATCCAGGTAAGGGTTACCGTAGAATCAGAGAATGCGAATATATTGTTTATTTGACACCGCTTATTAAAAACAGTGCGCACAGAATTAATTAATTTTGCGAGTAAGACCGCCGCGCAGAGTTCTAAACGCGCTAGCGTTTTATTAGAATCTGACACTTTGGATTTAGCGGTCAGTAGATTCACATTAAGAGCGTTTCCGTTCTCAGCCGTTTCTATTCGTACATAGATAACAGCACCATAACATTGCTGGCTGGCATCCGAGAAGCCTATTAGAGTAATTCGACGAGCGGATGTTAAACCTATATGTCTCGGTATTTTTATTTCAGATAAACGCGACAACTCCCTATGAAAGTGTTTCCATTTAGACAGAATGCAACCCGGGACCGTCTCGTCCCAGTCCAGTTGTAATTTCCAACATTCTTGTATAAGCAACTTCATGTATGCGACCACTGGACTGATGATTCCAAGCGGATCGAACAAGCGCGCGGTTACGGAAAGGATCGAGCGTTTAGTGCATGTTAAAGGCATGTCGATCACTATTTTAAAGTTAAAGGTGTCATCGTTAGGTTGCCATTGCATACCCACGATCTTAGTGTCAACATGAGGATCCTCATCAAACTTGACAGCGAGACAGCTCTTATGAATTGACGGGATACGTGACAATAGGGTATTGTCATTAGAGATCCACTTAGTTAAGTTAAAACCTCCAGATTTAAACATAGCGACCATTTCCCTATAGGTGTCTTCAGCTAAATCTACATTCTCTATGGAACTAACGTAGTCGTCAACATACATGTGATTGTCAGCTTCGTAAGCCGCCAGAGGATATAAAGCGCGACAGTCTGACGCGAGCTGGTTTACGACTCGCATTGCCAGGAAGGGTGAGCTGGAGACGCCAAAACAAACGCGGTTGAAATGATAGCTTTCAATAGGAGAATTGGAATCGAACCTAAATAATATTCTTTGATATGTATGATGATCTTGAGTAAGTTTCACTTGAAAATACATTTTTTCTATGTCCGCGGTTACAGCAACCGGGTACATACGCAAATTGAGAAGCAAATGAAAGATATTGTTCTGTAATATTGGTCCCGTATAAAGCAAATCGTTAAGCGATTTACCTGACGTGGTTTTACACCCAGCGTCTAAGACCACACGCGTTTTAGAGGTTTCTTTGTCAGGGCGATAAACGGCCCGATGCGGCATATAATAAACTTGAGAGTCTAGAAAGCTATTTGACACTTTAGTGAGATAACCTTGATCAATATATGTTTGAATAATGGCATTATAATCGTTGCGTAAGTTAGAAGCGTCTAACTTTTTTTCTAAATTTAAAAACCTGCGTTTGGCGATTGTGTACGAATGCCCTAGCTCACTGGGAGGGTATTTAAAGGGAAGACTAACCGTATATCTACCGGTATCGTCGCGTGAGTACGTAGACGAGAACAGCTTTTCACATGCTGCGTCGTCCGTGCTAATGTGCTTCTTATCTGGCACCTGTTCTATCTCCCAAAAGCGTTGCGTTAATTGTTCGAGAGACACATCTTGAGTGTGACATAAGAAGGCCTTGTCGGACACGGAGGAATGAGACATGCGATCGCGGGGATGCTTGTTTGCCACTAGCGAATAAGGTAAAGCATGCGCCTTTCCCATTGCGACGTATCCGAGCGTGGTTTCTATCGCGATTACTGATGAGGTTGGGGATGTAATTTTTTGCGACCCTAAAATCATGGGGAAGAGTTCATTACCTAACAAACAATCTATACCACCCGGAGTATAGTATCGTTCGTCAGCCATAGGTAAATTTTGTAAATGGGTTAATTCCGCTGTATCAATTTCCACGTTAGGCAAAAAATCTGTAATAGTGTCTATAACCCGTGCACTAACCGAATAAGAACAGCGGGCATCAAATCGCGAATATATTTTGAAATGCGTAATTCCATAAGATTGGCTTTCAAGTTGACCTATGCCTTTAATGACAGAAGGAGCGTTAAGTATGGTTAAGTGCAAACGCTCACAACAAGACTTCGTAATAAAGTTACTCATAGACCCTGAGTCCAAAAACAAACGTATACGATCCGATTTATAATTTGCATATACACAAGCAGTCGGCAACAAAACCGTGGTCGCGCTGCTTGAATTACGCGGCGGAGGGATCACAGCTGATAACGACGCGATATTGCTACTATGTGACCGCGCCTCCCGCGAGTGCGAGCGGGACGGATCATCTGCCGATGACGCATGAGTCGACATGGAATGCTCGGACGGCGCAGTAGACGCGTTTGCCTGCCTCGATGCGTTGCCGGTAGCATGATTTCTTGTTGAATTTGATGCGTTCAAATTATTTTTATAACACAGTAAACTATGATGAGACCGATTGCAAATCGAACACCTATTAACAGATCTGCAAGCACTCACGTGATGAAAACCTAAACAATTAACACAAAAGGAATGTTTACGAACTATTTCATTTCGCGTTTCAACAGTCTCTTGGATAAAATGTTGACATTTGAACAAAGGGTGAGCGGAATTATTGTTACATACGATACAATTTTTTATGTTAGAAGTATCGACTGATTTCAAATTAGTAGGGCGGGTTTGCGTAAAAAATGACTTAGGTTTATTTAAATGAGAGGCGGTTGAACTCCGCTGAGCGCGATAATCACCTTTTTGGGAATGTGATGGTGAGCGGAGCGTTTGGAGTTTGCTTTGTTCTGTCAAAAATGTTTTGACGTCACTATATGTAGGTACACTCAAATGTCTATGAGATTGTTCAAACAATTCAAGCATAGGTTTATCAAACTTGCTTAATGCTAAATGAGTTATTATGAAATCTGATAAATTTGTGATAGGTAGACGCTGCAGAGCTGCTTCAGCTGAACAAAAGTTCTCCAAGATCTGATCAGCCGATTGCCCTGGCTTCTGGTGTAACATTTGTTCTAAATAGCACGACGCCTGAACCCTGGTATCGTGGTATTTAGCCAGAAGGGCTTGCCAAATAACATCGTAATTTTGTGCGGTAGCAGCTATGCCTGAACAAACAGTAAGTGCCTTACCCGAAAGGCAACCTATCAAATATTGAACCTTTTCGGCGTTGGTGAGACGAGTATTCGTATGTATCACACTACAGAAATTTTCATAAAATATAGGCCACTTACCATAAGTACCATCGAAACCTGTGAGTTTAAGTGGGGGTAATTTGATATTAAAATTATCACTTTTCTTTTTATCGTCGAGTTCTTGTCTCAGAGTAGTTTCCGTTTGCTTTATGAAACAGTATAATTCATCAAATGTATTAAAAACACTATAACTCGGCTGTACCTGCGGATTATCTTTTAATTGTTCAATTAACAATTTATCGATAGTTTCGATGTAATCCGATCGGGTTTTATCGATAGATTGAACCCGAGCGAGAAACATCATGCGTACTGTTTCATCGGTAACCTTGAGACTTAAGTTGTACACTTCTTGAACTATGTGAAACAAACTTTGTTTTTTGTATTCTAAAAAATTTATCATGACCTGACTTTCGTCTGAACTTTTACTATGGGATTTGTCTTTAGAAGCCATGATAATATAATTGATACGAGATACGAGTATGTATATAAGTGGGTAGGTAATAGAAATATTCAGCGAAAAAGTATAAAATTCGAACAACGATCAGCTGTTAGCTTAAATCAGCTGTTTGCGGTAAAGTATTCAGAGAACAAACCCAATATGGAGTCTGCGTAACAATCAGCTGTTAATCGTTTGAATACCGTTATGTATCGGCTGCGTTGCCCAGTACCGTCACAATAAAATAAATATATGTGGGTATAAAATTAACGTATAAATATGAGTTTTATCTACGATTACAATTCGAAAGATAATATGAAATTGTAATGAAATTGGGGAAAACTACGTTAAATTTATGACGGTTGAGAAAATTGTTAATTTTGGATTGTCCGTTTTACTTTATGCCAAAACTCCTAATTACCAAAAAATATCAAAATGATTGCCTAGAATCGGACAACCGGACTAACATGGCCAGGATGGTCCAAGTCCTGGGTAGCGATAATTTCGGGGGGCGCTACCTGCCAGCGGGTTGATTATATATAGGTAAATATGATTATGATAAATAGCGTAAATGCGTTATAGAATATGAGTACTTATGAGTAATATAAAATATGCGGTGTGAAAAGATAATTAACTTTTCTAATGCGTGCGGGTGGCGTTAAATATAATATTTGCGTTGAGTATTTATGAGTAATATACTAAATATATATATGCGTATGCGTGAATTTAATAGGAAAAGAGGTAATTAATATTATTAGTAGAAAGAATGCGTTAGATGGAATATCCGGACGGAGGACCACACTTGGAAATGCACTTACCTTGAACTCTTGTTGGTAGGTAGGCGCTGCTCCCAGCTTTGCGTTCGGGGTCTTGATTCACGACCGCGAAATATGCACACAGGAGTTATAACCGTAACTCTCGAGACTGTGGCTGATGATAAGCGATGTAGCGCGATATGATGGGTAATCACAGCGGCCGATAGCGGAGCGGAGCGTTAAGAGACGGGTGCGTGCGTATCTTCCAATAGCTATGGCGGAATGTGAATGTAGGAAGCGGGCGGGATAGTGTTGCCATAGACAATACATAAAAGTAAGATGCGTTTAGTGCGTGAGTGTTGACATATAATAATTATAATAAATACCATTAAATACATAAACTAAAAAATATGTATGCGTCGGTACTGGCGCATCCACTGTCTATACCTGTCGAGAGACCGGCGCGTGACCACAGCGCTCAAGTCTCAACTTATCGCGCACGGGTAGTATTTGAATAATATGTAGTATTACATTTAAAGTACCTAGGTATCTTTAGAAAATTGTTAAAGTTACCTTTGTGATTTTTTTGCCACCGTAGTCGTCGACCTCTTCACCTTAGGCTTTTTAGCTGTTTTCCTAAATTTTTTTAATTTAAATTTAAGTATATAACATTAAATAATTATCTTTACACATTATATAATATAATAGCGTGAAATGTGTATAGAGTGATTCAAGGGGAAGGTTTATAAACGAAGACACGCGGGTCATCTTTACTTAATATAACCTCCTCCTTTTTTAATGACTTATTTGAAACGTACAACACATTGCCGGTTCCTAGCTAATACGGAGAAAATTTCGTCAGAAAAATTAAAAAAACAATTAGTTATGCTGTTATCATAATGTGGAAATAAGTCTACTACGAAGAGGTGGCGGGTTCTGAAAATTGAAATTTATCTCAAAAGAAAACACTAAAATAAGGTAAAACAACTTCTTGTCAAAAGGGCATATTACGATACAACTGATTATATGAATGACACCGATCTGAACCTAGATACTGCAAAAAGTAAAACTTTAATAAACAAATAAAAACGATGACATAAATAAAGGATTTAAAACGCTTTTTTTTTTGATAATATCACTGACATTTACAAAATAATTTATACTTTAAATCTTTGTTGCCAGTGGTCCTATTATTGCAGACTCCGGTGTGTCATAATGAGACTGATTACAAGACGTAAAGTCGTAGGACTGACCAAAAAGCCATTGCATGAAGAAATGGCGGTGGTTGGTTCCTCCTCTCTCCTATGTTGCCGTTCCCGACAGGGTCCATATTGTACTCTAACCAAATTTGTGACATCTTTAATTTTGAAATGTATCAGTCAGTCATTTATTGCACACCACATGTCAAGAAAAGAGTTTCATCAACAATATAATCAACATGTGATGGAGTATTTAACAACTGGACAAATGGAGAAGGTTACAGTAGATACGGCCTTTGTTGGCAATCGTATTTCAAACATACAACGTAAGCTTCCAGAAGCTATTTGGAATCATGTCCCTGGGAAACAAAACCCTGCGGACGCAGCAAGTCGAGGTTTGTCCCCCGATGAGCTTATCAATCATGACCTATGGTGGACAGGCCCACAGTGGCTGTCATTTGATCAAGACCAATGGCCTAAAGAGCCTACACACATTAACAAGACATATCAATCAGATCCTGAAACCAATCGTGAAAAACGTGCCTGTGTTTTGAACATATCAAACACTGTAGATGAACATCCACTAACAACACTTCCAACACCGGACTATTCAAACATAAGAATGAACAAATTAACACGTTGGAATTTGATCCAAAAAATGCATCAGGATTTTTGGGCTCGTTGGAGCAGTGAATATATAACAGGCTTGTCGCAACGCCTTAAATGGAATAAAGCTACAGCATCTCCAAAACTTAATCAACTCGTTATAATCCGAGATGAAACAACGCACCCATTACGTTGGCGTCTCGGTCGTATCATTGAACTACACATAGGCCGTGTTAATGTGTGCCGCTCTGTTGCAGTCAGAACTGCTCAGGGTATTCTTCAAAGACCATTAGTAAAACTGTGTCCATTACCAGATGCAGATCAATAACAATTTTAACATACTAGATTAATTAACTTTATAACTTCTTCAATCATAACCAACAACTTTCATTATAAATTTAATTTGTCATCATCAAAACAGCATTATTGTGAACAAATATTTTCATTTTCAGACTTTCAGTCTCATTAATTCGCCAGCAGGGGGGGAAAATAATGTTAAAGCAAGCAATTGACAATATCCGTTTCCTTCCCACACCTTTTTCCGGTGACTAGCGCCACCTAGCGTTCCTTAGGGAGCAACCCAGTTCCCGCATCAACCAATATACATGAGCATTGTGACTGTGAATAAGAAATCATAAACACCGGTAAATACCAATCAAATCAACTCCAAGACAGTGAAAACCAATACAAATAAGTGCAGTGCGCGTTATCACATAAAACAAACAATACAGGGGCGCCCCAGAAGAAACCAAGCATCATATAACATTGGACGCTGCCAGAAACAAAATGCCGGCTTCAACATTACCGGTGAGTTCAATATAATTTCCCTACCCCAAAATCAACCCATCCATACAGTCCACTCCTATTTCCCAACAGTGTTTTATTTTTATACTAGCTGTTACCCGCGACTTCGTCCGCGTGGAAATTATGTTATAAGCAAAGTTTGAACCGTATTCTATCGAGCCAATAGAATAAGTCGTAACCAAAATGTGGGGACAAATTTAGGACATCCTCCAACTTACCCGGGGAGCTATGCGCTAGATGGATTCTTTTTAACGTGAGGAAAATCCCATGAATGTACTATGACTCCTACTGACTAAAAACCACACGTATCCTAAAATGATAATAAAAGGAGGGGATGGGGGAAGAGGAACCCGCCTCACACCCTCGATTCGTCAATCCTAACTTACAACCGTTAAGGATAATCCCAACTAATTGAATGGGAGGAATGACAAACCGAACTCCTCAGGAAATGAATTTTGGATGTGGGATAGGAAAAATTACCTGTACCTACCCTCCAGATTCCATTAGTTATCACACGTATACTAGCTAACAGCCTACGGTTGGGAGCCCCGGGTAAGCCCTCTAAAGGCTACCCCAGGACTGCGCTAGATGGATAGGAAGAGACCTCATGGTTTTAGTGGGTTCAAGGCCGGTATGACGTACGTGTTTATTAATTAGCCCCTTTAATAATAAAAAGAGTAAGTAGTATATTGAAGCGCGAATACGAAACGTTTGTTAGATTAGGGCCACAAAGATTTGAGACGATAACACTAACGCTAGCCAGTAATTTATGTACCTATGTCTCTGTAGCCAAAGCTCAACATTTTCCAGTAAAGTTGTATTTTTAAGAATGTTCATTATAAACTACGTTTGTGTGGCGTGTGGGCTTAATCATAAAAGAGCTTAATGGTTAGGGCTATTGTACGCGCCACGAGATTGAAATAAAACAATCTGAGAGAGTACTTGAATGATTTAATTAAATTGCTGACTTAAATACAATACCTAAAATTTTCAATATCGCGATTCACACAGTATAGTATACTGAAAATAAACAATATCGCGATTCAGGCAATATTATCGTGTAAATAAACAATATCGCGATTCAGACAATATTGTCGTGTAAACAAACAATATCGCGATTCAGACAATATTGTCGTGTAACAAAACACTATCGCGATGCAGACAATATTGTACTGTGATTAACAATGTTGTCATGTAAATAAACACTATCGCGATTCAGACAATATTGTCGTGTATCCAAACACTATCGCGATGCAGACAATATTGTACTGTGGTTAACAATATTGTCATGTAAATAAACACTATCGCGATTCAGACAATATTGTCGTGCATCCAAACACTATCGCGATGCAGACAATATTGTACTGTGGTTACCAATATTGTCATGTAAATAAACACTATCGCGATGCAGACAATATTGTACTGTGGTTAACAATATTGTCATGTAAATAAACACTATCGCGATTCAGACAACATTGTCGTGTATCCAAACACTATTGCGATGCAGACAATATTGTACTGTGATTAACAATATTGTCATGTAAATAAACACTATCACGATTCAGACAATATTGTCGTGTAACAAAACACTATCGCGATGTAGACAACATTGCAATGTGACTAACCATATTGTAACACAAATAACAACATCACGATTCAGAACTCTGGCTTGAACATACCGCCCACCATGGACAGAATGTCCAGAACACAAGTGCTAATAAAACTAAAATAACAAATAATTAAGGCTTAATAACTATAAACAACAGTGTTGCGTGAGATCACGTATTAAGCGCACGCATCGTATAGCTTGCGTTATCGCTAAAAGTTTTTAAAAAGTACCCACTTTTTTTATGCAAATGTTTACCGATAATGGATGACGGGAAGAATGATGTTGATGTGGTTAGTGGAAGTAATCTATTAGATGAGGAAATAGTGAATAGAAGTGAGCAACAAGTGATGTCATGTACAGTGGAGAAGAGTAATAGTACGCAGCGAGGCTCTGAAAAACGAGTGCGAGAGGATAGCGAGGAAATTATTGAAGAGGAGGATGGTTTTATAACTGTTAGAAGGGGGAACAAAAAAATTGCAAGATGATCCTCTTGGAGATCTGATAGCAGTTTGAACAGTGAAAGAAGCTTACAATCGGCAAATAATGTTGTTTGTATTACGGGAAAGGAGGTTAAATTACCGAAACAGTTCGGCCTTGCAAAACTATTAAGTGCAGAAAAGATACAAAATATTAAAAAAATTCAATACAAAAATGCATACAGAGCCCTTCTAGAGTTTGAAAATAAAGAAAATGCCAAGAAGTTGGTGGAGTGTCAAAAGTTCCTTAGTCTGGGCTATAGATGTCAATTTGTCGATGAAGTTAATCTGACATATGGAGTTGTCAAGCAAATAGACCTTGAAATTGATCTAGAAGAAATTCAACAAAGTTTAGAATGCGATTACGATATAATCTCTGTGAGAAGACTAAAACGGCTAAATATGACAAAAGAGTGGGTGGACAGCGAAACTGTGCGACTGTGTTTTAAAAGTTCCACCTTACCTCCATACGTAGCAATGTATGGTTGCAGGTTCAAGGTGGAACCCTTCAAGTTTCCGGTGACCCAATGTTCTGGATGCTGGCGTTTCGGACACCTTATAAAAACTTGCCCATCAAAAATAATACGCTGCCCGAAATGTGGGGAGAACCATAGTAACTGCGAGACTACCGATTTCAAATGTATTAATTGCAAAGGGCCACATATGGCATTAGATAAATCTTGTCCCATCTTCTATAAAGAGAAAACAGTAAGAAGTATTATGTGTGACAAGAACTACACGTACAGAAAAGCTCTCTCCACATATTTGGAGGAAAAAAAGATGCGCAACCAACAGCATTCTATGATCGAAAACGAACACAGTAGCACATGTAATATTATGATAAGAAACGAAAGGGAAACTTATAAGGATGTATTAGTGACCGATAAACAAAACTTAAGCATGGAGGACATGGGAGAACAAAGCATGGAAGAATCTATAAGCTCTGTAATTCTGGGTAAGCGACCTAAAAAGCAAATTAATAAGAAAAAGAAAGAAAAGCCATATGTAAACCATAATCTTACAAGTGAGCGGGCTGGTAAACCATCAACCTCACAAGAAAATATTGAAAGTAAAGAAGAACCCGTTAAGAACAAAGTCGATTTCAAGAAGTTGATATATAAATTAAAAAAAGTCTGGCAGTCTGACGGTAATTTTGAAGTGAAAGTAAAATTAATTTTTAGTTTTATTATTGAAGAATGTTTTCATTTTATTTGGTACATAGTCAAGGAGACAGATGTTTGCAACAAACTAATTTCTATTTTCCAAAATGGTTTGTTTACATAGAGACATTAATTTAAACTTATTGCAGTGGAATGCACAAAGCTTGTCACCTAAAATAGAAGAGGTTAGTTGTTTGTTATCACAGGAGAAGGCACACATTGCACTAATAAGTGAAACCTGGTTAAAAGAGGAGGTATGTATTAACTTTAATCAATATAATATATATAGACGAGATAGAGGGGACTCATATGGTGGAATTGCTTTGCTCACACACTATTCATTGAGTGTTCAAGAGGTACATATAAATCTAAATAATCCAGGTATAGAATTACTGTGTGTAAAGTTAAATAACTGTCGTTACATCCAGCATATCATTCTTTTATACTGTCCTAGTTCTGTAAGTACTACTCAATCAGATTGGGATACAATATTTTCTATGTTCCCTAAGAATTGTTTGATTGCCGGTGATTTCAATGGCCACCATACCAATTGGTCGTACAAGAATAATACACGAGGTAAACAAATTTTTGACTCGGCTCTTGAGTTTGGTTTTACTTCTCTCAATAATGGACAGCCCACTAGGCTTAAATTAGTTAATGGTGTATTACAACGCTCTTCACCTGATATTACATTTGCATCTGTAGATATAGCTATTAATTTCAACTGGTGTGTGATGAATGAAAATTTAGGTAGTGATCACTTGTTTATTAAAGTTAAAATTACCTATAATAATGCGTTTCATAGTACTAAAAAACGTAATTTCAAATTGGCTGACTGGAAACTCTATGGGGATCAGCTTGTAAACTGCTTTTCTTCACCTAATGTGATAGGTGATAATGTACAGGCCTTATATGACTATTTTACTTACCATATAAATAGGGCAGCGGATGTTAGTATTCCCATAATTAAAATATGTAATAACCCAAGCAGTAAATTCAAAGCAAAAGGATATTGGAACCCGGATATCTCTAAATTAATAGGTGAACGGAGACTAGCACTGAGCAAGTTTAGGAGAAATTCAACACCTTCAAATCTCGCATTGCTTAAGGAAAGAACGCTGAAGGCTAGGCAGGCTATAAGAAACGCTAAAATAAATGATTACAGAAATTTCTGTGATAGTATTGATTATGGGGTATCTGCCTCTAATATGTGGCATCGCTTACGTTGGGTAAAAGGTTACAAAAGAACAAGGACTGATGTCCCACAGGAACTGTTGGGTGAGATGATGAGGGACCTTGCACCAGATTATACAATTCCAGTAATGCCAATGTTTTATTCCAGGAATGCTTATATAGAATCTGAATTCACACTAGAGGAAATGTGTCAATGCCTAAAGAAAAAAGATACTGCTCCTGGTGATGATAAAATTACATACTCCATGATTTCAAATTTACCATCAGATGGTAAGTTATACTTACTCAAGATATATAACTCCATTTTAAAATCAGGTTTTCCCCCCTCCCAATGGCGGGACATCAGAATCATACCCATTCCCAAGGCAGGTCCTGGTGTAAATAATAATAAATTAAGACCTATTTCTTTGATGGCCTGCACTTGTAAGATTTTCCATGCTATGATAGCCAAAAGACTTGAATGGTATGTGGAAAAGAATCACATTTTGTCACCTTATGCGACTGGTTTTCGGCGAGGACAATCTAGTCTTGACTGCTTAACTCGTTTAGTGACCCAAATACAAATAGGCTTTACAAATAGCGACCCAACCCTGGCTTGTTTCCTAGACATTAAAAGCGCATATAATAACATTTTGATAGAAAAACTATTATGCACCCTGGATAGTCTGGATATCGGTAGAAGTATATGTTATTATCTATGGAACTTTCTTAGTGAGCGCCATCTGAAAGTCACTAACGAATTTGCTGAATGTAGTGAGATAACCAGATATACAGGAAAAGGCTTAGCTCAAGGTGACCCCATCTCACCACTGCTCTTTAATATAGCAACTTACAAACTTTGCCAGGAAATCATGAATGTGTGTATATGCCAATATGCAGATGATTTTGTTATATATACAACTTTCAAAAATATTGTAGAGGGTCAAAATAAAATTCAAAATGCATTGGAAATTTTTATTAATATTTTAGATGAATTAGGACTAGAATTATCTATTAGCAAATCAAAATACTGTGTGTTTAGTAGAGGATTTAGAAGACAACAGCGGGTGCAAATTTTTATAAATAGTTGTGAACTTGATGCAGTTCAATCTTACAAATATTTGGGTGTTTGGCTAGACGAAACACTGCGGTGGGGTAAACACATCAATGAAGTCATCGAAAAGTGTCAGAAACTCGTCAACTTACTTAAAATTCTTACTGGCTCCTCATGGGGTGGTCATCAAATTCATTTACGTAGGCTATATATTGCACTTATTAGAAGTAGGTTAGACTATGGAAGCTTCTTATACGACAATAGTGCAAATTCAAATGTATACAAATTAGTTAAAGTGCAAAATCAAGCCCTGAGGGTTGTAGGGGGTTTCATTAGAAGTACTCCAATTCACGTGATGGAATGCGAGCTTTGTGTACCTCCACTGCATTTAAGGCGACGATGGTTAGCGGTTAAATATTGTTTAAAGGCGCGATCAATAACTGATAATATAACAACCAAGCTGCTGTTGGAACTTGGCACTCTTACACACACCAGGTATTGGACAAACAAGAAACTTCCCTTACTTGTTAATGTCTTTGAAGAAGTCAGAGAGGAAAGTATAAAATCATCGTCAATTCTAGAAATGTTTGCTCTTGATATTTGGTTGACTGGGATTCCTGTTCAAAACATAATAAGAGACCATTTAGATTCAATTAAGGCTCCTAAAAAAACATACGACTTTAATTTAGTAAAACCGGAAATACTTAAAGAACTATGGGAAAAATATGACGACTATTATACTATTTTCACTGATGGGTCTAAGAGTGTTAATGGAAGCGGCGCTGCTTACTATGATCCTTTGGAACAGGATAATGAGTTGAATAATTGTTTTAAAATAAGTAATCCCATGTCAATCATGTCCGTGGAGCTCCTTGCAGTTTCAGAAGCACTAACTTATATACAAAGTACTGGTTATAGGAAAACTGTAATTTATGTAGACAGTAAATGTGCACTGCAACATTTGGCTCGTTGCGCCTCTGGTTGCAGAGGCACATCGATAGCCTATGCTGTATTGGCACAAATTCACACCTTAATAAACAATGGGTTTGATCTGAAACTGCAATGGGTTCCCTCACATATAGGTATAAAGGGGAATGAGGAGGCTGACCGTTTGGCAAAGTTTGGAATTAGTGGAGGAAAAGAGGTTACGATGGAAAGTAGTTACATTGAACTATTACCTAAATATAAAAATAAATGTCAAGTGCTATGAAAAGAATATTTCAACGAAAGATCGAAGGATAAAGGTATTTGGTACAAAACTATAGTGTCGGAGCCTCCTCATGTACCCTTGTTTTTACGTACTAAATTAAGTAGGAAACTGAATGTGATCGCCCACAGACTGAGGTCTGGACATATTCCACTCAACAAGTTTGGGTTCTTATTGAAAAAAACCGAGTCACCAAACTGTGAGGTTTGTGGTACTGTGGAAGATGTTCTACACTTGCTGGTGGAATGTGCTAGATATCGGTCTGACAGAGAGGAGCTATTTAAGGAACTAAACTTAAACTTGTATGATGTAGGAATCCTACAACAAATTTTGTGTACACCAAACTCTGAAGCTGCATGTAGTATATATATAAATTCACTATGTTGAGATTTTAGGATTGCCATGTATAAATACCTATATGTAACATTATCTAAATAAGGTACGATGGGACTGGCATATACGGTTGTATAAAAGTCCCAAAAAAAAATAAAGAGAAAAAAAAAAAAAAAAAAAACTATAAACAACAAGCTTAAATTAATTAAATGGTAACAGGCAATATGGTTAATTTTGATACAGATCTCTTGATTATGGATCCCTTACAACGTAGGGAAACGACTCTAGTGACCTTGTCCGAGCCAGCATGCTTCTTTACTATGAGACCGTAGAGCCATCGTGCGGGAGGTAAATCATCCTCCATTATTAAAACCACGTCACCCAGTTTTGGTTCTACGGATTGATGTGCCCATTTGTTCCTTTGATGGAATTGAACGAGATATTCACGAGACCACTTGCGCCAAAAGCTTTGAACCATGCGTTGAGTCATTTGCCAGCGTTTCAATGTACTAATGTTAGAGGCTTCATAATTCACTTCAGGTGTAAGTAACAAGGGTTCTCCTATTAAAAAATGACCAGGTGTCAATGGGTATGGATCATCGGGATGAGTGCTGATAGCAGAAATAGGTCTAGGGTTTAGACAGGCTTATATTTGGGTCAGTACTGTACTAATTTCCTCGAAGGTAAGTGTACTCGTGCCGATTATTCGTTTAAGGTGCCCTTTGGTGGATTTTACCCCAGCTTCCCAGAGAGCTCCAAAGTTGGGGGAATGGGGGGGGGGATAAATCGCCAATTTGTTCCATGGGTTGCAAACCAGTCAGCTAACTCGGGTGTTGCAGCAGATATCTGATGTTTCAACAGAGCCTTTAGCTCCTTGTTCGCTCCTACGAATGTTGTGCCGTTGTCACTCCACTTAAAGGCTGCTAAAAATGCCGAGTGGCCATGCATACAAACAAACAGATGTAGCCCTTGGTTGAATGTTGACCACGACCCTTCGCAGATCTGATGCTAATGGGACCTGCATAATCTACACCACTGCGAGAAAATGGTCGGTTTGCATTGACTCTTACAGAGGGCAATGATCCCATTAATGGAGGCTTGGACCGAGCGGAGTATCGCATGCAGATAACGCACCTTCTGATGTACTGCCTAACCACACTCCTTGCATTTGTTATCCAATACTTGGATCTCAAGTAATTGAGAACTAATTGAGGTCCACCATGCAAGGTACGCTCGTGCGCATCAGCTAACAAAAGATGGGCCAACTTAGACTTCCCGGGAAGTATTATAGGATGCTTAGCGTTTTCGTGTAGATGGGCCTCCTGCAATCTACCGCCAACTCTCAAAACCTGTTCATTGTCCAGATAAGGATTTAGTGAGGTGAGTACTCCGTGTTTACCTAATTCTTTTGGTGATATCAATGTATTGATTTCAGGTTCAAAATGTTCTTATTGACAAAGTTTCACACAAGTTAGTAATGCACCTTGAATTTCCTCGTGTGTTAAAAAAATTTTAAACTTTGATTTATTTTAACTCTTATTCTTGACTTTCAGGAACCGTTTACAATAGGCTATTACTCTGATTAATTTCCTCAGAGTTGAATATTTGGTAAGTATAGAATCCTCAATTGGTTTTATTACAACATTATTGCACGTTGCTATTGACTTTCTCTCTTCTAAGTTAGTTTCTTTAATTTCTCTTCTACTGTAAATTATATCTTTTGTTTTCAGCCAACTAGGTCCCTGGATCCACAGCTCCAGATCGGAATACTCGGAAGGATCTACGCCGTGTGACGCACAGTCTGCGGGGTTGTCCTTGGACTGGACATGGGACCATTGTCTGATCTCCATCGTGGTAAGAATTTCCGATACTCGATTTCCTACAAACGTTTTCCAGCGGCTGGGATGGCTACTCAACCATGCGAGAACTACTGTTGAGTCAGTCCAGGCATGAATCTTTTCCTTGCTAATGCCTATAACGCTTCAGTTGCCATAATCGTGAAATGACATAAAATGACTTTCAATAATTCCATTGGTCATAATCGATCAAGTGTAATAATAATTTAAATCCATAAATGTATTTGCTATAATTTTCGTTTTTAAAAATGCCATTTTCCATAACTTTTATTCACCATAATATAAATAAAGATAGTTTATACGACACAGATTTTTTATAACCAATTAAACCTAAAACTAAACCTCATATGGCGTCTCTAGCTAACTAAGCTCGACGGAGCCCCACTTTGCGGGGCTGCTACTTCTGGGTGGTTTAAAAAAAAAACCACGAAGACTAGGTTAGGTTAGAAGACTAAGGCGGGAGCTCCGCTTCGCTTCGCTCCCGCCTTAGTCTTCTAACCTAACCTATCCGAGTCGGATTGCATGAGTCGGGGTGTTAACGATAATTAATTTCGACCTTACAATATTATGCATTATTTTCATAATTATATCAAATTTTGATTATGTCAAGAGTCGATTATGAGATGTGTTACTTATGGAAACTAATTATTATGAGAAATGTTGTTATAGAAAGTCATTTTATGGCAAATAAAAGTTATGACTGTTTAGTTGTTAAGGCAAACGTTATTAGTATAAATGATAATAGTGCAAGTAAATATTATGATCGGGGATTATTATGGCAAACAATAATAGTGCAAATGAATTTATGGAAAACGAGAGAAGACCGCTCTAAATTGTTATTTTCATTTATTTTAATATTTATGTTATTCAACAACTCATTACTGTTGCTAGCCCATTTTTGCAGCTGGAAACCCCCGAGGCCCAACAACTCATTCATTTGACGATAAATTTCTTCACCCTCTTTAACTGATTGACAACCAGTCAATAAGTCATCGACATAAAAGTCGTTAAGTACCTTGACTGCAGCTAGAGGAAACTGCTTTCCTTCATCATGCGCCAATTGTTGCAGAGTTCGGACCGCCAGATATAGTGCCGAGGATGTACCAAAAGTAACTCGCAACAGCCGAAGATGCTTCAGCTCCGCCTCGGGATTGTCACGCCATAATATGCGCTGATAATCAGTATCTTCATTAGCTACCCTTACTTGACGGTACATTTTGATTACGTCTGCCACTAGACATATAGGGTGACAGCGCCACCGCATAATTATTTGACGTAAATCAAGTTGCAGCGTGGGGCCTACCATTAATTCTCTATTTAAGGAGACACCATTATGGCCAGAACAGGATGCGTCAAAAACGACCCTAACCTTAGTGGTGCTTTTATACTCACGTACTACTGCGTGATGCGGAAGATAAAATGCATCATTATTCAACTCTACCTGCGCGGAACGATTTCGGCATGACCCAGTTGAACATACTCATTAATAACATCAGTATACTGAGTCCTGAGTTGTGAATCCCTAAGCAATCGTTTTTCTAAGTTTAAGAAACGCCTCCGAGCAATGATCTCTGAACCGCCCGCGGTACAACAGGGTTGATCAGTTTTAAAAGGTAGTTTTACTACATAGCGTCCCGTTGTATCACGTTTAGTTGTGTAGGAGTAGAAATCTTCACACCTTTGTTCTTCCTCTGTCAAGAGGACTGTTTTGACAGATGGTTCCGACTCCAATTCCCAAAACTTTTGAAGGAGATCATTGACGTCTGGTGTTAACATCGTGTGATAACGTTAACATAGAAGTGCCAGAAACTACAGACGATTGGATCTTACCCGATACAATCCATCCCAGTTTGGTATTTTGAGCTATTGGTGTTCCAGGTGGACCTTTAACCAAGCCCTCTAATAGCACTTCACTGACTACGCTGGTGCCTAACAACAAGTCTATCTTTGCAGGCGTGTGGAATGATGGATCAGCGAGTCGTAGACTGGAAATGGATGGTGAAATCTTGCTTATCTTTTTATCGGGAAGATGATTTGTGAGCCTTTTCAACACGTAGGCACCGACGACCAAACTAAACTTGGGGTCTAGGCAAGACTGTAAATTGATTGTCACAAGTGACCTAGAGGGCACAGCACTACCCTCGTCATCACCTAGCCGGTCAGCACGAGCCTCAGCATCAGCTCCAGCACCAGTGCACGACAACCACGGCAGCAGGACCACGGTATTAAGACCACGGCAGCAGAACCCAGCACTTGCGCGCCAGCCGCAGCACCTGTACGCCAGCAGTTGTGCCTCAGCAGCTGTTCTCCAGCAGCAGCACCTTGTCTTCAGCAGCGGCACCTGTGCGCCAGCCGTCGCGCTCCAGCAGCAGCACCACCTGTGCGCCAGCAGTTGTGCTCCAGCAACTGTGCGCCAGCAGTTGCGCTCCAGCTGCGCTCCAGTAGCAGCACCACCTGTGCGCCAACAGTTCCGCTCCAGCACCTCTTTTCCACCAGGTCTTCTTGGCAGGTGTTCTTCAGCGGGTCTTCTCCAGCAGGACTTCTTCAGCAGGTCTTCTTCAGCAGCTGTGCGCTAGCACTTTTACGCCAGCACGTACGGCAGCACCATGTCTCCAGAAGCACTACACTTAACTACTGAACTGTTCTTTCAAACTGCACTACTATATTGTTCGTAAACTGCACTACTATACTGTTCGTAATCTGCACTACTATACCTACTGTTCGTAGGTACACTGCACTACTTCACTTTTGAACGGCACTGAATTTCTTCAGGTCGTTCCCCAACCATCACGCAGGGCGTTGGTTATGCGGCATTACGGAGCGATCCACTCTAATTTCTATGCCTCCTGTCCATCCGACTCGTCAGGACCAAATGTACGCGCCACGAGATTGAAATAAAACAATCTGAGAGAGTACTTGAATTATTCAATTAAATTGCTGACTTAAATACTATTCATAAAATTTTCAATATCGCGATTCACACAGTATAGTATGCTGAAAATAAACAATATCGCGATGCAGGCAATATTGTCGTGTAAATAAACAATATCGCGATTCAGACAATATTGTCGTGTAAACAAACAATATCGCGATTCCGACAATATTGTCGTGTAAAAAAACACTATCGCGATGCAGACAATATTGTACTGTGATTAACAATATTGTCATGTAAATAAACACTATCGCGATTCAGACAATATTGTCGTGTATCCAAACACTATCGTGATGCAGACAATATTGTACTGTGGTTAACAATATTGTCATGTAAATAAACACTATCGCGATTCAGACAATATTGTCGTGCATCCAAACACTATCGCGATGCAGACAATATTGTACTGTGGTTAACAATATTGTCATGTAAATAAACACTATTGCGATGCAGACAATATTGTACTGTGGTTAACAATATTGTCATGTAAATAAACACTATCGTGATTTAGACAATATTGTCGTGTATCCAAACACTATCGCGATGCAGACAATATTGTACTGTGATTAACAATATTGTCATGTAAATAAACACTATCGCGATTCAGAACTCTGGCTTGAACAGCTATTATAAAAAGGCTAATATAAGTAAAATAGTTCTCCAGCAGCAGCATGAATTGTTTTAGAATGGACTTCATCTTTAAGCTCATTTATGATTAAGCAAACAGGGCAGTTTCATACGCTACCATGAGTCTGAAGAAAAAATATCTGTCCTTTCATACACCTTATGTGGCGTAAACGAAGTTGCGAGGGTCAGCTAATAACCTAATATATCTATCTATCTATCTATCTATCTATCTATACTTATAATAAAACTGTTGAGGGTCGAGAGTCTGTACATGGAAGATATTTTGAAAATTTTAATTGGAGGGCGTTCTCTAATCGATACTGAAGCCGAAAATGTAATTTAAACTTTTCATGTCTGTCTGTCTGTCTGTCTGTCTGTCTGTATCCCGAATAAGTATCACGCCGAAACTACTGAACCGATTTGAATGATACTTGGTACACTTGGAGCTTATAGTCCGAGGAAGGTTCTATGATACTTTTAATCCCGATATTTTGCGTGATTCCTGCGGGAGGGGGGATGAAAGACAAAGTGGTTTTTCAGTTGTAATTTCTCAACGCGTGATGCGATTCCAAATTTTTTTTCAGTGTTAAAAAGGGAATACTTTAAGATTTGTTTCACATAAGTTTCAATGTTGAGGGTTTTGTAGTTCAGGAATTAAAGGCATCTCAACTTTCGCAAAACCTAAAATTCAAGTTTTCCTTTGATTGTAAGGTTAATTCTAAACGGGCGTGTTGGCTTAATCATAAAAGAGCTTAATTTGTTTTAGAATAGCCTTAATATTTAAGCTCTTTTATGATTAAGCAAACAGGGCCGTTACACTCGCTGCTTGATGAGTCGGATGAAGAAGTACCTCTCCCTTCGCAAACCTTATGTGACGTAAACGAAGTTGCGAGGGTCAGCTAGTACATATAATAAAACTGTTGAGGGTCGAGAGTCTGTACATGGAAGATATTTTGAAAATTTTAATTGCAGGGTGTTCTCTTATCGATACTGAAGCCGAAAATGTAATTTAAATTTTTTATGTCTGTCTGTCTGTATCCCGAATAAGTATCACGCCGAAACTACTGAACCGAATTGAATGATACTTGGTACATTTTGAGCTTATAGTCCGGGGAAGGTTCTAAGATACTTTTTAACCCGATATTTTGCGTGGTTCCTGCGAGAGAGGCAATGAAAGACAATATGGTTTTCAGTTGTAATTTCTCAACGCGTGGTCCGATTTCAAATATTGTTTTAGTGTTGGAAAGGGAGTACCTACTTAAAGGATCATACCACACACGTTTCGATATTAAGGGTTATGTAGTTCAGAAATTAGGAGCTATTTTGCGTGGTTCCTGCGGGAGAGGGAATGAAAGACAACATGGTTTTTCAGTTGTAATTTCTCAACGCGTAGTCCGATTTCAAATATTGTTTTAGTGTTGGAAAGGGAGTACTTAAAGGATCATACCACACAAGTTTCGATATTGAGGGTTATGTAGTTCAGAAATTAGGAGCATCTCAACTTTCGGTAAACCTAGAATTCAAGGGTTCTTTTGAATGTGAGTGTTGCATAAACGATAATAAACATAATGTTGAATTTAAAAATATATTCTTCCAAAATACTTCGACAGCTTGAGGAATAGGAAAAGGGTAGGTACTCATACGGTATATCCAGGCGCAGATCTCCTGTAGTTCCCCGGGGAATACCTATGGTTCTTGAACTTGAATAATAAAGTGTAGATTAACAGTTTTAGAGAATTTCACGAATATAATTTTGAGACGAGGACACGCGCGCGCGGTTAATTTCCTTCGAATCTCGTTACAGGGTCTTTCTCCAGATGGCGCTAGCAGTCTTGTCCGCCATTGGTGTGCGTTATTTTTTTTTAATATATGGACGATGAAAAAGGGCGAAGGATGCATGTCGAGAGTATAGTAGTAGTATGCATGTCGAGTATAGTAGAATCTTTTGTTTTATTATTAAGGGCTTTGAAATTGGGAGTAAATATTAATAGCGAAGGGAAAGTTTTAGGGAATCTCTATATGTTGAAGAGGGTGTTTGTAAAAATATATTGTTCTTTCCCGAATGAGCCTCCAATTTTGGGAATAAAAACCCCTACATATACCTTTATGGCAATGGATATTACGTACAATATTAACACAGTGAAATTACGTCGTAATAAACATTACTACCAAGTGAATAAACGATAAAGTGTGTGATTCAGGTGGATATCAACGAATAAAGATCTATAGGATCGACAGTGTTTCTTAATTTTCGGACGGTGACAGCACAAAATAATAAGTAAACTGACACTTTCACTTTTGTTGGTGATTGACGGGAAGCGGTCGATGACCTCGAACTTTATACATTTCTGTAGCTAACAGGACTTTAATTTCACCCATTACAATAACTGTCCTCGTGGCTTAGTGGTTAACACTGAGTCTTGCGAAGTGAATGGTCGAGGTTTCAAATCTCGTAGTACATCCGTTCTCTTTTTGTGACTTTTCTTTCTAAAATAAAATTTGTGGAGTCAAAATGTCAAAGATTGCCAGAACCCCACCAAAACAAAATACTCCATCACGTTCCGAGTCGGATAATCTGAAACTACATAATTATATAGAAGAGGGGCATGTGGGCTAACTCAAACATAAGTACACAGCGATCCAAACGACGTCGCCGGCCATCATCAGATGACATAAACGATAGTTTATCAGAGTTTAAAAAAGAAATTACAGATATGATGCATACTATGATGTGTCAACAAAACAACCGCTTGGACGAACTACAGAACCACTTGTGCGAAATAAAAGCATCCAACTCCAAAATTGAACAATCAAACTCTGAAATAGAGAAATCTATGACCTACATTACCGATCAGTTAGCAGATTCGCTTGAGGAGACTACTTTTGTAAATGATATTATTGAAAGTGTTGACGATTTTTCTGTATCGGAGTTTCATGAATGTTCTCCAGAACAAACACAATCCTACATTCTAAGCAAAAACTATGATCTGACAGTTTTATCACAGAATATCCGCTCTTTAAGCTCTAACTTCCTTGACTTACAAACGCTACTACAACGTATAGATGTCGACTGTGACCTCCTGGTCTTAACGGAGTGTTGGCTGGATTGCTCAACTAACTCTGTGGCGCCTATCTTGCAGCACTACATTTCCTACAGATCCACCAATCACCTAAACAAGAACGACGGAGTTGTTGTTTTCGCGAAGTCTAATCTCGTAACTACCTGTGAGAAACCTGATTGGCAGGGATCTGCCTCGGGTTTGGTTATCAAAGTGGATGCGGACATCGCAGTAATTTGTATATATCGCTCACCCTCAAGCGACGATATTCTACCTTTCCTTGTAGCACTCTGCAACACTATCCAGTCACTCACGAAGTACAAAACAGTAATCATAACAGGAGACATTAATATTGACATTTAACAAAACACATCAGACAAACGAAGTCAGGAATATTTAAATGCCCTGGCCTATCATGGCCTCTTACCTGCACATACACATCCTACTAGGGATAAGAAATGCTTAGACCACACCCTACTGCGCACTAAGTGTAAAACCTTAACACTTCTTTATAATACGACACTAACCGATCACACTTCCTCGCTGTTCTGTCTTAAAAAAAAGATTTCTAGATTAAGTAATGACAAAATAGCCATTAAGACAAACTACGAAGCTCTTGATGCGACTATGGCTGACCTGGACTTCATGCCCATTTTCTCTATGTCAGATCCTGATGAGGCTGTAGATTACTTTGTCACGTTGAGTAGGTCAGCGATCGACAGATGCACTGCGGTCTTAAAGATATCTGCAAGGAAAAGAATTTACAAGCCATGGATAACTCAAGGTCTCCTCCGATGTATCCAGAGTCGCGATCATCTTCATAAAAAAGTTAAGCAATCACCTGACAACATCACTTTACTGACGACATACAAGCGATACAGAATATTTTGCACTAGATTATTTAAAAAAGCAAAAAGACGTTATGACTCTCAGGAACAAAATAAGGCTTCAAATAACCCAAAAAAGCTCTGGGACACTGTAAAACATATCACGAACTCATCAAAATCTAAACACAAAAATACTCCCCTTCTAAAACTTTCTTCGTCACCGACTCAGTCCTGTAACGCTGTAAATCGCTGCTTTGTGAACATTGGCACGACACTAGCAAATAACATTAGTACGAGCACCCTATCCTTTGCTCAAGCTTCACGGAGTGACCGGCACAAAAATTATTTTGTGTTGGAATAAACAGATCCTGACGAGGTTCTCCTAGTGGTGAATTCGATAAGAGTAAGCGCCGCTGCTGGGTGGGATGGTATCTCATGTCTGTTTCTAAAACGATACTCTCAACTCTTAGCACCTAAATTAAGCCACATATTCAATCTTTGCTTTGAAACAGCTATATTTCCCACATCTCTCAAAAAGGCTACCATACATCCTATCTTCAAGAGCGGTAACGGAAATTTGGTCACTAACTACCGTCCTATAGCTGTCCTCTGCACACTATCTAAAATACTGGAACGCCTAATTAATAAGAGATTAATTAACTATCTTGAACATTATAAAATTTTATCACCTCAACAATTCGGCTTCCGTAAAAGCAGATCGACCAATGACGCAGTACACAAATTGGTAGATTACATTGCAGAAAATTTAGACATTAACAGGAAGGTATTAACCATATTTTTAGACTTGGCAAAAGCTTTTGATACTGTTCCAATTCCGGCTCTCTTATCCAAGTTAGAAAATGTGGGTGTCAGAGGTATTACTTGACTTATTTAGAAGTTACCTTTCTGATCGCTCTCAATTTGTACAAATTGATAATTTTAAAAGTGAGGTTCTTCCCATTCAGTACGGCGTGCCACAAGTATATGGGGTCCTACATTGTTTCTCGTATTTATTAATGACCTGTGCAATCTAAAAATACCAAACGCCCAAGTTGTATCTTATGTAGACGATACCGCGATCACTTTCTGCGCAAATACATGGTCTGAATTGGAGTCGGTTTCGCAAAGTGGTTTTAATGCAGCCCAACATTGGCTTTTGACACACACTTTGACTTTAAACACTACAAAAACCAATTTTATAACATTCTCCATAACTTCCATATCCCAACCAAAACAGCCCCTTACATTGAAAGCCCACTCTTGTTTTCAAATCCTTCCCCTGATTGCCAATGCCCTTGTCTGAAGTCTGTTAAACATACCAAATATCTCGGAATAATCATTGATAAAAATATTAATTTTAAACCGCACACTTTAGCTCTCACTGGCCGTATACGCAAATTAATATACATGTTTAAAACTCTAAGACATGAAGCAGGGACGTCTATAATGAAAAATGTCTACTCAGCACTTTGCCTTTCACTAATTACTTACTGTATTTCATGCTGGGGTGGTGCCGCAAAATCAGTGATATGGCCTGTCGAGATCGCCCACCGTGCTGTACTGAAGGTTGCTACCTTTCGACCTATGCTATTCCCAACCACAGATCTCTACAATACTTGTAATGTTCTGAATGTTCGTCAACTATATAATTTATCGTATAATGTCCTTGACGTATCTCCGCAGCCGACGCCGTTAAATGCCGGGGAACACCTCTTCTTAGAGGTTGAACTTCTACATACCAAATTGTTACTTGGAGTTTATTACAGTCCTTCAATGCATGTTAACTTCTTCTCATCTTTTGAAACCCTATTAGAACGATATTTACCAGCTTATAATCATAATATTATAATGGGAGATTTCAATACGTGTCTTTTAAAGAATGATTCCCGTTCATCTACATTTCTTAATCTTGTTGAGTCATATGATCTATCAATTCTTCCTTCCAATACCACTCATCACTTTCCTAATTGTAGACCATCTCTTATCGACTTAATCCTTGTTTCCTCAACTGACCTGGTTGCTAAGCACGGTCAGCATCCAGCTGATGCTTTCTCCTATCATGACTTGATATATCTTTCCTATAAAATTCGTACTCCGAAGAATAAACATAAGATTGTCATGCAACGCAATTTTAGTGGCATGGATCGCAATAAGTTGTGTGAAGATGCCGATATTTTTGGGGGGCACTATTAGCGGCCGATACGATCAATGATAAAGTTGATTTATTCAATAACTAGCTGTTACCCGCGACTTCGTCCGCGTGGAAATTATGTTATAAGCAAAGTTTGAACCGTATTCTATTTGAGCCTCTAGGATAAGTCGTAACCAAAATGTAGGAACAAATTTAGGACATCCTCCAACTTACCCGGGGAGTTATGCGCTAGATGGATTTTTTTAATGTGAGGAAAATCCCACATGAATGTACTGTGACTCCCACTGACTAAAAACCACACGTATCCTACCTAACAGCCTACGATTGGGAGCCCCGGGTAAGCCCTCTAAAGGATACTCTAGGACTGCGCTAGATGGATAGGAAGAGACCTCATGGTTTTAGTGGGTCCAAGGCCGGTATGACGTACGTGTTTATTAATTAGCCCCTTTAATAATTATAAGAGTAAGTAGTATGGTGAAGCGCGAATACGAAACGTTTGTTAGATTAGGGCCACAGACTGAAAACTTTACGCATAATCGGAAGAGTTGAGACGATAACACTAACGCTAACGGTAGCCAGTAAATGGCAGTCGTTAAACCAAGTTGAAGACCTTATAGATTTAATAATTTTCAAAAGTAGGCAGTACTAACGCCTGTCCATTTCAACACGGCAATGCGGCTCACCACCTATTACGTTACGTGGGACAAATTAAAAAAAGGTAAACATATAATATGCCTCGATACCCCTTTGGGAATAAAGGCGTGACCGTATGCATGTACTTATTATGTTTAAGGTGATTTAATTTATGTACCCATGTCACTGTAGCCAAAGCTCAACATTTTTCAGTAAAGTTGTTTTAAGAATGTTCATTATAAACAACGTTTGTGTGGCGTGTTGGCTTAATCATAAAAGAGCTGCTTAATGGTTATGGCTATTGTAAAATAATTCAGTCCGCGCCGAAGGCGTGGACTGAATTGCTTTAGAATAGACTTATTCTTTAAGCTCTTTTTTGATTAAGCAAACAGGGCAGTTTCACACGCTGCTTGATGAGTCTGATGAAGAAATACCTCCACGCCTTCGGCGCGGACTGAATTGCTTTAGAATAGACTTAATCTTTAAGCTCTTTTTTGATTAAGCAAACAGGGCAGTTTCACACGCTGCCTGAAGAGTCTGATGAAGAAATACCTCTCCTTTCATAGATCTTATGTGACGTAAACGAAGTTGCGAGGGTTAGCTAGTCTATACATATAGTAAAACTGTTGAGGGTCGAGAGTCTACTGAAGCCGAAAATGAAATTACATTTTTCATGTGTGTCTGTCTGTCTGTATTCCGAATAAGTATCACGCCGAAGTTACTGAATGGATTTGAATGAAACTTAGTACAATCAGAGCTTATAATCCGAGGAAGATTCTAGGATACTTTTGATCTCGATATTTTGCGCGGTTCTTTTGGGAGAAGGGATGTTAGTTGTTACTTCTCAATGCGTTTTCGGATTCCAAAATTTTTTTTTTAGTGTTATAAAGGGAATACTGTAAGGAATGTTTCACACAAGTTTCCATGTTAAAGGTTTTCTAGTTCAGGAATTAGAGACATCCCAACTTTCGCAAAACCTAGAATTCAAGGATCCCTTTGAATGTAACGGTAAATCTAAACTGGCGTGTTGGCTTAATTATAAAAGAGCTTAATGATTAAGGCTATTGTAAATTGTAAAGATCCTACCTCTAGATTGCTATTCAAATAAAAGATTAATTAAAATTATTCAGTAATTTCTGTATTTTGCAAAAATATACAAACAGATTTTCATTGTTCTCTGCCGAGCTCCTAAAAAATTTAGCGTAATAATATGTTGTCTGAGTGTAAAACCTATCTCCTACTAATATTCCTGCTACGTTTTAGTTAAATCAATCCAACGGTTTAAACATTTCATTGCTCTCTGCCTAGCCCCTAGGATATGTGGCGTGATAATATATAGCCTATTTTAAGACTACACCCCTAAGTAATATTTCTGCAAATTTTGAATCAAATCTGTTCAGTACTTTTCGAGATCCTTCCGGACAAAGCAAAGCAAACAGACAAACAGACAAAAAAAAATCTAACTATATTTTCAGCTTCGGTATCTTATGTAGAACACCCAGCGAGTATTTTTTTGTTAATATTTCCAATGTACAGTTTTGGCTTTTCTATCATTTTATTATATGTATAGATAGATTTTTGAAATATATAAGTACCTATGTTTTTTTTTTTTATTTATTAATCATATAAACAATTAACTTATCAAAAAGGTACTTAAGCATTATAAAAACCTATGCGGTTTGTATCTAATGCTACTAATAATCTACATTGATGGTGTATAACTTTACAATAGTGCTAACATGAAATGATTTTTTAATGATTTTTTAAAATTAGGCACAACATTGTTTGTATCCACATCCCGCAATTTTTGCGGTAATGCGTTAATGAGTCTAGGAACCAGGTAAGCAGTCGTTCGCTCGCCATACGTATTGTGTGCGCCACTCGTACACAACTGGTTTCGAGCGACCGCGCGAGTATATACAGAGTGTTTTATTTTGGTTCGAAAATTTTGATTATAAAAATTTTCTGTGAGTAACATATACTTGACTTGATCCTGAACTGGCAAGATTTTGCAGAAGTTAAATAGGCCATTATCGTCATTTTCAAATTGTTGCTTTATTTTTGTGGAGACGATGTTACGAAGAATTCTTCGCTGTAGATTAAATATACTTTGTAGGTATGTGTTATAAGTGCGACCGTAGCTACTCAATCCATATTAAATATAAGACTCAGCTAGAGAGTTATATAACATCAATTTGATTTTGTACGGAATGCGATTTCTAAGTATAACTATATTTGCAAGAAACTGTCTTAGTTTATTGCAAACATTTTCAATATGGTGTCCCCAATTTAATTTGTTATCAATGATCACGCCCAGATACCGTTGGCTATCAACATTTTATATTAGCGGACAGTTACATTGACGTGGTGGTGATCCATGTAGGCAGATGTGGTTGTGTACAATCAGGTCGTCATATGGTGAGTGTTTGAGGTGTGGGGATTTGATCTGCATTAGTTGCGTCTTGTCTGCATTAAGTACTAACCCAGAGTCGTGACACCATCTCAAAAGGACATTAAAATCTGATTGCAAGCGTTCTGCTGCTTTTTGTGGGTCTTTATCGGCACTGACTAAACATGTATCGTCCGCAAACTGATAACATGTACATGATTTTAAACATTTAGCCATGTTATTGACGTAACAAAGAAAATGAAGTGGCCCGAGCATCGATCCCTGTGCTGTTCCCTCATTAGCATCCTTGAGGTCACTATATGTGCTTTCTATGCGAACAGGATTGTGAGGAACCACTGATTGAAGAAGCTAACTGCATAACGATAAGGATAGGTAATGACATTGCTATTCTGGGTATTTATCGTCCATTTTGTTTCGGGAATATTGACAAATTTTTATCTTCCCTGCAAAGTATACTGGATGGCTTGTCTGGTTTCAGAAGTATAATAATTATCGGTGACATTAATGTAAACATTACATCAACTAGCAAGGATAAATATTTATCTGACTATCAAGATTTTTTATCCCTAAATGGTTTATTACCTGCCTTTAACAAGCCTACTCGTTCAAAAAGTTGCCTTGATCACGTTATATTGAGAACAAAAGTACCAATAAGTACTTTTATACTTGAAGCTCATATTACTGATCACACGCCAATACTGTGTTGTGCCCGTTTACTAAATGCATATAAACCTACTGAGAAAAAGATTTACAAAGTGGATTACGCTGCTATAAAATGTGTATGTGATAAGCTGGATTTTACAGACATATATGAGATTGGCAGCCCTGAACTTGCTTTGGATACGTTTATTAGTAAAATTTCAAAAACGATACACTTAAACACTAAAATAATAAATATGACGAATAGACATAAGATCATAAAGCCATGGATGACTCCGGGCCTGCTCAGATGCGTTCGTAACCGTGATCGTATGCATAAAAAAGCCAAACAAACCCCTGAAAATATTTTATTATCAGTTACTTACAAGAGATATAGAAACTTCTGCAATGGTTTGATTAAGAAAAAAAAGAGGGAATATGAAAGAAATCTATTGACTGAGGCGGGTAAAAATGGTAAACAAATGTGGAATGCAATAAATATTATAACAAATCGAAATAAAAAATCTGACTGTTCTAATGAGCTACTCAAAATTAACGCAACACCTAATCTGTCTGTGGATGTTGTGAACAGTTTCTTTGCGACAATAGGTGAAAAACTAGCTGCCAAAATAACTCCACCTTCAGATCGGCAGGACACGCGCAACAGAAATAACTCATTAAACTGTAGCTCTTTTGCAATGTTCCCCACAGATGAGTTGGAAATTGGAAATATAATTATGCGTCTTAAAATTAACTGTTTTTCGGGAGACGATGGCATTTCCGCTGCTGTGTTAAAGATTATAAAGAATAGTATCGTATCTCCATTAGCCTTTATATTTAACAATTGCTTAAGTATGGGAATATTTCCAAAAGCAATGAAAACGGCCATAGTTAGGCCTATTTTCAAATCTGGAGATAGACATAGTGTCACAAATTACCGGCCTATTGCTATCCTGACGTCATTATCCAAAATTCTTGAAAAAATTATTAATACTCGGCTAAAAAACTACTTAGAAAAACATCATCTTCTTTCACCGTTGCAATTTGGCTTTCGATCTGGTAGATCAACACAAGATGCTTTGTCTAAATTTACTGAACATATAGTGAGTGCTTTGGACAGTAAAAGGAAATGTCTGACGATATTTCTTGATCTGGCCAAGGCATTCGACACTGTCTCCATTTATACAATGTTAAAGAAATTGCACTATTTTGGAATTAGAGGCAACCAGTTAAAATTGTTTGAGAGTTATCTTGCCCAAAGAAGCCAGAAAGTAAAAATTGGGATATACACGAGTGGTGTGCTCCCTGTATCGCACGGTGTGCCTCAGGGTAGTATACTAGGACCTACCTTGTTTCTGATGTATATAAACGACCTAACAAATACTGATATAAAAAATTGCAAAACTATCTCATATGCTGATGACACTACCCTAACATTTTATGGTGATACTTGGAGCGAGGTGTATGACAGCGCCCAAGAGGGATTGAATAAGGTTACACGGTGGTTAGCACACAACTATCTTTCACTCAATGTTGAAAAAACCAAATTCATTCCATTTGCAATTCAAAATCGCAAAATATCAGCACACCTGTCTCTTAATATAACTGTACACACTTGTGACACCGTGAACGGAAATTGTTTATGTCCATATCTGTCTTCAACAGAGTCCTATAAGTATTTAGGCATAATTTTTGATCAAAACCTTAACTTTAAAAATCATTTAATAAATCTCTCAAATAGAATCAGAAAACTTATATACATATTTAAGCAACTTAGATGGGCAGCAAATACTAATATAATCAAAATCGTTTACCTGTCTTTGTGCCAGACAGTAATCACTTACTGCATTATATGCTGGGGTGGTGCTGCCAAATCGTATAGTTTGATTGCTGAAAGAGCGCAAAGAGCCCTCCTAAAGGTATGTCTTTTTAAACCAAAGTTGTATCCTACCGATGAATTGTATAATGAATGTAAATTTCTTTCGGTGCGCAAGCTTTATTTGTCGACTTTGATAACCCAGCAATATGACAAAATCGGACCCATTACTGTCGACCAGGAGGAAGTCGGAAAAAGGAGGCGCCTGAATATATTCCAAAACGTGGCCTGTAGGACTACCTTTGCTCAAAGATTTTTCCCCTTTCTCGGTCCACGTATATTTAACAAGTTGAATAATAAAATGAAACTCAGCCAGAAAACAAGGATTGACGGTAAGAATAGTCTTGAGGCATGGCTATTATCACTGTCCTATGAGGATGCAGAGGATCTTTTGCTTGTTCCTACCTAATAAAATTACCTATATTCATATATATACACACAGACTCACACACACTACACACACACGCACACACACATACACACACACACACACACACACACACACACACACTCTATACTTCCATGCACCCTACACTTAGCACTTAACATAAATTAGTAAATTAGTAATATGTTCTTATTGCACTTAGGTTAAAATAGTATTAAATATCTACAAATTGTAAATTTGTTATGTTAAGCTATATTAACAAAAAGAAATTGTATACATGTACAGTAATGAATGGAGACTCCTAACTCAGGCATTATTAGTTTGCCTATCTGGAGTTTCCAAAATCACTCTGATGTAAAATGTTTTTGGGTCAATAAACTTTTATTTATTTATTTATTTATTTAGTGAATTTTCGGTTTTGTAGGTAGTTTTCGCACCACCGAAGCAATGGTCCTCGCACTCCAGTGGCTTTCAACCTTCTAACTAATGTATATCAGTGGTCTGGATATCATAGCAAACACAGGATTTATTTTTTCTCTATTGGGCCTCCAAGATATTTAGCTTGATAATGTAGCCGGTGTGTAAAACCGATCTCTTACTAATATTCCTGCAACGTTTTAGTTTAATCAATTCACATACTTACATATGGCACTACCCTCTGCCTAGTTCCTAGGACATGTAGCGTCATAATATATAGCCTATTTAAAGATGCTACCTCTAGATTGCTCTTCAAGTAAAAGATTAATTAAAATTATTCAGTCGTTTCTCTATTTTGCAAAAATATACGAAAAGATTTTCATTGTTCTCTGCGAGCTCCTAAAACATTTAGCGTAATAATATGTTGTCTGAGTGTAAAACCTAACTCTTACTAATATTCCTGCTACGTTTTAGTTAAATCAATCCACCGGTTAACACATTTCATTGCTCTCTGCTTAGCCCCTAGGATATGTAGCGTGGTAATATATAGCCTATTTTAAGACCCCACCCCTAAGTGATATTTGTGCAAAATTTGAACCAAATCTGTTCAGTACTTTTTGAGATCCTTCCGGACAAAGCAAAGCAAACAGACAAACAGACAAACAGATAAACAGACAAACAGACAAACAGACAAAAAATTTTCTGACCATATTTTTGGGTTCGGTATCTTACTTAGAACACCTAGCGAGTATTTTTTTCTTAATATTTCCAATGTACAGTTTTGGCTTCTCTATCATTTTATTATATGTATAGATGCGCTGATTAGGTTGTTTGATATACATGCGCCAGTTCGTGCAGTGAAGGTGAAACAGCTGCCTTCACCTTGGCTTACAGCTGAAATTAAAGAATTGTTGACCAAAAAAGCGGCTGCAAAATGTAGGTATAAAATTCGACCTACACCTTTAAACCAGGAGAAGTATATTACATTAAGAAATCATTGCAATAAGGTGTGTAGGAAAGCACAGCGCCAATATATTCATAAATCGGTCGAGAACGGAGACCCTGCCAAAATATGGAAATTTCTCAGAACAGTGGGAGTTGGAAAACCACGTCAAAATTTAGTAGCTAACAGCGTTAATATAGAATTATTAAATCAACACTTCTCGTCTTCGTCTGCGTTAGATCAGACGGAAAAATCTATTACTTTGCAATATCTTTCATCACTTCCAACTCCCGACTACTCACCGTTCGTATTCAATCAATTATCTGAGTGTGATGTTAAGAGGAGTATAATGACAATAAGCTCCAATGCAGTTGGCAGTGATAGCGTTAGTCCTAACATGCTGCTACCTATTATTGACGAAATCTTACCTGTATTGTGTCATATTTTAAACCATTCCTTTTCCTGCTCTGAATTTCCTAAAGCTTGGAAAGACGCACAAATTACTCCTATCCCTAAAAAACCAAACCCAACTTCCTTTTCTGAATATCGTCCCATCTCCATATAACCTTTCCTATCCAAAGTTTTAGAGCGACTCGTCCATAACCAATTAAATACATATCTGAATAGACACCAACTCCTAAATCCTATACAATCAGGTTTTCGCCCAGGTCACAGCACGACAAGCGCATTGGTTAAGATAACTGACGATGTGCGTATGGGTATGGAGGATGGAAATCTCACAGTTCTTACATTACTCGATTTTAGCAACGCCTTCGACACTGTAGATTTTCAACTCTTGCTTGGTATTTTGCGCTCTTTTAACATATCTCCACCAGTTATTGATTGGTTTCATAGCTACCTGTTTGGACGCCGACAGAGGGTTCGCGTTGAAGACTCCTTTTCCTCTTGGTGTAGTACAACTGTTGGCGTACCGCAGGGTGGCGTGCTTTCTCCCATGCTTTTCACCATTTTTATAAATTCTATCACAAAATATTTATTTTCCGCCTGCCACCTTTTTGCGGATGATCTACAAATTTACACACAAGCTCCTGTGGCTGAATTATCGACAGCCTTTACCATCATAAATGCGGACTTGGCTCATATATGCCAGTGGAGCAAGCAATATGGCTTGGTAGTAAATCCCCAAAGACACAGGTCATTGTAGTTGGTAGCTCCAGAATGTCGTCGCAGGTGGACTGGACAACCCTTCCAGCTATATTGTTTGATGGTGTACCATTGCAAATTAGTGAAAAGGTGAAAGATTTGGGCATAATGATTGATAGTTCGCTATCCTGGACTGCACAAATGAGTCACGTTAGCCGTAAAATATATGCCACATCAGGTTCTTTACGCAGATTGCGTAACTTTTTGCCCACTGCCACTAAAATTGCACTTGCAGAATCCCTCCTTCTACCCTTACTGGACTATGCCGACGTTAGCTATCTCGATGTCACTGAGGAGCAACTTGATAAACTTGAGCGCCTCCAAAATTTTTGTATTAGATTCATATTTGGTTTACGCAAATATGATCATGTTTCTGAATTCCGCAGTAAGCTCAAGTGGCTCCCAATTCGTCTTCGACGGAATACTCATATTCTCTGTTTACTTTACAACATTCTCTTTAATCCCACTAGTCCCATTTATTTGAAAGAACGTTTTATGTTCCTTTGTGACACACATGTGAGAACTTTGAGGTCATCAGAGTCTTTGGAATTGGCGGTACCGAGGCATTCGACATCTTTCTACAACAGGTCGTTTACTGTGCAAGCTATACGGCTCTGGAATGCATTGCCCTTAACCATAAGAAAAGCAAAGTCGTTAAACATTTTGAAACGAATGGTGAAAGACCACTATTTAGAGTCTTAGTTTAACCATTCTCCAAGTACTTATATCCTTGTAACTGCTATATTAAGTAATCTATGAATATAATATTGTGTATGTATATAGGTTGGTATGTATGTATGTATGTATGTATCATGTGTATGTATTTGTATGTATGTTTGTAGGTGTGTACATAGTTGTAAATACTGTTATTGACTAAATTTAAATTCTTCTACCTTTAATACACCTCCCAAATTACTACCCATCTTAATCTCTGACAATTATCTCCATCCAAAGGTTGCCTGGTAGAAATCGCACTTAGCGATAAGGCCGCCCATTGTACATTACAAGACCTTGTATTCCTTAACTATGTAAATATTTTTTTTGGTGTACAATAAAGAATATTTCTATTCTATTCTATTCTATTAGGATAAACTATGTATCTGCCTTGCCATAACATGGGTTTGGTAGGAAGGATGGATATTGCTGGTTAAGATTTAATAATGAAGGATAGATAATGCTGGTTAAGGTTTAGTAAGGCGATAGATATTGCTGGTTAATTCAATTAGTACTTTTCATCTAACAGTATGCTGAGTTTTGCTAAGTGATGGGAAAATGGGCCGTTAGGTTTTACCTACATGGTAGCACAGATTTCATGGACATGAGATCAAAGGATTTTCAATTCAATTCAATTCTTTATTGTTGCGAAATACAGGTAGTTATTACATGTAAGGTGTTCAAAGTAAATTTAAAGTATCACCATATTTCCACCAAAGGCATGCAAAATGGTTAACAGACATTATATATTAAAGTTAAAATAGATCAAACCGAGCTAATGTATCAACAATTGGTATTTATGAACTAAATATCAATGATGGACCTGGTAATCATGATATTAATTATTTCAAATTTAAATTGATAAGTACCTTAAATTTAGCTGATATGTCAAAAATACTCCTTGATAATCCTTTAACTCATTAATTTGATTTCAATAATATTAGGTATTTATTCAGAGAGAGGTCAATAGTTTATTATTAATTAGTAAATGTCAACAATTATTTTTAATTAATAAAATGTCAATAAATATTATTAATGAGCTAAAATGTCAATGAATATTTATTATCCATTTGTTTTGAAATGTCAATATAATATTAATCAATACAATAAAAAAATATGTCAATATAATAAAATTAAAAATAAACATTTAGGTAAACATGTCAAGACACTTATCATTTTCCATTCAAATATTCATCAACTGAGTAATAACATTTTTCTAACAATAGCCGTTTTACTCTATCCTTAAATTTATCCAATTCAAGTATTTTTAACAATTCTTTTGGAAGTTTATTGTAAAGGCGAGGGGCCATACATAAAAAGCTCTTATTCATGAAGGCTGTCTTGTTTGCTTAAAATTAGCTTATGTCTTTTGCTGTTTAGATTTGTAAACAAATGTCTATTTTTCCTGACAAACAATACTACTTCCAGAATGTACATGCATGGTAGTGTTAAGACATTTAACTGAGAGAAATAGGGTCTGCAGCTATCCATGGGCTTTATATGGCATATAGATCGGATGCATCTTTTTTGTGACACAAACGCAGACTCTTTATCTATGGAATTGCCCCAAAATATGACCCCATACTTTAATAGTGGTACAACATATCCATGATATGCTGTGAGCACAGCTGTTTGACTCGCCGTTTTCCTTAACATTTATAAGGCATATGAGAATGCATTTACTTTATTGCATAGTAGTTCTATATGTCTTTTCCAATTTAGGTTGTTATCTACATTAAGACCCAAAAACTTAGTTACATCGGTCTCTGTGACGTTCTTATTACAGCAATTTAGGTTCATATTTGAAATTTTGTTCACCCTATTTCTAAATTTCATAAGATATGTTTTGTCTACATTAAGAATTAAATTATTACATGTCAACCAGTTAATTGTATTATTTAATGTCAAATTTACCTCATACTCTAAATGTTCCCTATTATTTCCAGTAAACACAATTGTACTGTCGTCCGCAAATAGAACCGTCTTATACTGGGTTACTTTAGGTAGGTCATTCAAATATATTATAAAGAGTAATGGACCAAGGACACTGCCCTGTGGTACACCAATTGAGACGTTTCTGCTATTTGACGTATACTCTATGACTTTTTTAGTTTGGTTACATAGCCTTTTTATTTTTGTAATCTGTGTCCTATTGCTTAAAAAGGATTTAATTAATGAATACACATTTCCCCTGACTCCGTAGGCATATAATTTTTTTAGCAAAATTTTATGGTCAACATAGTCAAAAGCCCTTGTTAAGTCCATATACAGCGCACACACTTGCTTTCCTTTGTTTACATTCGTCACTACTGTGGCTAGAAAGTTGTAAACTGCCATATCTATTGATTTATTTTTTCTAAATCCTACCTGTTCCGTACACAGTAGATTGTGACCCTCAAAATAGTTATATATACAGTTGTGTATTACCCTTTCAAAGATTTTAGACATGATTGGAACAAGTGCTATGGGGCGATAATTATGCATGTCATTTTTGTCAAGTTTTTTGTGCATTGGTTTTATAACAGTCAATTTCAACAAGTCAGGGAAAACACCATCTTCAATACATAGGTTTATTATATGAGACAACACATTCGATACCTTAACACAAACAAGTTTTATTATTTTTGTAGAGATTTCATCATACCCTGTGCTATTTGTATCTTTTAAACTTAGAATAATTCTCTGTATGTCGCTAGGTACTGTGGGACTCATATACACAGAGTTAAGTTCATAGGGCACTGATGCCGTCAATGAACACTGTGGATTCTGAATTACTTTGTCTATGAAAAAGTTGTTAAAGTGGTTAACAATTTCTAAGGGTTCACGAATAATGCTGCCGTTAATCTTTATTTGGTTTATTTGGTCGTCAGGTGGTCTCATCTGATTTCCCCGTATTACAGCCCAGGTTGCTTTTGATTTATTAGGGGCTGTTTGAATAAAATAATCATTTTGTGACTTCAGTGTCAGCTTTATGATATGGTTTAGTCTTGTTGTCAAACTTTTGAAGCGGTTTTTTGAGCTCTGTGTACGGTTCCTGCGATATTCCCATAACAGCTGACGCTTGCGCTTACAACATATACGGATACCTTTCGTGAGCCATTTCGGACGTACATTTATGGAACATCTTTTTTGCTTTAAAGGAAAGCATAAGTCATAAAATAATTTAAATTCTTCATAGAAAGCCATAAATGCAAAGTTAGGATCCTGAGAATCAAGCACATTGCCAAAACTAATGGAATTCATGCAATATTTGAATTTAAGCTGGTTTTCTCTGCAATAATCTCGTTTGTTAACATACCATGATTTCAAATTAATATATGACCTCACCGGGCATGACAGCAACTGTGCAGTATGGTCAGACAGTGCCAAGTCTAAAACTTTTGCCTTTCCTCCCCTTATATTGAATATAATATTGTCTATGCATCTACCACTTGATAATCTTGTAGGTTCATGTACGCCTATTGTCAAATTATATTTTTTCAGTATTTGTTTAAATTCTTTAGTAGTATTACTATTTTCTAGTACATTAATATTAAAATCACCACATACCACAACTTTCTTTTTACTGTAGCAAAACTGATTTAGAATTAAATTGAAATTACAAAAGAATTTATCTATGTCCTCCACTCGAGACCTAGGAGGTCTGTAAATACATAATATACATATATTATAGTCTGTCAGTATAACTCCTGAACATTCTATGATTAGCTCCACTGAATACTTATCCATATCGCTTAATGGCCTACAAGCAACTGTATTTCTTACCATGATACAAGATCCACCCCGTCGATTTTTTCTACAATACAGTGACCCAAGATTATAATTGATTAATTTTAGTGCATTTTTGTCACATTCAATCAGGTTATGCTCTGTGAGACATAAAACGTCCACCACACCACCATATTTGGCTTCTAGAGAATCAAGGTCTACCATTAAACGGTCCGATTTGGACACCAAACCATCAATGTTTTGATGAAACATTAGAATTCGATTTTGCACGAAAAAAATCCCTTGATTCTCCCGAAGGTGATACAACGCTCAATTGCTCAAGGTCGGTATCAGTCTGTGTACACTGATCTTTTAATGGTAATGAAGCCTGTCCTCGATTCTCCTCGTTTTTTCCACAAAATTGTTTGTATTGTAACTTGTAATCTATATGAAGAATTTCCTTCAAAAGAAATCGGCTTTTGTGGAGTGCAAAAGAATCGCGTCTAGGCAAGAAGTCACTATAATTCATGTCAATGTACTTACAATTAGGAAACCTAGTCATTAGAAATTTCAATTCATAATTTAATTTTCGTTCACTTAAATTCTTATTAAATGGTATTTCTGAAATCAAAACATTAGTGTTGTCAATATCTGTCAAAAAGGATGACAGGTGAAATATTAAGTCATTTGGCCGCCTGTCATTAGTGCCGCCCATGATAACTACAAAGTCGTTTTTTTCTAAAGTCAATATTTCATGTTTAGCAGATAGAACGTGTTTCATTTCACTGCCTGGCTTCCAGTAAACTTTTATTAAAAACTAGCGGACGTCACGCGGTTTCACCCGCGTAGTTCCCGTTCCCGTGGGAATATGGGAATAAAATATAGCCTATGTTCACCGCAAAGAGTGTAGCTTCCCATCAGTGAAAGAATTTTTCAAATCGGTCCAGTAGTTCCGGAGCCTATTCGTTACAAACAAACAAACAAACAAACAAACAAACAAACAAAAAAACAAATCTTACCTCTTTATAATATTAGTATAGATTTATCGCCAATTAGCTTTTGTAAGATGCCTCGAATTTTATATCCCTGTTGATCTGCTAAAATAATTAATTTTCTTTTCTTGATTTTACTCAGGTCATCCTGCTTGTTTTGTTCGTGCATCTTAGGCATACGGTCATTATCCATAGCCTCCATAGGACACCGCACTTCTGAAAATGTTGCTTCTTTTTGAGATGCAGTTACAGTTTGATTTTCAATATTAGTTACATTTGTAGATTGCTGGGTTTTCTTCTTTCGCCGCAGTTTTGGTGTTCCGTTTTTCCTGTTAGGAGTGGTACAGATTTTTTTATAAGTGTCGGTTAGCCGTGTTGCATTATAAAGATCTTCTTTTAGACGATAATTTTCGGAATTCAAATTTTCAATTTCAGTATGGGCACTCTGTAACTCTCTAGTCAATAGTTGGATTTGGTCTTGAAGTTCTTTAATATTATGATTGCAGTCAATGTGAGAGTTTTCGTTTGGAATACTCCTGATTGTTGCGTCAAACAATCCCGATTGGTCATCATTACTATCGTTTGTCACGTCCAGTATATTATCGGACGAGTTCTGCGAGTTCACTCTGCTCGCTTGACGATAAGTTATATTATTCACGTGCTCCATTGTTTGACACGTATTCTTAAAAGCCTTGGTTCCAAAAAAAGTGAGTATGCTTAAGATCTGTGGTATAGTAATATATTAGTCTGGAACGCGCTCTGTAGCATATATTGGAATAAATATGGTATTGCACATGACTATGACGTAGGAGTAGGGATACGGCAAAGCTCGGCTAGCCATTCTATCTCCGGATGTCGTGCGCGTGTGACTGTTAGCTAACAAGTGGTTTATTATTTAATACCTCAATACCGAACCCTACAAATGGCGACCCTGCCAGGATCTATAAAGTTCAAGGTACGTGAAAATAAACCTTAAAATTACAATCAGAGGTAAATCGATAAACAGGATTATGTTTTCATACGTCATCATTGGTTAACCTACATCTACGTAAAGCTTATACTATTGGATCATTTAATTTATTCACGTTTAACCTACGAAGTAAACGAATTTCATATTGATGAAATAATTATTTGAATACAAAACTATTCCTGTACTATTGATTAGTGCCTAGAATCCTCAGTTGTTGTTAACATACCCTGAAATCTATATTAAGCGAGATATTCATAAATTTACTCGTGTTATAAATTGACAAACGACAATTTTCAATTTGAATGTGGGTGCGGAGGTACCTATCAGCAAGATGAAAGTCATAATAACCTCTCATAATACTTTTCTGAGCTCATGTGGTTTGGCAAATAAGAACTAGCGCATAGTCAACTAATACCTAATTAAAAGTACAGTTAAGACAAGTGTATATGTGTCCATAGTGAATGCATTGTGCACGATAACTGTGCTAACTTAGCATTAATGCTATTGTATTCGTATTGTAGTGTAGATAGGCTAAGGAGACTTTATATGGAACGAAGTACCGTCTGAATTGTTCCACGAATTATTAACTGCCTACCTACAAGTTTATAGGCTTAAGAAAAAAAAAATATAAATACTGTATTTGCTAAACCTAGTTTGGTAGTTTATCCAGGTCCAAAATTAATGTAAGGAATACAGAAGTATTATACCATGTAATACCCCCGATTATAGTGGCACCAGGCGGATATACATAATTAACATTTTTATTTTGTTTGGTTTGAAGGACAGTTTCTGATATATTTACAGTTTGTAATTAAATGAAATGCTATTAATTTACAATCTTCGCTAGAGGGTGAACTCCGTCTGTTGTCTTGGAGTTTAAACAATAATATAATTAATGTAGATCTATATAGGGACACAATACGTCCTTGTTGATTTTAGACCTGTTTACACAGAAAATGATTGTTTTACTGTGTGGCATATTACCAAACCGCGTGGCTTTTAGAAGCTATTATTATAATACTAGGCGATTCCCGCGGTTTCACTCGCCTGGTGAATTGTACCCGTAAGCGATAATCATGGTTATTACATAGATAGACGTACTACGATTTTATGCAGTTTCGCTTGATCGAAAATATCGTGCTTGCATATTAATAACGTAACTGTTGACAACAACTGAGTTTAATTGATTCACCATAATGAAAATACAAACGATGAGAGGAAATAAGATCCTAACTGGTATTCTATGTGAATCAAATAATTGAATTAATTTGAACCATTCTTTCAGCAATTATTTTAATTTTGACAACAACTGAGTTTAATTGGTTTACCATATTGAGAATACGTACATACGATGTAAAGAAATAAGATCCTAACTGGTATTCTATGTAAATCAAATAATTGAATTAATTTGAACCATCTTTCAGCAAATATTTTAAATTTTATTGAAAATTAGAACGGTGCCTAGAATATTTCAATTGGCAGTTCTAGGTAAATTAGAACAGTGACTACAATATTTCAATTGGCAGTTCTAGATAAATTAGAACAGTGCCTACAATATTTCAATTGGCAGTTCTAGGTAAGTTAGAACAGTGCCTACAATATTTTAATTGGCAGTTCTAGGTAAGTTAGAACGGTGCCTACAATATTTGTTTATTTATTTATTTATTTTTAAAACCATACACCCTATCTTTCCAGGCAAGGCCTAATTCGATAGTGCAGGAACATATTATAAATTAATATTTAATATTACACAATAATTTCTAGCCTATTTTCTTACAAATATTAAGAAATTACATTACATTCCAATACATTACATTACATTTCATTACATTACATTACATTACATTACATTAAATTTCATTACAGTACATTACATTACATTATATTACATGTACATTACATAATTAATTATATTCGAGGGTCTCAATAAAGTGCTGAATGCTCACTGCGAACCTCGGCAGACTTTGACTAAATATATCAATATTGGTAGGCAATAAATTAGTCAGTTTAATGGCATGTGACATAGGAGAATATTCCAACAGGTTTGTCCTCGCTGGAGGCTTTCTAAGTAGTTGTAATTGTCGGCGCGCAGTAGCTCGCCCCGGCGGTGCCCACAGCGCGATAGCCTCAAGCACCTCCGGGTGCTCCAGTTCACCCCTTACTACCCTATGCATATACTTGAGGAGAGTGACATCCCTCCGCACCGCCAGCCTGCTGTACCCGACCATGCCGATAACGAACAAGCTCGGGTACATCAAGGGGTAGAACGGATAGACGCCAAACTCTTTCAAGTACAAGAATCTTGTAAACTTCTTTTGAATGCGTTCTATCATTTCGGAATATTTTGCTTCATATGGACTCCATACAATGGAATTATATTCGAGGTGGCTCCTTACCAATGCATTATATAAGACCCTGATCACATCTGTGTTATGGAAATCTTTGCATTCTCTTATAACAAACCCTAAGTTTTTAAATGCTCTGGTACACATGTTAACAATGTGTTTATGAAATGTTAGATCCGCTTGCATCTCTAGACCTAGGTCCCGCACGCTATCGCGGCGCTCCAGCTTTTCGTCACCCACCTCGTAGTGTTGCAGGTGCGGCGAGCGGGCGCGACTGTATGTCACCACACAACACTTGCCAATGTTAAACCAAAGCTTATTCTTATTACTCCACTCAACTACCCTATTAATATCCTCTTGCAGTCGCCTACAATCAGAGCTGTCAGCAATCGACAAGAATAGCTTTAAATCGTCTGCAAAAAGGAGACACCTCGAACTTGTCACTACCCCTGGAAGGTCATTAATCATCAGAATAAACTCCAATGCACTGAGGTTACTCCCCTGACTCACACCAGAAAACGTAAAATAGGGTTTAGATTCACACCCCGCGTATTCCACGTACTGTCGGCACTCGCCAAGATAACTCGAGAAGAATTTTAATAATTGTGGCGTAAACCCCATTTTAGAAAACTTCTCTAATAAAATGTCATTATTGACCACATCGAACGCCCTCCGGAAGTCGAAGTACGCAGCATCCACCTGTTTGCCAGCGTCCATGCTCGCCGCTGAGTATGTCATAAACGACAGCAGGTTACTGGCTGTACTCCGCCCCGCGCGGAAACCATGTTGAGCGTCACTAAGTTGCAGCTTAACTTGATTGTAAATGTACCTCTGCAAAATGGACTCAAATACCTTAGCGAACGCCGACAGCACCGCCACTGGCCGAAAATCGCTTACGTCGGAGCCAGTTCCCTTAGGCACCGGAATCACTCTTGTGATTTTCCATTCATTCGGGTAAAGACCTTTAGCTAGACATAAATTAAAAATGTATAATAACGGTCCCTCAAACACCATTCCGCAGTCCTTTACCACAAACGGTGGTACTCCATCCGGCCCGACCGATCGCTTAGGCTTGAGGCGACGAAGCGCTTCGCGCACGTCGCGCGGCCTCAGCTCGCCTACATGCACGCGCGCCGGGCACGAAGCGCCTCCCGCCGCTCGCTCAGCGGCTAACGGGTCGAGCGCTGGCCGCTCAGCACTGTATACGGACTGAAAATATGAAGCAAAACATTCCGCACTATCTTCCTCACTAATAGCCACTCCGTTCTTAGTTAACTGCGGTTTATTTCTATTAGCCTGTCTACACCTTAAAAAATCCCAGAATGATTTTGGCTCTTTTTTAAAATTATACTGCAGCCTACTTTGGTACTTTTCATAATAGAACGCAATCTTAGACTTCACTACCGAACGGTATTGAGAGAACACTTCGTAGTCACTTTTTAATCCTGTTGCTTTATACTGCTTATGATACCTCGCCTTGGATTTGATATCTTTTATTAAGTCCGCCGTGTACCATTCGGGATATTTAAACCCAGACTTAACTCCCTGTTTTCTTTTTATTGGAACACATTCAGTAAAAGTCTTATAAATTAAATTATAAAAACATGCCATGATCTCATCTAAATTTTTACGAGTGTATAACAATTCCCAGTCTAAATTTTGAAATTTACTATACAAATTATAAAAATCCGCTTTATGAAAATTCCATTTCTGATAATCAAGATTATCTTCAAATTTTCGGTGATGTGTCGGATTCGCTACCCCCCTTGACCCGACTAATAATATGCTAGATTCCAGTGGAGGGTGCTGCTCGTCAATAGCAACTAGCGGCACCTCCCCCGGTTTAATCTCAAGGTCATTCGCCATAAAAGTTGTCAAAACCAAATCTAAAAGTCTATTATTATTATTCAATATATTATTTACCTGCCGAAATCCGCAGTAAGCAATTACATATTCCATATAACTTCGTGTTTCTACAGTTGCTGAGGGTAAATTGAAGTCACCCAACACTAACACTTTATCATATTTTACACAAACAATCTCTAAAATATGAAATAAATGCATATATTCATTAAAATTTGAAGAAGGAGGAATATACACCACGCAACAAAAAAATAAAATATGTCTATTTAGTTCGACGGTTGCACAAACTAACTCGAACGTGGCGGTGTCCAAATCATGGCCGCCAGCGGGTACGCGTGTGAGATTGAACCGAGGCGATGAAGCTAACAACGCTCCTCCCTGTTTGCGTCCGTCCATTCTATCACACCTCAGTACCTTGTAACCTGGTGGTATTAATTCTCCATCGTGTATAGAATTATTAAGACCCGTTTCAGTTAACGCGAATAGGTCGTACTTTGATGCTAGAAAACTAGTATAAATTGTCTTTGTCTTCGTACGAAGTCCACGCACATTCTGGTAGTATACCTGGCTACAAGCTGGAGTACCACTTTAGGCGGAAAGCCGGGGTGTGTATGTACGTCCGGGATGATGTCTGCTGTCGCCGTCTTACAAGCCTCGAAGACAGGGACCTGTCTACGTTATGGGCGCGCGTGGATCACGGGGGCCACACCCGTTATCTACGCGTGTGTTAGATTCGTCTCGTAGAGGGTGGGTATATCAATACATACGGTCACGCCTTTTATCCCCGAAGGGATAGCCAGAGGCATATTCTGTAAGGAGGGTATTAGCTAACAAGTTATGAAATGAAAAGAAATGAATATGAGATAAAAATATCTTTATTCTCGTCAAGATTTTCAATTCTACATTTACCGCCAGATTCGCAATAGGTAGAGCCTATGAGAAAGAACCTGGCAATAAAACTCACGGCCACTCTTTTCAAAGTCACATTAATTGCTATACATCTATTTAGCCTATAATCTAATTCCATCAATAGTTGGTACACGTCATTACAATTAATAGCAACACGGGTCATATCTTTACAAATAGTTCAGCAGGATAGTACCTATACATTATCTTTTAAACCAAGCCATGGGCAGTATAAATAACTTTGAATACAATCAATCGAATCGGTCTATGGCAGTCCAGCCCTGCTGGACGTAGACCTCTGCTAATTTCAACACAATCATATATTACACATCACATCAGATCAGATAAATTACACAAGTTATTAATGAGAAACGTACCCTTAAGACGGCTGCTCAGCGACTCGACTGTCCTGACCTAACATTATACCCTTTTATATTATACTTTTGGCGCCCAAACATCACTACACTGTTTGCCCTTGTAAACAGTGTCAAATAAAATCCCAATACATTGAATCGAATGAGGCAATGACTTTCTAACAAAGTAACATCTAAAATAACTTAATTTAATTATAAATGTGAAACATCATAGTATCTATTCAGTAATTACATTTAACATACATTACTCCATGTAATAACTATCGATATTTACCGGAAACATCAATGAAGCAAAACAGTTAATTAACACACTATTACTATTTCTTTTCACAAAGACGATTCTTAACCTGATCATATTGATTTTATTATTATTCTACAATTTTATATCTATATGCTATGAAACAATATTAATTAATTAGTACTACACAGTTTCTCAAAAACTGTCGTGAAACGGAACTTTATTTTGCATGTTGGTTAAATTGTTACAAAGTACTGCCAACTACATACAGAAGATTAAAATGTTTACCGTACAATAAATAATGGTTCTTTCTAATGGGTTGCCATATAAACAGCACAAAAACACTATTTTCTACTCTTTTATGCCAAGCTGTAAACCGCGAACCAGCACGGTCAACCAAGTTATTTACATAGGTATAAGCATATCTATCACGGCCATACTGACAAGTACTTCGCTCTCGAAGTACAAACATATTCATTTTAATTGTCAAAACCAACAGAGTTTAAAAAATAACATGATAATATTCAGTTCAGTAGGTATAGCTAATTATGGGTTGCCCTAATGTAACCAATAAATTGTATAAGTTAAACAATAAAAACTAGTTAGATGCTATTAAGTTTACATCATCATCATACATAAATATAATTAACTGTTTCATTATTCACTGGCATTGTCATGCTATATGCTATTCGTATCACCAGCTACATATGACTTTCCATATTCAGCATCAGGGCAGTGACTGACCAACAGATTTTATATTTCATAATAATATATTGCAAAACTTAACTTCTGTTCCATAACATTTATTATTGTAATATCTAACTGGTTTCGTCTTTCGGCATTCTCAAAGGCTATTTTCTTATTTAGATCATAATTACACTTCGAACACATAAACAATAACAATTATTTCAATGTAGATTGACAGACAAGGTTGCCAGTTTTCAAAGCTAACCCTAAAAAAATTCTAGACTTCTGAAAATGTCCACACCATTAATAAATAGCATACAATGTAACATTTCGATTTGTCATATAAAGTAAATCATGTCAAACCATGTCAAGTAAATCTAAAACAAATAAATTAAATATCAAAATATCTACTAAATTAAATGTTAAATTATTGATTAGATATCAATAAATGTTATATTTCGCCTAGCGTTTTGTACAATAGTAGTATTCTTAGTCTTAGTCATATGCTATTATATAGGTTTGGCAGCGCGATTGTGGCGCCTCTGGTGTTGCAAACGTCCATAGGCTGCGGTGACCACCGGTACATCTGGTGGGGCCGTATGCTTGTCTGCCACTCGAGTGGTATAAAAAAAAAAAAAAAAAAAAAAAAAAAAAGGCACAGTCTTAGTTATGCTGTTATAGTCATGTCGTTCTTTCTATTTTGTTTTTATGTTTGCCAATTGCATAGACGTGTCATGTCCTTCCAACCGCTGCTCTTGGATACGGACTTGCACCAAACAATTGACCGACCAGCGGAAACATAATTACTAACCCATATGTTTGTCAATTGCATAGACGTGTCAAGTCCTGCACCCGCTGCTTGTGATCCAGACTTGCACCAAACAATTGACCGACCAGCAGAAACATATTGATTAGTTTCCATGACTTGACATATATGTCCCGTTCACCCGCTACCAGCGAGATGGACAAGTACCAATCAAACTATCGACTAGCGGCCTTTTCCTTTTAATATATATCACTACTTTTTTTAAATATAATACTTTCTTCGTTACCATTACATTCCTTTTCTTAATAAGCAAAGTTTTTTTTATCAAAAATGTTATCTTCAATTAGGTAAATCAATAAACTGATACCTCGACCATCTTTAGCGATTAATACGTTTCAGATATAACCTATAGCTAACTCGCAGAGTCAACGATCATTATGGAGTATAGGTTTATTTGCTATGGGCCTTTAAGGTTATCACAGTCATGTACCTAGTCATTTTGCGGGGAGAATCTATCACCGACTTGTTTTATTTTATGCTGTAGGTATAGAGTAAAACAATGTACTTATTTAAAAATGCTTTACATGTTGAAACTATATCAACTATTAAAAGTATCTTCTTACTATTTGTACTCTGATTACTATTTAAGTTTATTTATATTTCAAATGTATTCTTTCAATAATAATATAGGTACGAGCCAGAACACAAAATTAGGTCAACTCACTTTTTACTGATCGGTATAGGGTCAGTGCGCCGGTTTGCGTCTAGGTCCTTTATACGTCTGTCTAAACGAACTGCAACAATGTCGTGAATTATTTTTTTAACACTAGTTAGAATATAAGCTTCAGTTATACCGACATAAAGTTAAATTTAACAACTAATGTCATAACTGTAATAGCTGCATCGCCTTGGCTACTTGCAGAAGCCATAGCGCTATAAAAATTAAATCTAATGAAAGAATCCTTTTTCACGAATGAAGTCCAGCATAATTGTAGCAAAATATTTATTAATCATTTTATAAAAAAGAAACTTCGTAAAAATAATTTATTACACTTATTATTTTAAAAGTCAATTGTAAACTATTTAAAATCAACAGATATGATGCATTTTAAATAGGGGTTTATAACAGTATATATTTTGCATCATGAGTTTGGCAACTCCTATAATTGTACGGAAACATACGTAATGACCCTGCTTACTTATTTCTCAAATCAAATAATCTTTTGTCTTTTATTATTTTCCTGCGTCTATTATGCCCTGAAATATCATATGTCACTACATACAGTAATTATAAGTAACTCTTCGATTTATTAGTAACTAGTATTCACAGCAAAAACAGTATACCTAGACAACAAAAATTTTGTAGGTAGTTATTACTATAGTTCATTCAACGCGATACCGAGTCACAAGATAAAAATCTTCTAGTACCTACATTTTCCAAGAGCGGCATATTGACGAAATATTTCATGCCACCTAATGTACCTTCTGGGTATACAGAAAGTTAACGAAAGGAAATCAAGATTTGATATGGAAATCTAGTTGGTATTTAAAATTAACTAGCGTATTGACGCCAATTAGATCAAAGAACAATCGTAAGAGAAAATAATGGTATAATGAAGAAATAGTGCATAGTTTTGTTTGTGTTGTGTACTAAGTAGTGATACCACTTACGAATTCCTGCTAACATAGACAAGCGTTTAGTATCTTATTCATATTACCCAATGGAAAAGTTTGTTGTTTTTGTTTGCATTATAGATTCTGAAACCAATGAACCGATTTTTTTTTAATTCTTTCACCAATAAAAGAACTAGCGAGTAGGTTCATAGGCTACATTTTATTCATGTATTCCTACGGGAACGCGGAATGAAACTGCCTAACGTCGTCGGCTAGTAGGTACTTCCCTATTTAATATTCGGTACATTGACCTCTAAGTTTATTAATCATGAGTTTAATATACTACACGTTATTGGTAGTTCTGAAAACATATTCCGATAGTAATGATGAGTTTATATGGAATTCTTGCCACAGATTACCTCAACGAATAAATGAAAGGGAGAGAAAAGTAGAATTCTGTTTTGTCGTATCAATGATTTTTGAATCTTCTACAGAACGTTCGGCCAAACCTTAGATCATCTAACCATATGGTCTAAGGGCCAAACTGACATTTCATTACGTAAGGTACTAGGAATAAGAGTTACGTAGACGTACAATACTGTGGAGTGGATACGCAACGTTCCAATTGTTCGTAGGTACTTCTTGGTGTAGCCGTAAAATACAGCTTTGACTACTGCTAAATTCTTTTGATCTACTACTAGACTACAGAATCAGATGGTAGTCCCAAACAGTGATGGTATCTCCTAAGAGATTTTACGCGCCAAGCTTCGTCTTGCCTAAATGGCCTCTCTAATAGGCCTCCAAAACAAAACGAAGACCATGAATATGATGCCAGTAGGTAAGGTATTAGGTAATTTTGAAAGAAAGAAGAAACAAAAAAAAATAACCTCTTCGTTCTTTCAACCTCTTCGTAACAAGTCTACGTTCCTAAGTAGTTACATGTTGAAGTAATGTAGATAATAAAGCCGACATAATCCTGCAGCAACGTTATTGGCTATACCTACTCAATACAAGCTTAAAATATATGTAGGTATATCTTCATTTTAAACATCAAAAATTTTCACTGGTATAACTTACACAAAATTACACAAGAATACACACAACATGATCACAAAAAAAAACACATCATACCACTGTTGCCACTGATTGCCGGGTCGAAGATCGAGAATACCCCGTTCGTCGCCATCAGAGCAGCGAACGTCCCGAGGCAGCAGCAAAATCCGTCGATTCTGAAACTTGTAATCAATGTATTAGCAAGGGTGGAATGGATCCCACTTCTGATGTTAGATTCGTCTCGTAGAGGGTGGGTATATCAATACATACGGTCACGCCTTTTATCCCCGAAGGGATAGCCAGAGGCATATTCTGTAAGGAGGGTATTAGCTAACAAGTTATGAAATGAAAAGAAATGAATATGAGATAAAAATATCTTTATTCTCGTCAAGATTTTCAATTCTACATTTACCGCCAGATTCGCAATAGGTAGAGCCTATGAGAAAGAACCTGGCAATAAAACTCACGGCCACTCTTTTCAAAGTCACATTAATTGCTATACATCTATTTAGCCTATAATCTAATTCCATCAATAGTTGGTACACGTCATTACAATTAATAGCAACACGGGTCATATCTTTACAAATAGTTCAGCAGGATAGTACCTATACATTATCTTTTAAACCAAGCCATGGGCAGTATAAATAACTTTGAATACAATCAATCGAATCGGTCTATGGCAGTCCAGCCCTGCTGGACGTAGACCTCTGCTAATTTCAACACAATCATATATTACACATCACATCAGATCAGATAAATTACACAAGTTATTAATGAGAAACGTACCCTTAAGACGGCTGCTCAGCGACTCGACTGTCCTGACCTAACATTATACCCTTTTATATTATACTTTTGGCGCCCAAACATCACTACACTGTTTGCCCTTGTAAACAGTGTCAAATAAAATCCCAATACATTGAATCGAATGAGGCAATGACTTTTTCTAACAAAGTAACATCTAAAATAACTTAATTTAATTATAAATGTGAAACATCATAGTATCTATTCAGTAATTACATTTAACATACATTACTCCATGTAATAACTATCGATATTTACCGGAAACATCAATGAAGCAAAACAGTTAATTAACACACTATTACTATTTCTTTTCACAAAGACGATTCTTAACCTGATCATATTGATTTTATTATTATTCTACAATTTTATATCTATATGCTATGAAACAATATTAATTAATTAGTACTACACAGTTTCTCAAAAACTGTCGTGAAACGGAACTTTATTTTGCATGTTGGCTAAATTGTTACAAAGTACTGCCAACTACATACAGAAGATTAAAATGTTTACCGTACAATAAATAATGGTTCTTTCTAATGGGTTGCCATATAAACAGCACAAAAACACTATTTTCTACTCTTTTATGCCAAGCTGTAAACCGCGAACCAGCACGGTCAACCAAGTTATTTACATAGGTATAAGCATATCTATCACGTGCGTGTACAGGTCTCACAGCGGTAACACGAACACAGTTCGCCTTTATGACCACCTGCAGCAGTCGACTGACAGGGTGATTGAGCAGTGTCCCTCCGCGGAGATAGTGATTTTGGGAGATTTCAACGGTCATCATGTTGACTGGTTGGGCTCCCGGACCACCGACTTTGCGGGAAAAGCTGCTCACGAATTTGCCTTGACCTATGGGTTCTCCCAGCTGGTTAAATCCCATACAAGGATAACAGACAGGGAGAACGAGCATAGTGCATTGCTGGACCTCCTGCTGACAACGCGTCCGGACGGATACAGTGTTTCAGTGGATGCTCCGCTAGGATCGTCGGACCACTGTGTCGTTCGGACGCATGTGCCTCTCGCAAGGCCTGAACCACCTCGGCCCAAGGAGTGGCGACATGTGTGGCACTACAAGTCAGCAGACTGGGATGGACTGCGAGAGTTCTATGCGTCGTACCCGTGGTGGCGGCTTTGTTTTGCCTCAGAGGATCTGGATTCTTGTGCTATAGCAGTCGCTGAGGGGATCTTGGAGGGTATGGAATGCTACATTCCCAACCGCTGGATCCCTGTAGGTGCAAAAAAGCGACCGTGGTTCAATCGGCTCTGCAGAGAAGCTCTAATGCAGAAAGAATCTGCCTACAGAGCTTGGACCACGGCTCGTGCAAATTCAGATCCAAACATCTCTGAGGTAAAACGCAAATTAAATGCCGCCTCGAGGTCCAGTAAAAGAGCAATTGTCAAGGCCAAGTTCGATTTCGTCGGCAGAATTGGCGAACGGCTAGCAGGCTACCCTTCAGGAAGTCGTGAATTTTGGTCGCTTGCCAAAGCTGCCGAGGGAAACTTCTGTCGGTCAGGATTACCACCCTTGCTTAAACCCGACGGTAGTTTGGCCCAGAGTGCCAAGGAGAAAGCCGACCTTTTGGGTAATCTCTTTGCCTCTAACTCGACCATGAGCGACGGGGGTGCAATACCGCCGTGCATTCCGAGTTGTGGCACTTCCATGCCGGAAGTTAAATTTACACAGCGGAATGTCCGGCGGGAGCTTCAATCCCTGGACGTTCATAAGTCGAGTGGGCCAGACGGCATTCCCGCGGTGGTACTAAAGCATTGTGGTCCAGAGTTGTGTCCGGTACTTACACGTCTTTTCGCACTTTCCTATTCCATGCGACAAGTCCCGGCGTCGTGGAAGATCGCGTATGTACATCCTGTACCCAAGAAGGGTGACAGGACCGACCCGGCCAATTACAGGCCTATAGCCGTCACCTCCCTTTTATCCAAGGTGATGGAGCGTGTAATTAATACACAGCTCCTGGGGTACCTTGAGGAACACGACCTGCTCAGCGACCGGCAGTACGGTTTCCGTCACGGTCGCTCGACGGGCGATCTTCTTGTGTACCTAACACACCGATGGGCGGCGGCTATCGAGAGTAAGGGTGAGGCTCTAGCAGTGAGCCTCGACATCTCTAAAGCCTTTGACCGGGTCTGGCACCGTGGTCTTCTTACGAAATTGCCCTCATATGGACTACCTGAGAGATTATGCGGATGGGTGTCCAGCTTCTTGGCCGGTAGAAGCATCAGGGCCGTCGTTGACGGCAGCTGTTCAGACTGCATGGCCATAAACGCTGGAGTCCCGCAAGGCTCAGTGTTGTCCCCTACTCTGTTTCTGCTGCATATCAATGACATGTTGTCTATTGATGGCATTCATTGTTATGCGGACGACAGTACGGGGGACACTTGTTACACGGGCCGCCCCGGTATCTCTCGGGACACAGTAGAGGAAAATCGTGAACAGCTTGTGTCTGAAATCGAGGCTACTCTTACTAGAGTGTCCTATTGGGGTGGACAAAATCTTGTCCAGTTCAACCCTTCCAAGACACAAGCGTGTTTTTTCACCGCTAAGCAAACCCCAATTACTGTAGCGCCGCAATTTCAGGGCACATCTCTTTCCATCGCCAAAAGTATAGGGATCCTTGGCGTTGACATCTCCAGTGACGTTCAGTTCCGTAGTCATTTGGTGGACAAGGCTAAGCTGGCGTCCAAGAAGCTAGGTGTGCTCAACAGGGCGCGGCGGTACTTCACTGCGGCGCAAACACTGCTTCTCTATAAATCGCAAGTGCGGCCGCATATGGAGTACTGCTGTCACCTCTGGGCGGGAGCACCTGAATATCAGCTTCGTCCATTTGGCTCGGTGCAAAGACGAGCTGTAAGAATTGTCAACGATCCTGTACTTACAGCTGGTGTGGAACCTCTTCGCGACAGGAGAGACTTTGCCTCCTTATGCGTGTTCTACCGCCTGTACAATGGTATGTGCTCTGAGGAATTGTTTGATATGATGCCCACGGCTACGTTCTATCATCGCACCGCTCGCCACAGACAGGGAGTTCATCCTCACACTCTGCGTCCGGTGCGTTCCAGCACGGTTAGATCCGATAGGTGTTTTCTTCCACGCACGCTTAGGTTGTGGAATGACCTCCCTGCCTCGGTTTTCCCAAACGCCTACAGTATGGGGTTCTTCAAAAGGGGTGTTAGAAGGTTTTTACAGGGTCGGCAGCGCGAGTGTGGCACCTCTGGTGTTGCAAACGTTCGTAGGCTGCGGTGACCACCGGTCCTTCTGGTGGGCCGTATGCTTGTCTGCCACCTTAGTGGTATAAAAAAAAAAAAAAAAAAAAAAAAAAAAAAAAAAAAAAAAAGATTCCTTATTTCTGAGATGTTGCCAGTGCATCCCCACCTGATGCTCAAGATTACAATAGTGGATTGCCCCACAAAATTATATAACGCCTGTCTCATTCCGAGAACAGATAAAATCGCACAACATGATTTGATTTTGGTACACGGCAAACCTCGACATGGCCAATCGCAAGGCAGTGTTGAACGTGCCAACCAAGATATTCAAAACATTTTGATGACGTGGATGAGTGATGAAAAATCCTCAAAATGGTCGGAGGGTCTTAAATAATGTACAATTAAAGAAAAATTCCGCCTATAAAGCGATGTTTGCAAGTGAAATAAAAGTGGGTTTAAAGTCATTGTCCTTGCCTTATGAAGTAACAAACCAACTAACAACGGAAGAAGACCTACAAGAAGTGATAGATAACTTTAAGGAAAATTACTTGAACAACAGACCTCCGAACTTCATACCTCAGAAAATACCTGCACCCTTTGTGAAGAACATGGCATTTTGGAAACATCATGGCAACATGAATGCCCTCTTTGTTCAAAAGAAGCAGATATTGAACATTATTGTTCAGAAGCGAAAGAGTACCAAGCCATTAAAATGAAACAAAATTCCGCTGCAAATTTTCCAGTATGTCTTATAGGCGATACAGTAAGAGTAAAGATACCGGAAGTAGATCGAGGCCGAGGCGATTTTAGGAACATTTTATTGACAGTCTTAGATAAAAATGAAGACGGATTTTATAAATTAGGAAACGAAAACGGTACGATCGAACAGTTTTTTTCACGAAATCAGTTTACAGTTTGTGAATAAAAATTCGTAGATTTGGAAAAGTGTCGTCAGTAAAAATTACTATTCGCCAGCTTGCTAATGAACAGTCAACATCAGGTGGACAAGGCTTTCAAAGATGTCATTGCAAGTCAAAATGTGGTACACGCAAATGCCGCTGCCGAATAATAATGTTCTTTGTAATTCGAAATGCCATTCTAGTTTATCATGTTCCAACAAATAGCTACATATTATTTAAAAATTGTGACTAGATATTGATTTAAGTAATTAACACTGAAGTTTTATTTTGTAATTTTAAATACCTACAGAAGATTCTGTAATGACCAAATGGTTAGTTATTATTTCATTTTAATGATTAGGTAGATATTGTCTTCAGTAATTAATATTTTGTAATTTTAATAATTGTAATTTTGAATTTAAACTTTCATGGTCACTAACACTATTATTAGAGTTAACGGGATATTTACCATGTACTATTGAGTATTTCCGATATTTCGGCGCTGTTGCAAGCACCATGATCACGGAGGAACTGTCAATCAATCAAAGGAATCAGTTCCTCCGTGATCATGGTGCTTGCAACAGCGCCGAAATATCGGAAATACTCAATAGTACATGGTAAATACCTCGTTAACTCTAATAATAGTAATTTTGAATACCTATATAGGTACATAAAAGTATGTCTAATGAGAGAATTATTTTTTTATAAAAGTTTTCGTGTCAAAATAGTAAACATTGATTTCTTTTTACATTTTTAGCCAAGGGCCTGCAGTTAGACTTAAGTTTAGCCGGCTAAAGATAGAAGAAACACTTTACACACATTAACACCTCGTCGAAAATAAACCTAACGTTTGTGGGACAAGGGAATTGTTTTGCTTTTATGTTTTCAGATATTTCCTTGGAAGATGGCGCTATTGAGACCCTGCTCGGTGACGGAAACGACTCAGAAATCGAGGAACTGGCGAGCTTGGAAGATGCAGATTATTTTGATTTGAATGATATAAATATTCAGAGGCTGAATATTTATAGTCTTAAATTTGTACAATTAAAGAAAAATTCCGCCTCTATCCAATAAAACTGATCAACCCTCTACTTCCCAATCGCATTCAGAACGCATTATTCCAAGACTCTTGAAGAAAACAAAACTGTTACTCATTAAAAAACCTCGAAAGCGTATCTGGAAAGAAACCAGTTTCGTGGAGAGAGACCATACATATCCTGACTTATCTGTGGTGCCCGTGAGGCTGCCTATGTAGTATTTGAAGGATTATTTAGATTCCAATTTCTGTGAGACAATGTCGAAGTGTTCTAATAGTTATTATCATAGGACAACAGGCAAACTGTTAAAGACAAATGAGGATAAACAGCGTAAACTGATCGTCATTCATTTTATAATGGGTTGCATTCCATATCCACGACTAGATATGTACTGGACACAAGGCATTCAATTAGAAATTATTGTTAATGCGATGTCTAGAGAAAGATTTAAAACATTTCGCACAGTTCTTCATTTAGTCAACGAAGATGTGGCACTAGTGGGAGATAAAAATTTATTGTGGAAGTTCAACCCATAGATAAAGTTTACTTGTCAAAACATCAAACAAGTCCCGGGATATTACAGCATTGACGAGCATGAGCATGATGATGATCCCCATGTCTGGAACTGTGAGACTGACAAAGATGTAACATTTCCACGAACAGCTTTCATCTGGTCCTTCCAGGAGGTACCGCCCAGCCATTATTATTATTTAATTAATACACTAGCAGCTAATGCTGATGCGTGTATATCACTGCACTTGCATTTACAGGTTATTAAATGTTTGTCAAGTCTATTCTTAAAAGTGTTTATGTTAGGGCCACTTTTCACTTGTATTTATAGTTTTTAAATGTTTATCAAGTCTATTCTTAAGTGTTTATGTTAGGGGCACTTATCACAATCTCCGGTAAAGAGTTACACATATGCACTACATGGTTAGGCAGAAAATGTTTCCTAGGATTGCTAGCGCACTGAGACTTATTGATTTCATAGTGTGACCTCTGAGATGTTTATTTGGGTTCATTGTGAACGTATCCTGAAAGCCTTCTACATTGTAATGCTTATTTAGTATTTTGTAGGTCTCTATGAGGTCACCTCTATTCCTTCTCTGTTTCAATGTTGTTAAGTTTAGTTCTAAAAGGCGTTCCTCATATGTCTTATTCTTCAATGTGATAACCATTTTAGTTGCTCTTCTCTGAACTTTTTCTAACATTAGAATTTTTTTTTTTGAAATATAGACTCCATATCTGAAGGCATATTCAAGGAGAGATCGTACGTATGTCTTATAAATGTTGATAAATAGGTCCTTGGTAATAACATAAAATGCTTTTCTAATCATGTATAATACTGAATTTGCCCTTTTAGTTATATTTATTACTAGCTGTTACCCGCGACTTCGTCCGCGTGGAAATTATGTTATAAGCAAAGTTTGAACCGTATTCTATTTGAGCCTCTAGGATAAGTCGTAACCAAAATGTAGGAACAAATTTAGGACATCCTCCAACTTACCCGGGGAGTTATGCGCTAGATGGATTTTTTTAATGTGAGGAAAATCCCACATGAATGTACTGTGACTCCCACTGACTAAAAACCACACGTATCCTACCTAACAGCCTACGATTGGGAGCCCCGGGTAAGCCCTCTAAAGGATACTCTAGGACTGCGCTAGATGGATAGGAAGAGACCTCATGGTTTTAGTGGGTCCAAGGCCGGTATGACGTACGTGTTTATTAATTAGCCCCTTTAATAATTATAAGAGTAAGTAGTATGGTGAAGCGCGAATACGAAACGTTTGTTAGATTAGGGCCACAGACTGAAAACTTTACGCATAATCGGAAGAGTTGAGACGATAACACTAACGCTAACGGTAGCCAGTAAATGGCAGTCGTTAAACCAAGTTGAAGACCTTATAGATTTAATAATTTTCAAAAGTAGGCAGTACTAACGCCTGTCCATTTCAACACGGCAATGCGGCTCACCACCTATTACGTTACGTGGGACAAATTAAAAAAAGGTAAACATATAATATGCCTCGATACCCCTTTGGGAATAAAGGCGTGACCGTATGCATGTACTTATTATGTTTAAGGTGATTTAATTTATGTACCCATGTCACTGTAGCCAAAGCTCAACATTTTTCAGTAAAGTTGTTTTAAGAATGTTCATTATAAACAACGTTTGTGTGGCGTGTTGGCTTAATCATAAAAGAGCTGCTTAATGGTTATGGCTATTGTAAAATAATTCAGTCCGCGCCGAAGGCGTGGACTGAATTGCTTTAGAATAGACTTAATCTTTAAGCTCTTTTTTGATTAAGCAAACAGGGCAGTTTCACACGCTGCTTGATGAGTCTGATGAAGAAATACCTCCACGCCTTCGGCGCGGACTGAATTGCTTTAGAATAGACTTAATCTTTAAGCTCTTTTTTGATTAAGCAAACAGGGCAGTTTCACACGCTGCCTGAAGAGTCTGATGAAGAAATACCTCTCCTTTCATAGATCTTATGTGACGTAAACGAAGTTGCGAGGGTTAGCTAGTCTATACATATAGTAAAACTGTTGAGGGTCGAGAGTCTACTGAAGCCGAAAATGAAATTACATTTTTCATGTGTGTCTGTCTGTCTGTATTCCGAATAAGTATCACGCCGAAGTTACTGAATGGATTTGAATGAAACTTAGTACAATCAGAGCTTATAATCCGAGGAAGATTCTAGGATACTTTTGATCTCGATATTTTGCGCGGTTCTTTTGGGAGAAGGGATGTTAGTTGTTACTTCTCAATGCGTTTTCGGATTCCAAAATTTTTTTTTTAGTGTTATAAAGGGAATACTGTAAGGAATGTTTCACACAAGTTTCCATGTTAAAGGTTTTCTAGTTCAGGAATTAGAGACATCCCAACTTTCGCAAAACCTAGAATTCAAGGATCCCTTTGAATGTAACGGTAAATCTAAACTGGCGTGTTGGCTTAATTATAAAAGAGCTTAATGATTAAGGCTATTGTAAATTGTAAAGATCCTACCTCTAGATTGCTATTCAAATAAAAGATTAATTAAAATTATTCAGTAATTTCTGTATTTTGCAAAAATATACAAACAGATTTTCATTGTTCTCTGCCGAGCTCCTAAAAAATTTAGCGTAATAATATGTTGTCTGAGTGTAAAACCTATCTCCTACTAATATTCCTGCTACGTTTTAGTTAAATCAATCCAACGGTTTAAACATTTCATTGCTCTCTGCCTAGCCCCTAGGATATGTGGCGTGATAATATATAGCCTATTTTAAGACTACACCCCTAAGTAATATTTCTGCAAATTTTGAATCAAATCTGTTCAGTACTTTTCGAGATCCTTCCGGACAAAGCAAAGCAAACAGACAAACAGACAAAAAAAAATCTAACTATATTTTCAGCTTCGGTATCTTATGTAGAACACCCAGCGAGTATTTTTTTGTTAATATTTCCAATGTACAGTTTTGGCTTTTCTATCATTTTATTATATGTATAGATAGATTTTTGAAATATATAAGTACCTATGTTTTTTTTTTTTATTTATTAATCATATAAACAATTAACTTATCAAAAAGGTACTTAAGCATTATAAAAACCTATGCGGTTTGTATCTAATGCTACTAATAATCTACATTGATGGTGTATAACTTTACAATAGTGCTAACATGAAATGATTTTTTAATGATTTTTTAAAATTAGGCACAACATTGTTTGTATCCACATCCCGCAATTTTTGCGGTAATGCGTTAATGAGTCTAGGAACCAGGTAAGCAGTCGTTCGCTCGCCATACGTATTGTGTGCGCCACTCGTACACAACTGGTTTCGAGCGACCGCGCGAGTATATACAGAGTGTTTTATTTTGGTTCGAAAATTTTGATTATAAAAATTTTCTGTGAGTAACATATACTTGACTTGATCCTGAACTGGCAAGATTTTGCAGAAGTTAAATAGGCCATTATCGTCATTTTCAAATTGTTGCTTTATTTTTGTGGAGACGATGTTACGAAGAATTCTTCGCTGTAGATTAAATATACTTTGTAGGTATGTGTTATAAGTGCGACCGTAGCTACTCAATCCATATTAAATATAAGACTCAGCTAGAGAGTTATATAACATCAATTTGATTTTGTACGGAATGCGATTTCTAAGTATAACTATATTTGCAAGAAACTGTCTTAGTTTATTGCAAACATTTTCAATATGGTGTCCCCAATTTAATTTGTTATCAATGATCACGCCCAGATACCGTTGGCTATCAACATTTTATATTAGCGGACAGTTACATTGACGTGGTGGTGATCCATGTAGGCAGATGTGGTTGTGTACAATCAGGTCGTCATATGGTGAGTGTTTGAGGTGTGGGGATTTGATCTGCATTAGTTGCGTCTTGTCTGCATTAAGTACTAACCCAGAGTCGTGACACCATCTCAAAAGGACATTAAAATCTGATTGCAAGCGTTCTGCTGCTTTTTGTGGGTCTTTATCGGCACTGACTAAACATGTATCGTCCGCAAACTGATAACATGTACATGATTTTAAACATTTAGCCATGTTATTGACGTAACAAAGAAAATGAAGTGGCCCGAGCATCGATCCCTGTGCTGTTCCCTCATTAGCATCCTTGAGGTCACTATATGTGCTTTCTATGCGAACAGTGAATTTTCGGTTTTGTAGGTAGTTTTCGCACCACCGAAGCAATGGTCCTCGCACTCCAGTGGCTTTCAACCTTCTAACTAATGTATATCAGTGGTCTGGATATCATAGCAAACACAGGATTTATTTTTTCTCTATAGGGCCTCCAAGATATTTAGCTTGATAATGTAGCCGGTGTGTAAAACCGATCTCTTACTAATATTCCTGCAACGTTTTAGTTTAATCAATTCACATACTTACATATGGCACTACCCTCTGCCTAGTTCCTAGGACATGTAGCGTCATAATATATAGCCTATTTAAAGATGCTACCTCTAGATTGCTCTTCAAGTAAAAGATTAATTAAAATTATTCAGTCGTTTCTCTATTTTGCAAAAATATACGAAAAGATTTTCATTGTTCTCTGCGAGCTCCTAAAACATTTAGCGTAATAATATGTTGTCTGAGTGTAAAACCTAACTCTTACTAATATTCCTGCTACGTTTTAGTTAAATCAATCCACCGGTTAACACATTTCATTGCTCTCTGCTTAGCCCCTAGGATATGTAGCGTGGTAATATATAGCCTATTTTAAGACCCCACCCCTAAGTGATATTTGTGCAAAATTTGAACCAAATCTGTTCAGTACTTTTTGAGATCCTTCCGGACAAAGCAAAGCAAACAGACAAACAGACAAACAGATAAACAGACAAACAGACAAACAGACAAAAAATTTTCTGACCATATTTTTGGGTTCGGTATCTTACTTAAAACACCTAGCGAGTATTTTTTTCTTAATATTTCCAATGTACAGTTTTGGCTTCTCTATCATTTTATTATATGTATAGATAGATAGATTTTTGAAATATATAAGTACCTATGTTTTTTTTTTTTATTTATTAATCATATAAACAATTAACTTATCAAAAAGGTACTTAAGCATTATAAAAACCTATGCGGTTTGTATCTAATGCTACTAATAATCTACATTGATGGTGTATAACTTTACAATAGTGCTAACATGAAATGATTTTTTAATGATTTTTTAAAATTAGGCACAACATTGTTTGTATCCACATCCCGCAATTTTTGCGGTAATGCGTTAATGAGTCTAGGAACCAGGTAAGCAGTCGTTCGCTCGCCATACGTATTGTTTGCGCCACTCGTACACAACTGGTTTCGAGCGACCGCGCGAGTATATACAGAGTGTTTTATTTTGGTTCGAAAATTTTGATTATAAAAATTTTCTGTGAGTAACATATACTTGACTTGATCCTGAACTGGCAAGATTTTGCAGAAGTTAAATAGGCCATTATCGTCATTTTCAAATTGTTGCTTTATTTTTGTGGAGACGATGTTACGAAGAATTCTTCGCTGTAGATTAAATATACTTTGTAGGTATGTGTTATAAGTGCGACCGTAGCTACTCAATCCATATTAAATATAAGACTCAGCTAGAGAGTTATATAACATCAATTTGATTTTGTACGGAATGCGATTTCTAAGTATAACTATATTTGCAAGAAACTGTCTTAGTTTATTGCAAACATTTTCAATATGGTGTCCCCAATTTAATTTGTTATCAATGATCACGCCCAGATACCGTTGGCTATCAACATTTTATATTAGCGGACAGTTACATTGACGTGGTGGTGATCCATGTAGGCAGATGTGGTTGTGTACAATCAGGTCGTCATATGGTGAGTGTTTGAGGTGTGGGGATTTGATCTGCATTAGTTGCGTCTTGTCTGCATTAAGTACTAACCCAGAGTCGTGACACCATCTCAAAAGGACATTAAAATCTGATTGCAAGCGTTCTGCTGCTTTTTGTGGGTCTTTATCGGCACTGACTAAACATGTATCGTCCGCAAACTGATAACATGTACATGATTTTAAACATTTAGCCATGTTATTGACGTAACAAAGAAAATGAAGTGGCCCGAGCATCGATCCCTGTGCTGTTCCCTCATTAGCATACTTGAGGTCACTATATGTGCTTTCTATGCGAACAGTGAATTTTCGGTTTTGTAGGTAGTTTTCGCACCACCGAAGCAATGGTCCTCGCACTCCAGTGGCTTTCAACCTTCTAACTAATGTATATCAGTGGTCTGGATATCATAGCAAACACAGGATTTATTTTTTCTCTATAGGGCCTCCAAGATATTTAGCTTGATAATGTAGCCGGTGTGTAAAACCGATCTCTTACTAATATTCCTGCAACGTTTTAGTTTAATCAATTCACATACTTACATATGGCACTACCCTCTGCCTAGTTCCTAGGACATGTAGCGTCATAATATATAGCCTATTTAAAGATGCTACCTCTAGATTGCTCTTCAAGTAAAAGATTAATTAAAATTATTCAGTCGTTTCTCTATTTTGCAAAAATATACGAAAAGATTTTCATTGTTCTCTGCCGAGCTCCTAAAACATTTAGCGTAATAATATGTTGTCTGAGTGTAAAACCTAACTCTTACTAATATTCCTGCTACGTTTTAGTTAAATCAATCCACCGGTTAACACATTTCATTGCTCTCTGCTTAGCCCCTAGGATATGTAGCGTGGTAATATATAGCCTATTTTAAGACCCCACCCCTAAGTGATATTTGTGCAAAATTTGAACCAAATCTGTTCAGTACTTTTTGAGATCCTTCCGGACAAAGCAAAGCAAACAGACAAACAGACAAACAGATAAACAGACAAACAGACAAACAGACAAAAAATTTTCTGACCATATTTTTGGGTTCGGTATCTTACTTAGAACACCTAGCGAGTATTTTTTTCTTAATATTTCCAATGTACAGTTTTGGCTTCTCTATCATTTTATTATATGTATAGATGTGTTCATCCCATTTCAGGTTGCTGGTTATTGAACTCCAAGATCTCTCTGGGAGTTCACTGCTTGCAATGGTACAGACTCAATTGTGTACTTATACTAATACCAATATGCAGAACCGTGCATTTGGTCGCATTTAGCGAAAGCAGCCACTCCTTTGTCCACTGCACTATCCGGTCTAGGTCTTGTTGAATTATGTTGCAAGAGATTATTGGATTTCCCATAATTTTGGTATCATCTGCGTATATTGACAATCTTGAATGAATGACAGTTCTTATGTCTGCAATATACAGGGTGGAATTTAAAGACGGTAGTTGGAGGTAAAGTACCTTTAATATTGATAATGGCAAGTTTTGCTGAAAGAAAACATTCCTTTATTTTCAAAAGTAAAATCACAGACATTATTTTGACAATTGGGAAAGAAAACGCACGAGTGCGGGAAAGGTAAAGAAAAGGCACAAGTATGTAATAGCCCACATCCCGAACACTAAACGTCCCTGAAATACGCCACTTTTTGAGCAACTGTGTTAAAAAAGATCATTCAAGCCCACACTGTCATTCAGCACTTAGAAGAAAAGCAGAATTTGGCGACATCTTTCGAACAATTGAAAGAGGTGGTGGAATGTAAGATCAAAACTCCAGCAGACCCTTCATTTGCGGATATGATCAGAAAAGAGGCCGATAATTACAGTATGTATGGAAGACGTGGTGCGAGCGGCAAAGTCCGTGTTTGATGGTCGATGCAATGTGTGTAGCACATGTGAAAAAGTGAAGAAAGTAATTACAATCACAACTTTTCTTGAAAAACAAAAGAAAAGAGATTGTACGGATTTGACAGGTAGTAGTGAAAGCCAGGCGGTACCACACACCATTATGGAGAGATTCCTTATTTCTGATATGTTGCCAGTGCATCCCCACCTGATGCTCAAGATTAAAATAGTGGATTGCACCACAAAATTATATAACGCCTGTCTCATTCCGAGAACAGATAATATCGCACAACATGATTTGATTTTTGGCGACAAAGAATATATTTTGGATCACGTATTGGAAAAACTGAGCCTTACGTTGGGCGAGTCGCCTTCGAGTTTGGTGCGGCCAGTCTCGCCAGTTGCGGGAGGGTCAGGACTGACCACGAGGGCGTCACCATTCGACCCTTCTCTACATCAAATCTCTCAAGACTTCCCTCTTTACACACAGGCAGTGGAAAGATGTGTAAAATTGGTAATAGAGGCTTTTCAAAGCGCAACAGATACCACAGGTCGGGATGGATTTATCTATCTATCTATACATATAATAAAATGATAGAAAAGCCAAAACTGTACATTGGAAATATTAAGAAAAAAATACTCGCTAGGTGTTCTACGTAAGATACCGAACCCAAAAATATAGTCAGAAATTTTTTTGTCTGTTTGTCTGTTTGTCTGTTTGCTTTGCTTTGTCCGGAAGGATCTCGAAAAGTACTGAACAGATTTGGTTCAAATTTTGCACAAATATTACTTAGGGGTGTGGTCTTAAAATAGGCTATATATTAATACGCCACATATCCTAGGGGCTAAGCAGAGAGCAATGAAATGTTTAAACCGTTGGATTGATTTAACTAAAACGTAGCTGGAATATTAGTAGGAGATAGCTTTTACACTCAGACAACATATTATTACGCTAAATTTTTTAAGAGCTCGGCAGAGAACAATGAAAATCTGTTTGTATATTTTTGCAAAATACAGAAATTACTGAATAATTTTAATTAACCTTTTATTTGAATAGCAATCTAGAGGTAGGATCTTTAAATAGGGATATTTATTATCACGCTACATATCCTAGGAACTAGGCAGAGGGTAGTGCCATATGTAAGTATGTGGATTGATTAAACTAAAACGTTGCAGGAATATGTAAGAGATCGGTTTTACACACCGGCTACATTATCACGCTAAATATCTTGGAGGCCCGATAGAGAAAAATTAAATTCTGTGTTTGCTATGATATCCAGACCACTGATATACATACTTATATATTTAAAAAATCTATACATAATAATAAAATGATAGAAAAGCCAAAACTGTACATTGGAAATATAAAAAAAAATACTCGCTAGGTGTTCTATGTAAGATACCGAACCCAAAATATAGTCAGAATTTTTTTTGTCTGTTTGTCTGTTTGCTTTGCTTTGTCCGGAAGGATCTCAAAAAGTACTAAACAGATTTGGTTAAAATTTTGCACATATATTACTTAGGGGTGTGGTCTAAAAATAGGCTGTATATTATCACGCCACATATCCTAGGGGCTAAGCAGAGAGCAATGAAATGTTTAAACCGTTGGATTGATTAAACTAAAACGTAGCAGGAATATTAGTAAGAGTTAGATTTTACACTCAGACAACATATTATTACGCTAAGCATTTTAGGAGCTCGGCAGAGAAAAATGAAAATCTTTTTGTATATTTTTTGCAAAATAGAGAAACTACTGAATAATTTTAATTATTCTTTTACTTGAATAGCAATCTAGAGGTAAGATCTTTAAATCTATACATATAATAAAATGATAGAAAAGCCAAAACTGTACATTGGAAATATTAACAAAAAAATACTCGCTGGGTGTTCTACATAAGATACCGAAGCTGAAAATATAGTTCGAATTTTTTTTGTCTGTTTGTCTGTTTGTCTGTTTGCTTTGCTTTGTCCGGAAGGATCTCGAAAAGTACTGAACACATTTGGTTCAAATTTTGCACTAATATTATTTAGGGGTGGGGTCTTAAAATAGGCTATATATTATCACGCTACATATCCTAGGGGCTACGCAGAAAGCAATGAAATGAGTAAACCGGTGGATTAATTTAACTAAAACGTAGCAGGAATATTAGTAAGAGTTAGGTTTTACATCTATACATATAATAAAATGACAGAAAAGCCAAAACTGTACATCTATCTATCTATACATATAATAAAATGATAGAAAAGCCAAAACTGTACATTGGAAATATTAAGAAAAAAATACTCGCTAGGTGTTCTAAGTAAGATACCGAACCCAAAAATATGGTCAGAAAAATTTTTGTCTGTTTGTCTGTTTGTCTGTTTATCTGTTTGTCTGTTTGTCTGTTTGCTTTGCTTTGTCCGGAAGGATCTCAAAAAGTACTGAACAGATTTGGTTCAAATTTTGCACAAATATCACTTAGGGGTGGGGTCTTAAAATAGGCTATATATTATCACGCTACATATCCTAGGGGCTAAGCAGAGAGCAATGAAATGTGTTAACCGGTGGATTGATTTAACTAAAACGTAGCAGGAATATTAGTAAGAGTTAGGTTTTACACTCAGACAACATATTATTACGCTAAATGTTTTAGGAGCTCGGCAGAGAACAATGAAAATCTTTTCGTATATTTTTGCAAAATAGAGAAACGACTGAATAATTTTAATTAATCTTTTACTTGAAGAGCAATGTAGAGGTAGCATCTTTAAATAGGCTATATATTATGACGCTACATATCCTAGGAACTAGGCAGAGGGTAGTGCCATATGTAAGTATGTGAATTGATTAAACTAAAACGTTGCAGGAATATTAGTAAGAGATCGGTTTTACACACCGGCTACATTATCAAGCTAAATATCTTGGAGGCCCTATAGAGAAAAAATAAATCCTGTGTTTGCTATGATATCCAGACCACTGATATACATTAGTTAGAAGGTTGAAAGCCACTGGAGTGCGAGGACCATTGCTTCGGTGGTGCGAAAACTACCTACAAAACCGAAAATTCACTGTTCGCATAGAAAGCACATATAGTGACCTCAAGGATGCTAATGAGGGAACAGCACAGGGATCGATGCTCGGGCCACTTCATTTTCTTTGTTACGTCAATAACATGGCTAAATGTTTAAAATCATGTACATGTTATCAGTTTGCGGACGATACATGTTTAGTCAGTGCCGATAAAGACCCACAAAAAGCAGCAGAACGCTTGCAATCAGATTTTAATGTCCTTTTGAGATGGTGTCACGACTCTGGGTTAGTACTTAATGCAGACAAGACGCAACTAATGCAGATCAAATCCCCACACCTCAAACACTCACCATATGACGACCTGATTGTACACAACCACATCTGCCTACATGGATCACCACCACGTCAATGTAACTGTCCGCTAATAAAAAATGTTGATAGCCAACGGTATCTGGGCGTGATCATTGATAACAAATTAAATTGGGGACACCATATTGAAAATGTTTGCAATAAACTAAGACAGTTTCTTGCAAATATAGTTATACTTAGAAATCGCATTCCGTACAAAATCAAATTGATGTTATATAACTCTCTAGCTGAGTCTTATATTTAATATGGATTGAGTAGCTACGGTCGCACTTACAACACATACCTACAAAGTATATTTAATCTACAGCGAAGAATTCTTCGTAACATCGTCTCCACAAAAATAAAGCAACAATTTGAAAATGACGATAATGGCCTATTTAACTTCTGCAAAATCTTGCCAGTTCAGGATCAAGTCAAGTATATGTTACTCACAGAAAATTTTTATAATCAAAATTTTCGAACCAAAATAAAACACTCTGTATATACTCGCGCGGTCGCTCGAAACCAGTTGTGTACGAGTGGCGCAAACAATACGTATGGCGAGCGAACGACTGCTTACCTGGTTCCTAGACTCATTAACGCATTACCGCAAAAATTGCGGGATGTGGATGCAAACAATGTTGTGCCTAATTTTAAAAAATCATTAAAAAATCATTTCATGTTAGCACTATTGTAAAGTTATACACCATCAATGTAGATTATTAGTAGCATTAGATACAAACCGCATAGGTTTTTATAATGCTTAAGTACCTTTTTGATAAGTTAATCTATACATATAATAAAATGATAGAAAAGTCAAAACTGTACATTGGAAATATTTAAAAAAAAATACTCGCTGGGTGTTCAACATAAGATACCGAAGTCGAAAATATAGTTAGATTTTTTTTTGTCTGTTTGTCTGTTTGTCTGTTTGTCGGTTTGTCTGTTTGTCTGTTTGCTTTGCTTTGTCCGGAAGGATCTCGAAAAGTACTGAACAGATTTGATTCAAAATTTGCAGAAATATTACTTAGGGGTGTAGTCTTAAAATAGGCTATATATTATCACGCCACATATCCTAGGGGCTAGGCAGAGAGCAATGAAATGTTTAAACCGTTGGATTGATTTAACTAAAACGTAGCAGGAATATTAGTAGGAGATAGGTTTTACACTCAGACAACATATTATTACGCTAAATTTTTTAGGAGCTCGGCAGAGAACAATGAAAATCTGTTTGTATATTTTTGCAAAATACAGAAATTACTGAATAATTTTAATTAATCTTTTATTTGAATAGCAATCTAGAGGTAGGATCTTTACAATTTACAATAGCCTTAATCATTAAGCTCTTTTATAATTAAGCCAACACGCCAGTTTAGATTTACCGTTACATTCAAAGGGATCCTTGAATTCTAGGTTTTGCGAAAGTTGGGATGTCTCTAATTCCTGAACTAGAAAACCTTTAACATGGAAACTTGTGTGAAACATTCCTTACAGTATTCCCTTTATAACACTAAAAAAAAAATTTTGGAATCCGAAAACGCATTGAGAAGTAACAACTAACATCCCTTCTCCCAAAAGAACCGCGCATAATATCGAGATCAAAAGTATCCTAGAATCTTCCTCGGATTATAAGCTCTGATTGTACTAAGTTTCATTCAAATCCATTCAGTAACTTCGGCGTGATACTTATTCGGAATACAGACAGACAGACACACATGAAAAATGTAATTTCATTTTCGGCTTCAGTAGACTCTCGACCCTCAACAGTTTTACTATATGTATAGACTAGCTAACCCTCGCAACTTCGTTTACGTCACATAAGATCTATGAAAGGAGAGGTATTTCTTCATCAGACTCTTCAGGCAGCGTGTGAAACTGCCCTGTTTGCTTAATCAAAAAAGAGCTTAAAGATTAAGTCTATTCTAAAGCAATTCAGTCCGCGCCGAAGGCGTGGAGGTATTTCTTCATCAGACTCATCAAGCAGCGTGTGAAACTGCCCTGTTTGCTTAATCAAAAAAGAGCTTAAAGATTAAGTCTATTTTAAAGCAATTCAGTCCACGCCTTCGGCGCGGACTGAATTATTTTACAATAGCCATAACCATTAAGCAGCTCTTTTATGATTAAGCCAACACGCCACACAAACGTTGTTTATAATGAACATTCTTAAAACAACTTTACTGAAAAATGTTGAGCTTTGGCTACAGTGACATGGGTACATAAATTAAATCACCTTAAACATAATAAGTACATGCATACGGTCACGCCTTTATTCCCAAAGGGGTATCGAGGCATATTATATGTTTACCTTTTTTTAATTTGTCCCACGTAACGTAATAGGTGGTGAGCCGCATTGCCGTGTTGAAATGGACAGGCGTTAGTACTGCCTACTTTTGAAAATTATTAAATCTATAAGGTCTTCAACTTGGTTTAACGACTGCCATTTACTGGCTACCGTTAGCGTTAGTGTTATCGTCTCAACTCTTCCGATTATGCGTAAAGTTTTCAGTCTGTGGCCCTAATCTAACAAACGTTTCGTATTCGCGCTTCAACATACTACTTACTCTTATAATTATTAAAGGGGCTAATTAATAAACACGTACGTCATACCGGCCTTGGACCCACTAAAACCATGAGGTCTCTTCCTATCCATCTAGCGCAGTCCTAGAGTATCCTTTAGAGGGCTTACCCGGGGCTCCCAATCGTAGGCTGTTAGGTAGGATACGTGTGGTTTTTAGTCAGTGGGAGTCACAGTACATTCATGTGGGATTTTCCTCACATTAAAAAAATCCATCTAGCGCATAACTCCCCGGGTAAGTTGGAGGATGTCCTAAATTTGTTCCCACATTTTGGTTACGACTTATCCTAGAGGCTCAAATAGAATACGGTTCAAACTTTGCTTATAACATAATTTCCACGCGGACGAAGTCGCGGGTAACAGCTAGTACATATAATAAAATGATAGAAAAGCCAAAACTGTACATTGGAAATATTAACAAAAAAATACTCGCTGGGTGTTCTACATAAGATACCGAAGCTCAAAATATAGTAAGATTTTTTTTTGTCTGTTTGTCTGTTTGCTTTGCTTTGTCCGGAAGGATCTCGAAAAGTACTGAACAGATTTGGCTCAAATTTTGCAAAAATATTACTTAGGGGTGGGGTCTTCAAATAGGCTATATAATATCACGCTACATATCCTAGGGGATAAGCAGAGAGCAATCAAGTTGGCATTATAACATAATTTTCACGCGTGCGAAGTCGCGGGATGCGGATAGGTTTTTATAAGCTTCATAATTATTATTATCACGCTACTAAGTCTAGGGGTTTGGCAGAGAACAATTGAATTCTGTATGTATGTGAGAGTAAAAACACAAAAGCGTCTAGATCTTATTTAGTAGCATCCATCTACCTATACATATAATAAAATGATAGAAAAGCCAAAACTGAACATTGGAAATATTAACAAAAAAATACTCGCTGGGTGTTCTACATAAGATACCGAAGCTGAAAATATAGTTAGGTTTTTTTTTTCTGTTTGTCTGTTTGTCTGTTTGCTTTGCTTTGTCCGGAAGGATCTCGAAAAGTACTAAACAGATTTAGTTCAAATTCTGCACAAATATTACTTAGGGGTGTGGTCTTAAAATAGGCTATATATTATCACGCCACATATCCTAGGGGCTAAGCAGAGAGCAATGAAATGTTTAAACAGTTGGATTGATTTAACTAAAATTTAGCAGGAATATTAGTAGGAGATAGGTTTTACACTCAGACAACATATTATTACGCTAAATTTTTTAGGAGCTCGCCAGATACAATGAAAATCTGTTTGTATATTTTTGCAAAATACAGAAATCTATACATATAATAAAATGATAGAAAAGCCAAAACTGTACATTGGAAATATTAAGAAAAAAATACTCGCTAGGTGTTCTACGTTAGATACTGAACCAAAAAATATAGTCAGAAAATTTTTTGTCTGTTTGTCTGTTTATCTGTTTATCTGTTTGTCTGTTTGCTTTGCTTTGTCCGGAAGGATCTCGAAAAGTACTGAACAGATTTGGCTCTAATTTTACACAAATATTACTGTTGACATCATACTCGTGATTTTAATTATTAAATAATTATTAAGTTCTTCCATTTAATATAAAAAATATTTCATTAGAGTGTCAAAGTAGCAAGAATCCCCCTGATATCATTTGTGGGAACTAAAATCAAGAATTATCAAGGATAAGAGCAGTTGCTGTTGACAGTGCAACAAATTGAGACGTACGTACCTACCTACAACAGAAAAAAGAATGTTTACCTATTACAAACTGGTTCTATTTAGTACAATCATCGCAGCGTAATTAAGCATCAGACATTGAACACAGTAAGGATAAATTGTACTAACCGAAGTAAAGCAAGGGTTATCGGCACTGTGCGGCACTTTTTCTTACAACAACACACAATTGAATAAGGAATGCTGGTGGACGCGCACTTTAGTTGACTTGTATGCCTGTTCAGTACGACATAATAATATCTATCTGCATAATATGAGTTTTAAGCGTCGACTTTGATTGTTTACGATTAACACATTTCACCATTATAAACATCACTTACGGATGAAGAGTGGGTATACTTGACGTTATTATTTACGGAAATTTATGCAAGTACCTACAGTCAGTCATCGCTTCGGTGTTGCCGTTTTAATTATTTTTGTAAGACTACATTCGAAGAATGTAATAATTATATTGCTACTTACCCGTGATAGGTGAACCTACATAAATTATTTGTAGTCAATTATTTATTTTTAGATACGATTTGACATTTTAAATTTATTGTTGATTATTCATTTTGATTACTATTTTTATATCGGAGTATGTACCTACTTACTATTGAATTAAATTTATAAGTTTTTTATATTATTATTATCGTATGTTAGATTTAGCGAGAATTGTTATTACTTTTTTTTATTATTATGATTTGTTTCCATTTTTAATTACGAGTAAATTGTTTAGGATAGTTGACATTTGTTGCCTTTGGCCAATATGAGTGTAGTATCTACGCAATTAAGTTGTCCATACTGCCCGGGATCTTCCCGCGTTTTCTCCGCACGCGGGCTGAAGGTGCATATTGGACGCATGCACAAACGTGTGCGTTCTGATGTGGATTTGCTGGTGTCTCCGACCGACTCGAGTGCCGGTGTCTCGGCGGGGCGGGGGCTATCGATGGCATCGTCTGGTCACCTTTGCCTGGACAGACTGGCTTCATTTAGGGAGAGTATACCAGTTCTCCGACACATCCCTAAGGGTGCCCGAAATCAAGCGGCCGGGAGGCTGTGCGATATTGTGGACTCCTGCGTTACGCACAACGGCGTAGATGAGTGGAGCGCTCTGTTATCTTTCGCCTATACAGCTCTGAAAGTGCCTGCGAGGGAGTCGTCCGGCAATGTGACATCAAAGGTTAAAGCCAATGTTTTATCTTCGGGTCAATGCGATGCTATTGAGGTATATGCTCCGACAACGGCTGGCGGATCTCGATCTTTGAGCAAAAGTATCGAGTCGAAGGTCTTTGAGGGTGACTTGAGGGGCGCTGCCCGCCTTTTGGTGTCCGACGATTCCTTCGCACGGCGGGATCCTGAAACGCTGGCCGCTATGGAACTGAAGCTTCCAGCTCCTTCACGCTCGCTCAATTTTCCGCCTGATCCGGGTGTACCGGTTGCTGCGACGACAGTTACTGTAGAGGACGTGACTTCGGCGCTTGGTTCTTTTTATGCAGGGTCAGCGGCGGGCTTGGACGGGGTCCGGCCGGGGCATCTCAAAGAGTTGACATCTGTGTCAGCGGGAGAGAACGGTAGGCGCCTATTGGGATGTTTAACGAGACTGGTTAACTTTTTGCTTGGGGGTCGGGTAAACGCTAGTGTGTGCCCATATCTGTATGAGGCTTCCTTTTTTGCGTTGGCCAAAAAAGATGGAGGCGTAAGACCAATAGCGGTCGGTAGCGTTTTTCGCCGGTTAACCGCCAAATTGGCTTGCCGGGCCGTCAAAGAAGATATGGCTGGTTACTTGCAGCCGCACCAATTGGGTTTTGGGACGCGCCTGGGATGTGAGACCGCTATTCACGCCACGCGGGCGTTTGTCATGGACCCGAGGAACGAGGACTCAGTCGTGTTGAAGTTAGATATTCGCAACGCATTTAACACTTTGGAGAGGGACGTTTTGTTGAGTGAGGTCAAGGAAAAAATTCCATCTCTCTACCCTTTCCTTCATCAAGTCTACAGACTTCCTTCCAACCTTTTCTTGAATAACAACCTCATTCTTTCAAAAGTGGGAGCCCAACAGGGAGATCCGCTCGGCCCACTGGTATTTAGTCTGGCTATTCATAAAGCTATTCGCGATCTCAAATCTCCTCTTAACATCTGGTACTTGGACGATGGCACTATCGGGGGCAAACCGGAAGACGTGATACAGGATCTGGAAGCTTTGGTACCAAGGCTAAGTGACCTGGGTCTGGAGGTAAATCCCTTGAAGTGCGAATTCTTTCCATGCGGTACTGCGGCTCGAACACACTTTTCTCATTTCAGCTCGATTCTACCTGGCCTCAAGGAACTTTCTTCTTCCGACTTCAACCTTTTAGGTTCACCAATTTTTCTCTCTGCAGTTCCGGAGGCTATTAATGCTAGAAAAAAGCTTCTCCTTACCGCTCACGAACGTCTTAAAGGTGTATCCGCGCATGTTGCGATAGTCTTATTGCGCATGTGTCTCGCGCTCCCAAAGGTCAATTATTTATTGAGGACCACCCCAACATGGCTCTGTCCCGAGGAAGTATCCTCCTACGACGACCAACTGAAATTAATTGTGGAGGCAATCCTCAACGTTTCTCTGGATAATAACCAGTGGATTCAGGCTGCTCTGCCAATCCGATGTGGTGGTCTCGGGGTGCGTTGTGCACGTGATGTGGGTCTGCCGGCTTTCCTGGCGTCTACGCATGGGGTCGCGAACCTTGTTACTATTGTACTCAATTCTCATGGTGACGGGGGGAGCATGCCCTTTGTGTCGGATGCTGTGTCAGCGTGGTTGGTCCTCAGCGCGGGTGCGTCGATCCCTGAGGCGCGGCACCTTCAGCGGGCATGGGATGATGTGGGGGTGAGACGGCTTCAATTATTAGAGGGCGCGGCAGGAGCCGATAAGGCTAGACTGCGGGCGGTGGCACAACCTGAATCAGGAGCGTGGTTGCAGGCGCTACCTTCGCCTCACCTGGGCACCCTGCTGGATAACGACTCCCTGCGTGTGGCAGTAGCTTTTCGCCTGGGCGGTAAGGTGTGCGACCCCATACATGCACCTGCGGTTCCATGGTGGAAGCGGATGGCCATCATGCCTTGTGTTGCCGGCGGTGTGCTGGGAGGTTTCCGCGGCACCACGCTCTGAATGATATCATCCGCAGGGCCCTTTTGTCGGCGAACGTACCTTGCGTGCTCGAGCCTCCGGGTCTGAGCAGGTCGGACGGTAAAAGACCTGATGGGCTGACCTTGATCCCCTGGAAAAACGGCAGGTGCCTTATCTGGGATGCAACTTGCGTCAGCACAGTCGCCGCCAGCCATCTCGGGCGCACTGTTCATTCCCCGTCTGCCGCAGCGGAAGAGGCCAGCTCAAGGAAGAGGACCAAATACACCGAGCTGGAACCGATGTATTATTTTGTGCCCGTAGCGGTGGAGACCCTGGGGAGCTGGGGCAAAGAAGCCAAGGTTTTTATAAATGAGATTGGACATAGGCTCACTGAAATCACGGGTGACTCTCGGTCCGGATCATTCTTGGTGCAAAGGCTGGCCATTGCAATCCAGCGTGGAAACGCAGCAAGTGTAATGGGCACTTTTGCGCCGGGAGCGGTCAGGGGCGGGTTTTTTGAATAGGTAGTTGATAAAATTATTTTAATTAATGTGACTACTTTTAATTTATTAATTGTAATTATTTCATTGACATTGTATGTAAATATAAATGTAATATCAATATTACTTAGGGATGGGGTCTTCAAATAGGCTATATAATATCACGCTACATATCCTAGGGGAAGAGCAGAGAGCAATCAAGTTGGCATTATAACATAATTTTCACGCGTGCGAAGTCGTGGGATGCGGATAGGTTTTTATAAGCTTCATAATTATTATTATCACGCTACTAAGTCTAGGGGTTTGGCAGAGAACAATTGAATTCTGTATGTATGTGAGAGTAAAAACACAAAAGCGTCCAGATCTTATTTAGTAGCATCTATCTACCTATCTATACATATGATAAAATGATAGAAAAGCCAAAACTGTACATTGGAAATATTAACAAAAAAATACTCGCTGGGTGTTCTTCATAAGATACCGAAGCTGAAAATATATTTAGATTTTTTTTTGTCTGTTTGTCTGTTTGCTTTGCTTTGTCCGGAAGGATCTCGAAAAGTACTGAACAGATTTGGTTCAAATTTTGCACAAATAATACTTAGGGGTGTGGTCTTAAAGTAGGCTATTTCTATTATCTAGACGCTATTTTTATCACGCCACATATCCTAGGGGCTAAGCAGAGAGCAATGAAATGTTTAAACCGTCGGATTGATTTAACTAAAACGTAGCAGGAATATTAGTAGGAGATAGGTTTTACACTCAGACAACAATTATTATTACGCTTAATTTTTTAGGAGCTCGGCAGAGAACAATGAAAATCTGTTTGTATATTTTTGCAAAATACAGAAATTACTGAATAATTTTAATTAATCTTTTATTTTAATAGCAATCTATAGGTAGGATCTTTACAATTTACAATAGCCTTAATCATTAAGCTCTTTTTTCACTAAGCCAACACGCCAGTTTAGATTTACCCTCACATTCAATGGTATCCTTGAATTCTAGGTTTTGCGAAAGTTGGGATGTCTCTAATTCCTGAACTAGAAAACCTTTAACATTGAAACTTGTGTGAAACATTCCTTACAGTATTCTCTTTATAACACTAAAAAAAAAATTTTTAATCCGAAAACGCATTGAGAAGTAACAACTAAAAAACCGTTTTGTCTTTCATCCCTTCTCCCAAAGGAACCGCGCAAAATATCGAGATCAAAAGTATCCTAGAACCTTCCTCGGATTATAAGCTCTGATTGTACTAAGTTTCATTCAAATCCATTCAGTAACTTCGGCGTGATACTTATTCGGAATACAGACAGACAGACACACATGAAAAATGTAATTTCATTTTCGGCTTCAGTAGACTCTCGACCCTCAACAGTTTTACTATATAAATAGACTAGCTAACCCTCGCAACTTCGTTACGTCACATAAGATCTATGAAAGGAGAGGTATTTCTTCATCAGACTCATCAAGCAGCGTGTGAAACTGCCCTGTTTGCTTAATCAAAAAAGAGCTTAAAAATTAAGTCTATTCTAAAGCAATTCAGTCCACGCCTTCGGCGCGGACTGAATTATTTTACAATAGCCATAACCATTAAGCAGCTCTTTTATGATTAAGCCAACACGCCACACAAACGTTGTTTATAATGAACATTCTTAAAACAACTTTACTGAAAAATGTTGAGCTTTGGCTACAGTGACATGGGTACATAAATTAAATCACCTTAAACATAATAAGTACATGCATACGGTCACGCCTTTATCCCCAAAGGGGTATCGAGGCATATTATATGGTTACCTTTTTTAATTTGTCCCACGTAACGTAATAGGTGGTGGGCCGCATTGCCGTGTTGAAATGGACAGGCGTTAGTACTGCTCACTTTTGAAAATTATTAAATCTACTAGCTGTTACCCGCGACTTCGTCCGCGTGGAAATTATGTTATAAGCAAAGTTTGAACCGTATTCTATTTGAGCCTCTAGGATAAGTCGTAACCAAAATGTAGGAACAAATTTAGGACATCCTCCAACTTACCCGGGGAGTTATGCGCTAGATGGATTTTTTTAATGTGAGGAAAATCCCACATGAATGTACTGTGACTCCCACTGACTAAAAACCACACGTATCCTACCTAACAGCCTACGATTGGGAGCCCCGGGTAAGCCCTCTAAAGGATACTCTAGGACTGCGCTAGATGGATAGGAAGAGACCTCATGGTTTTAGTGGGTCCAAGGCCGGTATGACGTACGTGTTTATTAATTAGCCCCTTTAATAATTATAAGAGTAAGTAGTATGGTGAAGCGCGAATACGAAACGTTTGTTAGATTAGGGCCACAGACTGAAAACTTTACGCATAATCGGAAGAGTTGAGACGATAACACTAACGCTAACGGTAGCCAGTAAATGGCAGTCGTTAAACCAAGTTGAAGACCTTATAGATTTAATAATTTTCAAAAGTAGGCAGTACTAACGCCTGTCCATTTCAACACGGCAATGCGGCTCACCACCTATTACGTTACGTGGGACAAATTAAAAAAAGGTAAACATATAATATGCCTCGATACCCCTTTGGGAATAAAGGCGTGACCGTATGCATGTACTTATTATGTTTAAGGTGATTTAATTTATGTACCCATGTCACTGTAGCCAAAGCTCAACATTTTTCAGTAAAGTTGTTTTAAGAATGTTCATTATAAACAACGTTTGTGTGGCGTGTTGGCTTAATCATAAAAGAGCTGCTTAATGGTTATGGCTATTGTAAAATAATTCAGTCCGCGCCGAAGGCGTGGACTGAATTGCTTTAGAATAGACTTAATCTTTAAGCTCTTTTTTGATTAAGCAAACAGGGCAGTTTCACACGCTGCTTGATGAGTCTGATGAAGAAATACCTCCACGCCTTCGGCGCGGACTGAATTGCTTTAGAATAGACTTAATCTTTAAGCTCTTTTTTGATTAAGCAAACAGGGCAGTTTCACACGCTGCCTGAAGAGTCTGATGAAGAAATACCTCTCCTTTCATAGATCTTATGTGACGTAAACGAAGTTGCGAGGGTTAGCTAGTCTATACATATAGTAAAACTGTTGAGGGTCGAGAGTCTACTGAAGCCGAAAATGAAATTACATTTTTCATGTGTGTCTGTCTGTCTGTATTCCGAATAAGTATCACGCCGAAGTTACTGAATGGATTTGAATGAAACTTAGTACAATCAGAGCTTATAATCCGAGGAAGATTCTAGGATACTTTTGATCTCGATATTTTGCGCGGTTCTTTTGGGAGAAGGGATGTTAGTTGTTACTTCTCAATGCGTTTTCGGATTCCAAAATTTTTTTTTTAGTGTTATAAAGGGAATACTGTAAGGAATGTTTCACACAAGTTTCCATGTTAAAGGTTTTCTAGTTCAGGAATTAGAGACATCCCAACTTTCGCAAAACCTAGAATTCAAGGATCCCTTTGAATGTAACGGTAAATCTAAACTGGCGTGTTGGCTTAATTATAAAAGAGCTTAATGATTAAGGCTATTGTAAATTGTAAAGATCCTACCTCTAGATTGCTATTCAAATAAAAGATTAATTAAAATTATTCAGTAATTTCTGTATTTTGCAAAAATATACAAACAGATTTTCATTGTTCTCTGCCGAGCTCCTAAAAAATTTAGCGTAATAATATGTTGTCTGAGTGTAAAACCTATCTCCTACTAATATTCCTGCTACGTTTTAGTTAAATCAATCCAACGGTTTAAACATTTCATTGCTCTCTGCCTAGCCCCTAGGATATGTGGCGTGATAATATATAGCCTATTTTAAGACTACACCCCTAAGTAATATTTCTGCAAATTTTGAATCAAATCTGTTCAGTACTTTTCGAGATCCTTCCGGACAAAGCAAAGCAAACAGACAAACAGACAAAAAAAAATCTAACTATATTTTCAGTTTCGGTATCTTATGTAGAACACCCAGCGAGTATTTTTTTGTTAATATTTCCAATGTACAGTTTTGGCTTTTCTATCATTTTATTATATGTATAGATAGATTTTTGAAATATATAAGTACCTATGTTTTTTTTTTTTATTTATTAATCATATAAACAATTAACTTATCAAAAAGGTACTTAAGCATTATAAAAACCTATGCGGTTTGTATCTAATGCTACTAATAATCTACATTGATGGTGTATAACTTTACAATAGTGCTAACATGAAATGATTTTTTAATGATTTTTTAAAATTAGGCACAACATTGTTTGTATCCACATCCCGCAATTTTTGCGGTAATGCGTTAATGAGTCTAGGAACCAGGTAAGCAGTCGTTCGCTCGCCATACGTATTGTTTGCGCCACTCGTACACAACTGGTTTCGAGCGACCGCGCGAGTATATACAGAGTGTTTTATTTTGGTTCGAAAATTTTGATTATAAAAATTTTCTGTGAGTAACATATACTTGACTTGATCCTGAACTGGCAAGATTTTGCAGAAGTTAAATAGGCCATTATCGTCATTTTCAAATTGTTGCTTTATTTTTGTGGAGACGATGTTACGAAGAATTCTTCGCTGTAGATTAAATATACTTTGTAGGTATGTGTTATAAGTGCGACCGTAGCTACTCAATCCATATTAAATATAAGACTCAGCTAGAGAGTTATATACCATCAATTTGATTTTGTACGGAATGCGATTTCTAAGTATAACTATATTTGCAAGAAACTGTCTTAGTTTATTGCAAACATTTTCAATATGGTGTCCCCAATTTAATTTGTTATCAATGATCACGCCCAGATACCGTTGGCTATCAACATTTTATATTAGCGGACAGTTACATTGACGTGGTGGTGATCCATGTAGGCAGATGTGGTTGTGTACAATCAGGTCGTCATATGGTGAGTGTTTGAGGTGTGGGGATTTGATCTGCATTAGTTGCGTCTTGTCTGCATTAAGTACTAACCCAGAGTCGTGACACCATCTCAAAAGGACATTAAAATCTGATTGCAAGCGTTCTGCTGCTTTTTGTGGGTCTTTATCGGCACTGACTAAACATGTATCGTCCGCAAACTGATAACATGTACATGATTTTAAACATTTAGCCATGTTATTGACGTAACAAAGAAAATGAAGTGGCCCGAGCATCGATCCCTGTGCTGTTCCCTCATTAGCATCCTTGAGGTCACTATATGTGCTTTCTATGCGAACAGTGAATTTTCGGTTTTGTAGGTAGTTTTCGCACCACCGAAGCAATGGTCCTCGCACTCCAGTGGCTTTCAACCTTCTAACTAATGTATATCAGTGGTCTGGATATCATAGCAAACACAGGATTTATTTTTTCTCTATAGGGCCTCCAAGATATTTAGCTTGATAATGTAGCCGGTGTGTAAAACCGATCTCTTACTAATATTCCTGCAACGTTTTAGTTTAATCAATTCACATACTTACATATGGCACTACCCTCTGCCTAGTTCCTAGGACATGTAGCGTCATAATATATAGCCTATTTAAAGATGCTACCTCTAGATTGCTCTTCAAGTAAAAGATTAATTAAAATTATTCAGTCGTTTCTCTATTTTGCAAAAATATACGAAAAGATTTTCATTGTTCTCTGCCGAGCTCCTAAAACATTTAGCGTAATAATATGTTGTCTGAGTGTAAAACCTAACTCTTACTAATATTCCTGCTACGTTTTAGTTAAATCAATCCACCGGTTAACACATTTCATTGCTCTCTGCTTAGCCCCTAGGATATGTAGCGTGGTAATATATAGCCTATTTTAAGACCCCACCCCTAAGTGATATTTGTGCAAAATTTGAACCAAATCTGTTCAGTACTTTTTGAGATCCTTCCGGACAAAGCAAAGCAAACAGACAAACAGACAAACAGATAAACAGACAAACAGACAAACAGACAAAAAATTTTCTGACCATATTTTTGGGTTCGGTATCTTACTTAGAACACCTAGCGAGTATTTTTTTCTTAATATTTCCAATGTACAGTTTTGGCTTCTCTATCATTTTATTATATGTATAGATAAGGTCTTCAACTTGGTTTAACGACTGCCATTTACTAGCTACCGTTAGCGTTAGTGTTATCGTCTCAACTCATCCGATTATGCGTAAAGTTTGCAGTCTGTGGCCCTAATCTAACAAACGTTTCGTATTCGCGCTTCACCATACTACTTACTCTTATAATTATTAAAGGGGCTAATTAATAAACACGTACGTCATACCGGCCTTGGACCCACTAAAACCATGAGGTCTCTTCTTATCCATCTAGCGCAGTCCGCAAACCGTAACTCACGATTCACCAGTATAATTACTTATAGTATACAAATGATACCGTTTGAGCACTGTCTCCCAAAATACAGGTTTTAGCCTAGTTTGGGAACCAGTAACCTGTACCAATATGTCACATTATTATAGGCATTAATTGTAAGATCATGTAATGTAAACCACAATTTTTGAGACACATAAAAAAAAAAAAAAAAAAAAAAAAAGTCCTAGGGTATCCTTTAGAGGGCTTACCCGGGGCTCCCAATCGTAGACTGTTAGGTAGGATACGTGTGGTTTTTAGTCAGTGGGAGTCATAGTACATTCATGTGGGATTTTCCTCCCGTTAAAATAATCCATCTAGCGCATAACTCCCCGGGTAAGTTGGAGGATGTCCTAATTTGTTCCCACATTTTGGTTACGACTTATCCTAGCTAGAGGCTCAAATAGAATACGGTTCAAACTTTGCTTATAACATAATTTACACGCGGACGAAGTCGCGGGTAACAGCTAGTTAGGAATAAACTAAAATCTCGTGCCGAAATGTCTTATTTTGGCCACAAAAACCAGTTTCATTTTTAAAGCTCAAAATGATCTATTAATTTTTCTCTCTCACCACGCTTATTGTTGTTCTCTTTGATTTAATAAAAAACGGTTTAAACGTTAGTTTTGTATGATTTATAGTTAATGTTAGGAACCCCTGAAAATGACAAATTTGTATATCTTCAAGGCCCGGTAGAGGCCTCAAGATGATTGATATGTAATTAAATTTTATAATAATCGTAATGTGTGTCAAGCCGCAACTTTTGACACCTCTTGCATAACCGTATCTCAAAAAAAAAAATCTCATACATCGACGGGACACCCTAGCGCACGTGGCAATGTTTTGGTTTAGTATTGCGTCATCTTTCTTTGCGGTTGATCGCACATATTTGCAATGTCGGCTTTGCACAATCTCGAAACGCTTAAAACGAAGTTTTACAGTAAGTTTCGTGAGTTAATAACATCAAAACGAACTGATAATAGTTTTTATTTGAATAACGAACAGTATGATAATGTAATTCTAGAAGTCAGGTCAGCAAAACTCGCCGCTAAGCATTCAACATTGCAGTATCGACGATTAAAAAGATTTGATGATTGCAGTATTGGCGGCATAGAAAAGCTAATAGCATCAGTGGCAGGACAGGGCAATATTATCTTATATTATGTGAAAAATTCAGACCTGTTTGATGTGTTGCATACCATTCACATTGATACGGGTCATGATAAATGAATAAAAAAAAAGTACAGGAATGTGACACAAGAAGGAATATTATTGTATTTAAGTTTATGTGAATCCTGTCAAATGAAATTAAAAACTAACAAGAAAGGAATAATCGTCAAACCAATAATATCATCCGAAATGAACAGCAGGTGTCAAGTTGATTTAATTGACATGCAGAGCAGTCCAGATGGTGAATTTAAATTTATTTTAGTTTACCAGGAACCAGTTAAATGAAACTAAATTTGTTCAACTTCGCCCTCTACGTACAAAAACTGCAGTGGAGGTGTCAAACGTGCTTCTTGACATATTTTGCATATTTGGCGCACCATCAATTCTACAATCTGATAATGGGTGCGAGTTTGCGAACAGCGTTATAGCAGAATTATGCAGTAAGTGGTCAGGCTTGAAGATGGTACACGGCAAACCTCGACAAAGCCAATCGCAAGGCAGTGTTGAACGTGCCAACCAAGATATTCAAAACATTTTGATGACGTGGATGAGTGATGAAAAATCCTCAAAATGGACGAAGGGTCTTAAATTTGTACAATTAAAGAAAAATTCCGCCTATCACGACGGTTTTAAGAGAAAACCCTACAAAGCGATGTTTGGAAGTGAAATAAAAGTGGGTTTAAAGTCATTGTCCTTGCCTTATGAAGTAACAAACCAACTAACAACGGAAGAAGACCTACAAGAAGTGATAGATAACTTTAAGGAAAATTACTTGAACAACAGACCTCCAAACTTCATACCTCAGAAAATACCTGCACCCTTTGTGAAGAACATGGCATTTTGGAATCATCATGGCAACATGAATGCCCTCTTTGTTCAAAAGAAGCAGATATTGAACATTATTGTTCAGAAGCGAAAGAGTACCAAGCCATTAAAATGAAACAAAATTCCGCTGCAAATTTTCCAGTATGTCTTATAGGCGATACAGTAAGAGTAAAGATACCGGATGTAGATCGAGGCCGAGGCGATTTTAGGAACATTTTATTGACAGTCTTAGTCTTAGACATAAAAATGAAGACGGATTTTATAAATTAGGCAACGAAAACGGTACGATCGAACAGTTTTTTTCACGAAATCAGTTTACAGTTTGTGAATAAAAATTCGTAGATTTGGAAAAAAGTCGTCAGTAAAAATTACTATTCGCCAGCTTGCTAATGAACAGTCAACATCAGGTGGACAAGGCTTTCAAAGATGTCATTGCAAGACAAAATGTGGTACACGCAAATGCCGCTGCCAAATAATAATGTTCTTTGTAATTCGAAATGCCATTCTAGTTTATCATGTTCCAACAAATAGCTACATATTATTTAACAATTGTGATTAGATATTGATTTAAGTAATTAACACTGAAGTTTTATTTGTAATTTTAAATACCTACAGAAGATTCTGTAATGACCAAATGGTTAGTTATTATTTCATTTTAATGATTAGGTAGATATTGTCTTCAGTAATTAATATTTTGTAATTTTAATAATTGTAATTTTGAATACCTATATAGGTACATAAAAGTATGTCTAATGAGAGAATTATTTTTTTATAAAAGTTTTCGTGTCAAAATAGTAAACATTGTTTTCTTTTTACATTTTTAGCCAAGGGCCTGCAGTTAGACTTAAGTTTAGCCGGCTAAAGATAGAAGAAACACTTTACACACATTAACACCTCGTCGAAAATAAACCTAACGTTTGTGGGACAAGGGAATTGTTTTGCTTTTATGTTTTCAGATATTTCCTTGGAAGATGGCGCTATTGAGACCCTGCTCGGTAACGGAAACGACTCAGAAATCGAGGAACTGGCGAGCTTGGAAGATGCAGGTTATTTTGATTTGAATAATATAAATATTCAGCCTCTATCCATTAAAACTGATCAACCCTCTACTTCCCAATCGCATTCAGAACGCATTATTCCAAGACTCTTGAAGAATACAAAACTGTTACTCATTAAAAAACCTCGAAAGCGTATCTGGAAAGAAACCAGTTTCGTGGAGAGAGACCATACATATCCTGACTTATCTGTGGTGCCCGTGAGGCTGCCTATGTAGTATTTGAAGGATTATTTAGATTCCAATTTCTGTGAGACAATGTCGAAGTGTTCTAATCACACACAGTCACAGTTCTTCATTTAGTCAACGAGGATGTGGCACTAGTGGGAGATAAAAAATTATTGTGGAAGTTCAACCCATAGATAAAGTTTACTTGTCAAAACATCAAACAAGTCCCGGGGTATTACAGCATTGACGAGCATGAGCATGATGATGATCCCCATGTCTGGAACTGTGAGACTGACAAAGATGTAACATTTCCACGAAAAGCTTTCATCTGGTCCTTCCAGGAGGTACCGCCCAGCCATTATTATTATTTAATTAATACACTAGCAGCTAATGCTGATGCGTGTATATCACTGCACTTGCATTTACAGGTTATTAAATGTTTGTCAAGTCTATTCTTAAAAGTGTTTATGTTAGGGCCACTTTTCACTTGTGTTTATAGTTTTTAAATGTTTATCAAGTCTATTCTTAAGTGTTTATGTTAGGGGCACTTATCACAATCTCCGGTAAAGAGTTACACATATGCACTACATGGTTAGGCAGAAAATGTTTCCTAGGATTGCTAGCGCACTGAGACTTATTGATTTCATAGTGTGACCTCTGAGATGTTTATTTGGGTTCATTGTGAACGTATCCTGAAAGCCTTCTACATTGTAATGCTTATTTAGTATTTTGTAGGTCTCTATGAGGTCACCTCTATTCCTTCTCTGTTCCAATGTTGTTAAGTTTAGTTCTAAAAGGCGTTCCTCATAATTATGTCTTATTCTTCAATGTGATAACCATTTTAGTTGCTCTTCTCTGAACTTTTTCTAACATTAGAATATTTTTTTTTGAAATATAGACTCCATATCTGAAGGCATATTCAAGGAGAGATCGTACGTATGTCTTATAAATGTTGATAAATAGGTCCTTGGTAATAACATAAAATGCTTTTCTAATCATGTATAATACTGAATTTGCCCTTTTAGTTATATTTATTATGTGTTCATCCCATTTCAGGTTGCTGGTTATTGAACTCCAAGATCTCTCTGGGAGTTCACTGCTTGCAATGGTACAGACTCAATTGTGTACTTATACTTATACCAATATGCAGAACCGTAATTTGGTCGCATTTAGCGAAAGCAGCCACTCCTTTGTCCACTGCACTATCCGGTCTAGGTCTTGTTGAATTATGTTGCAAGAGATTATTGGATTTCCCATAATTGTGGTATCATCTGCGTATATTGACAATCTTGAATGAATGACAGTTCTTATGTCTGCAATATACAGGGTGGAATTTAAAGACGGTAGTTGGAGGTAAAGTACCTTTAATATTGATAATGGCAAGTTTTGCTGAAAGAAAACATTCCTTTATTTTCAAAAGTAAAATCACAGACATTATTTTGACAATTGGTAAAGAAAACGCACGAGTGCGGGAATGGTAAAGAAAAGGCACAAGTATGTAATAGCCCACATCCCGAACGCTAAACGTCCCTGAAATACGCCACTTTTTGAGCAACTGTGTTAAAAAAGATCATTCAAGCCCACACTGTCATTCAGCACTTAGAAGAAAAGCAGAATTTGGCGTCATCTTTCGAACAATTGAAAGAGGTGGTGGAATGTAAGATCAAAACTCCAGCAGACCCTTCATTTGCGGATATGATCAGAAAAGAGGCCGATAATTACATTATGTATGGAAGACGTGGTGCGAGCGGCAAAGTCCGTGTTTGATGGTCGATGCAATGTATGTAGCACATGTTAAAAAGTGAAGAAAGTAATTACAATCACAACTTTTCTTAAAAAACAAAAGAAAATTGATTGTACGGATTTGACAGGTAGTAGTGAAAGCCAGGCGGTACCACACACCATTTTGGAGAGATTCCTTATTTCTGAGATGTTGCCAGTGCGTCCCCACCTGATGCTCAAGATTACAATAGTGGATTGCCCCACAAAATTATAAAACGCCTGTCTCATTCCGAGAACAGATAAAATCGCACAACATGATTTGATTTTTGGCGACAAAGAATATATTTTGGATCACGTATTGGAAAAACTGAGCCTTACGTTGGGCGAGTCGCCTTCGAGTTTGGTGCGGCCAGTCTCGCCAGTTGCGGGAGGGTCAGGATTGACCACGAGGGCGTCACCATTCGACCCTTCTCTACATCAAATCAGAGGCTTTTCAAAGCGCAACAGATACCACAGGTCGGGATGGATTTATTAGGAATAAACTAAAATCTCGTGCCGAAATGTCTTATTTTGGCCACAAAAACCAGTTCCATTTTTAAAGCTCAAAATAACCTATTAATTTTTCTCTCTCACCACACTTATTGTTGTTCTCTTTGATTTAATAAAAAACGGTTTAAACGTTAGTTTTGTATGTTTTATAGTTAATGTTAGGAACCCCTGAAAATGACAAATTTGTATATCTTCGAGGCCCGGTAGAGGCCTCAAGATGATTGATATGTAATTAAATTTTATAATAATCGTAATGTGTGTCAAGCCGCAACTTTTGACACCTTTTGCATAACCGTATCTCAAAAAAAAAAATCTCATACATCGACGGGACACCCTAGCGCACGTGGCAATGTTTTGGTTTAGTATTGCGTCATCTTTCTTTGCGGTTGATTTTTATTTTTTATTTTATTTTAAAACGATTACAATATTTGTTACAAGCTAAAATTTAAACCTATACGTGTAGCATAATCCATTACTGAATTTTCTGTACACGTTACGCTTCATCGTCGTATCAAGAAGATTCAATAATAAAACAATAACAGAACACAATGATACCCATTACAAAACCACAGATTACACAAAACGCAATTTTATGTATGTACTAGGTACGTATTATTTTGAGCGGTTACATAAGTTGTTTATTCTTTCTCATGCAACATTAACCCATATAAAGCGGGTAGGTAGTAGGCTTTAATAATTTTAATAAAAAATTCGCCACAACTAGCATCAGTGCTTGCATCTTTGTGTGACATAATAGGTAGGGTAGATTTAAATGTTTATGAAAACACACGGGCGCCCAATTCGACGCTCCACACCGGTACGGGTCAAATACTATTTAAAAATAAATGTGTTCACTTCTTTTGTATCCAATACAAAATAAAGTAATTTGCAGTAAAAACGTTTTTTTTTTTTTTATTTGTATACCACTAAGATGGCAGACAAGCATACGGCCCACCAGATGTACCGGTGGTCACCGCAAACGTAAACATTTTACCGTGAACCGGGTCCAACGGCCTGACACGCCTTCAGAGCACGGAAAGCGCTCGGAGTACATAAATGTCAAAACGTAGTCGCCCATCCATGTACCGGCCATAGTGAAAGTTGCTTACTGCAGTGATGTCTTCTTTTATTTAATTTTAATTATATTTTTATAAAAAAAGGTATATGATTTCAAAATTTTACACAGTACATTTTATTTATTTAGAGTAATTTAGACAAAAAATGACATTTTAATTTTCGTTTAATATTTGATTCTGTTATTATTTGTTTAAGTTTTTCTGGTAGGTCATTGATTAATTTAGGTATTTGATATTGCAGCATTTGTTTACCGTACAAGTTACAGTACCCAGGAACCAAGTATGTGGTCCTGTCTGCACTACGTGTATTTTTATGTCGTTCAACAATATTCAGGAATGACTTGTTAAAATAATTTTCTTTGAGTAATAAGTATTTTATTTGGTAGTTTATGGGTAGCAATTTACAGTGCCGAAATAATTCAATATCACAATTGTCTTTAAATGTAGTCTTAATCTTCTCTGGTACGATTGTCTTCAAGATACGCAACTGTAGGCCATATATTTGATCTAAGTGCGTTTTAAAAGTTCTACCGTAACTACTCAAGCCATAATGTATTATTGTTTCTCCCAGCGATTTATATAGTTGTAAAATTGTTGTATATGGAATTCGCTGTTTTACTATTCTGAATTTAGCCAGTAATGCCCGTAATTTGTCACTTACCAAGTTAATATGATGTGTCCACTTTAGTCGGTCGTCTATTAATAATCCTAAATATTTGTGTTCACTAACTACCTCAATTTTATTACATTTACAGTTTTGTCGATTTTTATGTAGGCAATCATGATTATGTGCTATGATTGTAGGAATTTGATTACTGCGATTTTGGCTGGAGCTGATATACATTAATTTTGTTTTCTCAGCATTCAGCACTAGTCCAGCATCATGTGACCATTTCGCCAATGACGTAAAATCTTCTTGTAGGTTTTTTATAGCTGTGTTAATGTCTTTGTTTGAGGATATCAGACAAGTGTCATCGGCAAACTGGTATATTTCGCTATTAGCAATGACCTTTATAGCATCATTGACGTATGTTATATAGTGTAAAGGTCCAATTACTGAACCCTGCGCCGTGCCGTCCCTAACCATTACCCTATCACTCACTTCGTCACTTACCTTAACTATATATGATCTATTATGAACGTAGTCTTGACACCATTTGCCCAGAGGACCTCTTATACCACAATTATTTAACTTTTCTATTAACGTAGTGTGTCTCAATGTGTCGAAAGCCTTACTGTAGTCAATAAATACAGCCATAACATGTTCCTTGTTATTAAGGTGACTATAAATACTATCAGTGAATTTAGAAAGTAATTCAGTGGCGCTTTTTCCTGGTCTAAATCCAAACTGTTTATCAGTGATTATGTTATTTTTGGTGTAGAATTTATTAATCTGCTTTGTTATCACCTTTTCTACTATTTTGTCAATTGCAGGCAAAATTGTTATTGGGCGGTAATTATTATAGTCTTTGTGGCTGCCTTTTTTATGTATGGGTCTAACGATTCCTGCTTTTAGTCCAATAGGGTAGATTCCCTCTCTTACAGAAGTGTTTATCAAATGAGAAATTGTACCCGCGATTTCTGTGTCTATAGTTTTCAAATCCTGTGGCCTAATACCGTCTAAGCCCGGCCCTTTATGATAGTTTAAAGCGCGAATTTCTTTTAAAACCGTTGTAGCATTCGTTGGTTGATACCTAAAAGTTACATTAGCATTAGCAGTGTACGTGTTTTTATTCAAAGTTGGTTCAAAACATTTCGGAACAATGTTTTTGATACTGTCGTTAAAATTATCTGCAAATTTGTTTGCTATATTTATTGCCGTTGTACTATTACTAGCGAATGCTCTGAGGATAACATCATCCACAGATGTTTTTACTCTACCAGTAATTTCATTCATCAATTTCCAAAGATTTCTAGGATTACTTTTATTGTTGTGTATTTGTGTTTTAATTGTATTGTTTTTATTTCTTTTTATCAATGTATTTGCATAATTTCTAGCATAATTATATTTTTGTTTTATAATAATGTTCGATGAGTCAGATTTCCTGTGGAGTGTATTACGTTATAATCAATTCATCTATATTAATAAAAATAGGATCAGCCCCCTTTCACTTCTGATTTCCTAATATTGTAGAAGGATTATCTTGATTTAATAATTATATTTTAATAACTTGACAAAAAATTACCCCAATAATTATTCTATCTTATTATTTTAATAAAAATTTTATTATTATTATTATTATCATAAATATTATTATTGGAGCATTAGGAGGACTAAATCAAACTTCTTTACGAAAATTAATGGCTTTTTCTTCAATTAATAATTTAGGATGAATATTATTTTCAATTATAATTTCAGAAAATTTATGATTATTTTATTTAATTATTTATTCATTCATAATTAGAATTATATGTTTTATATTTTATTTATTAAATATATTTTTTATTAATCAATTATTTATTAATAATATAAATTCATTAATTAAAATTAATTTATTAATTAATTTTTTATCATTAGGGGGATTACCCCCTTTTATTGGGTTTTTTCCTAAATGAATTATTATTAATTTTTTAATTTTAAATAATATATTTACATTAACTTTTATTATAATTATAATAAGATTAATTATTTTATTTTTTTATATTCGAATTCTTTATTCAATTTTTATATTTAATTATTTAAAAAATAAATGAATTAAAATTTTTATTAAAAATAATAATTTTATTTTAATTAATATTTTTTCTTTTTTTTCCTTATTAGGTATAATTCTTAGAACTTTTATATATATATAAGGTTTTAAGTTAAAATAAACTAATAATCTTCAAAATTATTTATAAAGAAAATATTCTTTAAGCCTTAGTATATATAAATTTTATACTTCTTAAAATTTGCAATTTTAAATCATTTTTGAATATATTTATTCGTGGATTATCAATTATTAAACAGATTCCTCTAAATGAACTAAAATACCGCCAATTTATTTAAGTTTCAATTTATATTATCATATACTATTTTAGTATTAAAATTTAAATTTTTCATAATAGGGTATCTAATCCTAGTCTTTAAAAAAATTTATTAAAACATAAAATTTAAATAATATTTTATTAAATTAAAATTTCACTTAATAATTTAATTTTTTATTTATATTTATATATATTATTTACTATTTAATTAACTAATAAAATTTAATTTAATTTTTGTATAACCGCAACTGCTGGCACAAAATTTGTTATTAATTTTAATATTACTAAATCTGATCCTATTTCGTCTAAACTTTCGTCAGGGAGAGCCTATTAAACAAAGATATTACCCGTTATCGCCTGCTAAGTTGACAGCATTGAATAGGGAGGTGGACGAGATGTTGAGGCTCGATGTCATCGAACCGTCGAGGTCACCATGGTCCAACCCGGTTGTCATGATCCCAAAGAAAGATGGATCATGGAGATTCTGCCTCGACGCGCGTAAGCTGATGCATTTGGTCTAGTGGACATTTTTAAGTTTGGAGATGTCGTGAGGAGAGGCAACTCCACAAGTTATAGTGCTTGCAGTGCGTTGTGTGAGGTGAAAGCTTTAATACCCAGAGATGATCTAACATCTCAACAAGCCAAACATCTACAAAAAGTAATGAATGACTTTGAGTCAATTTCATCAGAAAAAAAAGGTTTAGGGAAAACGCATATCGTTACACATAAAATTATTACACAGGGAGAGCCTATTAAACAAAGATATTACCCGTTATCGCCTGCTAAGTTGACAGCATTGAATAGGGAGGTGGACGAGATGTTGAGGCTCGATGTCATCGAACCGTCGAGGTCACCATGGTCCAACCCGGTTGTCATGATCCCAAAGAAAGATGGATCATGGAGATTCTGCCTCGACGCGCGTAAGCTCAATGATGTCACGGTTAAAGACTCGTACCCACTTCCTTATATAAATTCGATTTTGGACAATCTGCGAGGAGCACATTATCTTAGTTCAATTGATTTATCATCGAGTTTTTGGCAGGTCAGTTTGTCAAGTCAGGATGGAATAGACGGCAAAGGTACTTCTTGTGAGAAAACAGCTTTCGTAGTCCCTAATAGAGGTCTTTTTCATTTTAAAAGAATGCCATTCGGATTATCCAATGCGGGAGCGGAAATGCAAAGGCTAGTTGATTCGCTATTTCTGCACAAATTTGACGGAAAAGTTTTTTGTTATCTGGACGATCTTCTGATTGCCACAGAGTCATTTTCTGAACATATGGAGATACTTGCTGCTGTAAAGGGGTCGCTTAGTGACGCTGGTCTCACTATCAACTTAAAAAAGTGCGAATTTTGCAAAGGAGAGCTTAGATACTTGGGATACATCATCAATACACAAGGTTTGCGCACTGACCCAGAGAAGCTGAGCAGCATTCAGAATTTCCCACAGCCTAAAACTGCCAAGCAGCTACGAGGATTTATAGGTCTATGTTCATACTATCGTAGGTTTGTTAAGGATTTTTCCACCATCATAGCACCTATGACAGCGTTGGTAGGTAAGAAGAAAGGCAGTGACGGCATCCAATGGTCCGAAGCAGCTGAGGATTCTTTCAATACCCTTAAAAATGCTTTAATAACAGCTCCAGTTTTGGCGTCGCCAGAATTTTCGAAACCTTTCGTGCTTCATTGCGACGCATCATCCGTAGGCATTGGTAGTGTTTTGACGCAGGACATAGATGGAATCGAGCGTCCTGTGGCTTTCTTTTCACGTTTACTGGCAAAACCTGAGAGAAATTACAGTACAACAGAGCGTGAACTGCTCGCGGTAGTGGATTCCATAAATCATTTTCGTGCTTACATAGAAGGTACTAAGTTCACGGTCATCACTGACCATATGAGTTTAAAGTGGCTTAAGTCTTTAAATAACCCCTCAGGCAGGTTGGCCAGATGGGCAATGCAGATATCCACTTTTAATTTTGACATTTGCCATAAGGCAGGTAAGCTTAATGTCGTACCAGATGCACTATCCCGAATTTCGGTCGATGCTATTACTTTCAATCAAGAACTTTCTTCAACTTCTGATGAGTGGTATAAGAAGATGTATAACGGCTGTAAAACTATGCCTACTCGTTTCAAAAATTTTCAGATCCTAGGCAACAATTTGTTTAGATTTTGCAAAGGTGGCTCTTGTACTTCAAAAAACAATTGGAGGTTAGTAATTCCTAAAGAGCTGGTCGATGAATGCATCAAGGAAAACCATGACTCCTTCTGTAGTGTACACCCAGGAGTTCAAAAAACGTATTTGAAAATTAGGGAACATTATTATTGGCCAAATATGTTTGAAAATGTTAAGGAATTTGTCACACGGTGTGACAAGTGTAAAGCATATAAACACTCAAATTCACCACCTCACGGACTCATGACAAATCAAAAGGAGGTGGACGTTCCGATGCACACGTTGTCAATAGATATTATAGGCCCATTACCTAAAGCATATTCGGGTCATATATACATTCTGTCAGTTGTAGACGTTTTCTCAAAATTTGTATGGCTTCACCCCCTCCGTACTGCAACCACTCAAACGGTCACTTCATTTTTGGAAAAGGAATTGATCTTGAAATGGGGAACCCCCGCGATTCTTATTTGTGACAACGCTACCATATTTAAAAGCAAATCGTTTAAATCATTTTGCGATGGATATTCTATCCCTCGAATTTTCTATACGGCGCATTATGCACCGCAAGCGAATACAGTCGAACGGTATAACAAAACCGCTGAAGTCTGTTTATCCATACTAGTTGAACAAGATCAACGTAATTGGTCCAAATACCTTCAGCAAATTCAGCTATCACTGAATAGCACGGTGAACCTAGCAACGGGATACACACCGTACTTCTTAGCCACCGGTCGTGAAATAGTCACTGACGGTCAATTCCATTCAATTCTTAGGGATTTACCAACATCAGCTGATGATCTGACCATAGGCGATAGAAGCGCAGCGGCATCATCGTTGTTGGAATTGGGAAAAATTTTTGACAAGGTAGTAGATGCATTAACTCAGGCGTACCAGAAAAATTCACAACATTATAACCTAAGACGACGACACTTCACAGCGAAAATAGGCGATGTGGTCTGGCGAAGGAACTTCGTACAATCTAACGCAGCGAAGTATTTCTCCGCCAAGCTGGCGCCGAAATTTGTGAAGTGCACGGTTGAAAGGAGGTTGTCAGATGTAGTGTATGAGCTACGCGAGTTATCGTCAGGATCTGTTGGTAAATTTCATGTAAAGGACATCTTGCGTGTAGATTAAATTATTTACACACCCTGTCCGATATTGTTGCTTGTCTAGTGGTATTTACTCCGAACCCAAGATTTTTTTTTTTTTTTGATCGTAGGGCTAGGCAAGCATTTATCGAAACTAATGTATGCAATTAATAATTGCTTTGCCGTTTGTGTTTTTACATTGTGTTCTTATTCTTACAGTTAATGTTTATATGATATGATACTTAACAACGCATGAGCAAAAAAGTTGTTTTTCTTGACAGTCAAATGATTGACCGACAGTACGATTGGCCAAAGTATGAAAAACTCTTACAGAATATAAGACTGATGAATGACAGCATGTAAATAATTATGGAATGATAGAAGCAAATAAGAAAGGGAAGGATAAGTGCATGACTGAATGATAGGTGGAAAATAAGCTTTAAATATTATTATATGTATTATTATAATTATTATTAATATGGAAAGGATGACGAATGAATGTACATAGATAAATATGAAATACTGTGTGAGGTATGGAAGAGTGAAGTACGCGTTTTGAAAGGAATACCTATCCAGCTGTGATCATTCTAAAGGGCAGTCAGAAGAATAACTATTGCTAGCAGCGTTCTGAAGTTTTATTCTTTTGTTTCTCGGTATTTTTTTAATCCTTTTTGGAGTCGGTTAAGTAACCACTTTTTCCCGGTTGCCCCGGCTGTTTCTTTCGGTAAACCTGTCGGTTTACCTCTTTTCCCGAGAAAGGGGGTATTGTAACACTCTGCAATACTCACCAACACATTATCCATACGTTCTAATATAATACTCTCTTTTTGTCTCGTGATAACGAGGATTTCATACATTAAGCACATTAACACAAAGATATTAAACTCGATATCTTTCTGTCGTTTTATTCCGTGTTTACATCCAGTCACAATACTACACATACACATAGGTTAGACGTCGTGAATCTGACATTGTCATTTTGACAGTAACAATGACTGATCCTGGTCAACGAAATAGTTTAGGAATAAAAAAAAGAACATAAAAAAAATAGTTTTATTTAGTGTACAATAAATCTAGATTAGAATAAATAATAGGTATATTAAATTAGTAAACAGATTTGGAACTAATGATAATTTATATATAGTTTACGAGCGGATCAATTTCGGAGTGGTCACACCAGAATTCACGTTCCGCGTAACGTAGAACATTATGTCAAATAGTGGATAAAATATTCGCTTAAGAGGATAGGATGGTTAATGTACAGGATAGTTTTAGCTTCAGTTAATGACATGGCGTTAATGCGATAAAGCCCTAATCGTGTATGGCGTATGAGAAGTGGAGGAATAAAAGTCACGAACGGAACGTGAGGGATGAGTGAAATGAAACGGACCGTAGATGTAACTGACCAAGCGGGTTTGGCTTGGTGGGAAGGGGAAGAGACGAAAAGCAAAGATGGAGGCAGTCGGCATTTTTTTCTCTCGAGCGAGAAGACCCGTAAGGTGTCTCTTCAAGAGCAATTCGTACCATCACAGGACCCGCAAAAAGGTATTTATAAGCTAGATAGACCTTGTAATAATCGCGGTCTGTGAAGTGCGTGCTGATTGCTAATGACGCGTAACTTTTGTTGTAGCGGGTCTTTGGAGTACCTACCTATTATTGCTGGGAATACCTGCCCGTCCCTTGGCGGACTCCCAACACGGAGGAATTCTTCCCCGTGAACCCATCAGCGTGGGACGCGTGATCCACAGACGGGACTGCGCGCCGCTGACGAGCCCGGCTTTGTAGCGGTAACCGGTTCTCGCACCGGCATTTTTTATTCTCTTTTTTACGCCACGTGCATTTCTTTTTCACTACTTGGCACCAAGGAGGGCCACCAGGATTCTTCTTATACATCCATACGCGAGGTTGATTACTGCATCTCGTTGGTTAGCGGTGCCTACGCGATAGTCCACCGACAGTTTAACAACGTAGTTCACCTTCAGGAGGCTGCATAACGATCCGAGAATGTAACTAGATTTATTTAGCCTTTAAATCATAGATTATAATAATGTTAACCAGAATGGATCCATCTCTAGGTCGCTAGATTAAAGTATATTTTGTTAGCCACGTCACAAGGTGATGTTTAGTTAATTGTGTCAAATGAAATAATTTCATCGCATCGGCGCAAGAGCCGGCCAGGTCAATAGATTTGATATAAGTTTATAGCAAGTAAGTAAAGTGTGTGTAGATATAAGTATTCTAACTGGAGTAATACTGGTGCATCCTGCCATATATATAGGCTAAGTAGTGCGTTTGATATACCACAAGGCCTGTGGTTTTTGTATTGTAGACCATTAAACGTGGTGATAATAATATACACTGGTTTTTCTTTCACGAACTCACTGCAACAGGGGTTTACTAGCCAGACAACACGGCCCTTAACCTAAAAGGTCCACTGTATCTCCGGCTGCTGTTATCCAGGTAATCTTCTTTTACAAATCAAACTATTGTAACACGGGATTTGGGAAGTCCACACCGACACCCTTGACGCCCGTTACGTTACAGTATATAGGTCAAACAAAACGAACGGTGACGTGCCGAATCAAAGAACACATTAGGGCAGTCAAAAATAACGAACCACAAAAGTCTGCAGTCGCTGAACACCTGTTGGAGTCCGGCACAAACCATTGGATTGAGTTACATAACCCTAAGATGCTCTCAACTGAACGTCACTATATACCGAGAATGGTTAGAGAAGCGATTGAAATTAAAAAGTATAAGAATTTCAATCGGGAGGATGGGTTTCAGTTGCCGAGCGTCTGGCATCCAGTGGTTCGTTTGTGTACAAATAACCATAAACAGTTCCATACTAAACCGCGAGTAGACACGGTGAGCGTTGTGTGTCGTGAACGTCGAGTTAGTGAAAACGAAAGTGAGACCAGTGGTAGTGGTTTAACGCGTAATAAACGACTGCGAAGGAGGGTAGATCGATATATGTGCTGAGACTTTCGCTTTCAACCGCCTATACTTCAGTTCCTCCGTGATCATGGTGCTTGCAACAGCGCCGAAATATCGGAAATACTCAATAGTACATGGTAAATATCCCGTTAACTCTAATAATAGTGTTAGTGACCATGAAAGTTTAAATACCTATATTGTGCACCGGTACGGGCCGGATTGTGTAAAATTAATAAAACAACTTGAACGGGCGCGGAAAAAGAGTGAATGTTTAAGTGAGTCGTTGTCGTTTCTTGTGAAGTGTCGGGACGCGGACGTTATACCCGTATGTGTACAAATAAAACCTCGCCATGACATTTATGGGTCCGTAAACATCTTACGTAACGCGAGTGTGAAACTGTTACGTAAATTAATTAGTAACACCAGGTATAAAATCGACAAAAATCAGTGTGAGCTATATAATATACATGTGAAGTGCAGTGCGGTGTTGTCAAGAAATGATTTTGATAGGTGTGATCGGATCACGTATTTACAGGCACAACGTTCTAGGGAAATAAGTGCCTTGAAACAGTCACGTAAGTTCGAATCCCTTATAAATAAACAAAAACCAAGTTTTCCCCGCCTGGATAACTCACGGACTGTGATTAACCTCTCCGACAAAGTACTGACCGAGCAGGCACTCAGCACACTGGAGAAAGGGTTGAATTTTGCCCCCACACCTAAGCGTATTCCGTACGAAAAAGTGATCGGCACGATTGAGGAAGTTGTCCGACGAAATAAGATACCAGCGGATGACGCTGAGGTGCTGAGACAAGAGGTGGCAATTACTCTGCGTCGGGCCAAGCTTCCTAAGTCGAACATGACTTCTAATGAACGTTCTGCACTCCGGGATTTACGGGACGATGAGAGTGTACTCGTATTAAAAGCCGACAAAGGAAATGCGACGGTAGTCATGAACGTCACGGAATACGATGAAAAATTGCGGCACTTGTTAAGTGACGAAACTACTTATAAAAAAGTTAACTACAACCCAACCGCTCGAACGAGCCGAGGCACTCTTAAGTTAGTCAGGGAATGTAAACATGCGATAGGTGAAGAGGCAGCGACACACCTGCTGCGACCGAGAAACCTTCAACCTCCCAAACTATATGGACTGCCAAAAGTTCATAAACCTAACATACCGTTACGGCCTATAGTGAGTCAAATTGACTCGCCAACGTATGAACTTGCCAAACATGTGGCTAGCATCTTACAGCCTTTAGTAGGGAGAACAACATCTTATGTGAAGGACTCGAGACATTTCGTACAAATTTTGCGGCAAACCACCCTAAACGAACAGGAAGTGATGGTGAGTTTCGATGTTGAATCATTATTCACAAATGTTCCCATTACCGACTGCATGGACGTCATAAAACGAAAAATAGCAGAGGGTGGTATTGCGATGGAATATGCTGACCTTGTACAACATTGCTTGACCACTAATTATTTCGTATATAGAAACGAGTACTACCTACAGATAGATGGAGTAGCAATGGGCAGTCCAGTAGCTCCAGTTGTAGCAAATATTTGGATGGAGCATTTTGAAGCCTTAGCCACAGCCAACACCCCAAGCATCAAAATCTGGAAACGGTATGTAGATGACATTTTTTGTATACTGGAGGGTAGTGAAAATGTTGTACAACACTTAGTAACAAAGTTTAACAACATCCATCGTAATATGAGTTTCACCTACGAAATAGAAAAAGAAAGATCCCTTGCTTTCCTTGATGTGCAAATCAGTGTCCGTCCAGACGGTTCGTTGAGTCACTCCGTGTACAGAAAATCGACTCACACTGACCGATACCTAAATGCCGACTCGCATCATCACCCGCGCCAGTTGAACTCTGTAGTGACGTCGCTTACTGACCGTGCATATAGTTTATGTGACGAGGAGCATTTAGAAGCGGAGCTACATCATTTAAGCGGCGTTCTACATAAAAATGGGTACAGTGGACGGATCCGACCACCGAGACGCTCGAATAAGCCTGTGGACTATAAAGTGGAAAGACATCCAGCCTTTTTACCTTACATCAAAGGAGTGACAGATAAGGTCGCAAACATCCTAAAAAAGGTTTCCATTAAAACTATCTTCACTCCTTTTAAGAGGCTATCGCAGTGCCTACGTACACCTAAGGACAGTTTTCCACTGGACAGGCCGGGAGTGTATAAGATTGACTGTAGTTGTGGTAGTTCGTATATAGGTCAAACAAAACGAACGGTGACGTGCCGAATCAAAGAACACATTAGGGCAGTCAAAAATAACGAACCACAAAAGTCTGCAGTCGCTGAACACCTGTTGGAGTCCGGCACAAACCATTGGATTGAGTTACATAACCCTAAGATGCTCTCAACTGAACGTCACTATATACCGAGAATGGTTAGAGAAGCGATTGAAATTAAAAAGTATAAGAATTTCAATCGGGAGGATGGGTTTCAGTTGCCGAGCGTCTGGCATCCAGTGGTTCGTTTGTGTACAAATAACCATAAACAGTTCCATACTAAACCGCGAGTAGACACGGTGAGCGTTGTGTGTCGTGAACGTCGAGTTAGTGAAAACGAAAGTGAGACCAGTGGTAGTGGTTTAACGCGTAATAAACGACTGCGAAGGAGGGTAGATCGATATATGTGCTGAGACTTTCGCTTTCAACCGCCTATACTTCAGTTCCTCCGTGATCATGGTGCTTGCAACAGCGCCGAAATATCGGAAATACTCAATAGTACATGGTAAATATCCCGTTAACTCTAATAATAGTGTTAGTGACCATGAAAGTTTAAATACCTATATTGTGCACCGGTACGGGCCGGATTGTGTAAAATTAATAAAACAACTTGAACGGGCGCGGAAAAAGAGTGAATGTTTAAGTGAGTCGTTGTCGTTTCTTGTGAAGTGTCGGGACGCGGACGTTATACCCGTATGTGTACAAATAAAACCTCGCCATGACATTTATGGGTCCGTAAACATCTTACGTAACGCGAGTGTGAAACTGTTACGTAAATTAATTAGTAACACCAGGTATAAAATCGACAAAAATCAGTGTGAGCTATATAATATACATGTGAAGTGCAGTGCGGTGTTGTCAAGAAATGATTTTGATAGGTGTGATCGGATCACGTATTTACAGGCACAACGTTCTAGGGAAATAAGTGCCTTGAAACAGTCACGTAAGTTCGAATCCCTTATAAATAAACAAAAACCAAGTTTTCCCCGCCTGGATAACTCACGGACTGTGATTAACCTCTCCGACAAAGTACTGACCGAGCAGGCACTCAGCACACTGGAGAAAGGGTTGAATTTTGCCCCCACACCTAAGCGTATTCCGTACGAAAAAGTGATCGGCACGATTGAGGAAGTTGTCCGACGAAATAAGATACCAGCGGATGACGCTGAGGTGCTGAGACAAGAGGTGGCAATTACTCTGCGTCGGGCCAAGCTTCCTAAGTCGAACATGACTTCTAATGAACGTTCTGCACTCCGGGATTTACGGGACGATGATAGTGTACTCGTATTAAAAGCCGACAAAGGAAATGCGACGGTAGTCATGAACGTCACGGAATACGATGAAAAATTGCGGCACTCGTTAAGTGACGAAACTACTTATAAAAAAGTTAACTACAACCCAACCGCTCGAACGAGCCGAGGCACTCTTAAGTTAGTCAGGGAATGTAAACATGCGATAGGTGAAGAGGCAGCGACACACCTGCTGCGACCGAGAAACCTTCAACCTCCCAAACTATATGGACTGCCAAAAGTTCATAAACCTAACATACCGTTACGGCCTATAGTGAGTCAAATTGACTCGCCAACGTATGAACTTGCCAAACATGTGGCTAGCATCTTACAGCCTTTAGTAGGGAGAACAACATCTTATGTGAAGGACTCGAGACATTTCGTACAAATTTTGCGGCAAACCACCCTAAACGAACAGGAAGTGATGGTGAGTTTCGATGTTGAATCATTATTCACAAATGTTCCCATTACCGACTGCATGGACGTCATAAAACGAAAAATAGCAGAGGGTGGTATTGCGATGGAATATGCTGACCTTGTACAACATTGCTTGACCACTAATTATTTCGTATATAGAAACGAGTACTACCTACAGATAGATGGAGTAGCAATGGGCAGTCCAGTAGCTCCAGTTGTAGCAAATATTTGGATGGAGCATTTTGAAGCCTTAGCCACAGCCAACACCCCAAGCATCAAAATCTGGAAACGGTATGTAGATGACATTTTTTGTATACTGGAGGGTAGTGAAAATGTTGTACAACACTTAGTAACAAAGTTTAACAACATCCATCGTAATATGAGTTTCACCTACGAAATAGAAAAAGAAAGATCCCTTGCTTTCCTTGATGTGCAAATCAGTGTCCGTCCAGACGGTTCGTTGAGTCACTCCGTGTACAGAAAATCGACTCACACTGACCGATACCTAAATGCCGACTCGCATCATCACCCGCGCCAGTTGAACTCTGTAGTGACGTCGCTTACTGACCGTGCATATAGTTTATGTGACGAGGAGCATTTAGAAGCGGAGCTACATCATTTAAGCGGCGTTCTACATAAAAATGGGTACAGTGGACGGATCCGACCACCGAGACGCTCGAATAAGCCTGTGGACTATAAAGTGGAAAGACATCCAGCCTTTTTACCTTACATCAAAGGAGTGACAGATAAGGTCGCAAACATCCTAAAAAAGGTTTCCGTTAAAACTATCTTCACTCCTTTTAAGAGGCTATCGCAGTGCCTACGTACACCTAAGGACAGTTTTCCACTGGACAGGCCGGGAGTGTATAAGATTGACTGTAGTTGTGGTAGTTCGTATATAGGTCAAACAAAACGAACGGTGACGTGCCGAATCAAAGAACACATTAGGGCAGTCAAAAATAACGAACCACAAAAGTCTGCAGTCGCTGAACACCTGTTGGAGTCCGGCACAAACCATTGGATTGAGTTACATAACCCTAAGATGCTCTCAACTGAACGTCACTATATACCGAGAATGGTTAGAGAAGCGATTGAAATTAAAAAGTATAAGAATTTCAATCGGGAGGATGGGTTTCAGTTGCCGAGCGTCTGGCATCCAGTGGTTCGTTTGTGTACAAATAACCATAAACAGTTCCATACTAAACCGCGAGTAGACACGGTGAGCGTTGTGTGTCGTGAACGTCGAGTTAGTGAAAACGAAAGTGAGACCAGTGGTAGTGGTTTAACGCGTAATAAACGACTGCGAAGGAGGGTAGATCGATATATGTGCTGAGACTTTCGCTTTCAACCGCCTATACTTCAGTTCCTCCGTGATCATGGTGCTTGCAACAGCGCCGAAATATCGGAAATACTCAATAGTACATGGTAAATATCCCGTTAACTCTAATAATAGTGTTAGTGACCATGAAAGTTTAAATACCTATATTGTGCACCGGTACGGGCCGGATTGTGTAAAATTAATAAAACAACTTGAACGGGCGCGGAAAAAGAGTGAATGTTTAAGTGAGTCGTTGTCGTTTCTTGTGAAGTGTCGGGACGCGGACGTTATACCCGTATGTGTACAAATAAAACCTCGCCATGACATTTATGGGTCCGTAAACATCTTACGTAACGCGAGTGTGAAACTGTTACGTAAATTAATTAGTAACACCAGGTATAAAATCGACAAAAATCAGTGTGAGCTATATAATATACATGTGAAGTGCAGTGCGGTGTTGTCAAGAAATGATTTTGATAGGTGTGATCGGATCACGTATTTACAGGCACAACGTTCTAGGGAAATAAGTGCCTTGAAACAGTCACGTAAGTTCGAATCCCTTATAAATAAACAAAAACCAAGTTTTCCCCGCCTGGATAACTCACGGACTGTGATTAACCTCTCCGACAAAGTACTGACCGAGCAGGCACTCAGCACACTGGAGAAAGGGTTGAATTTTGCCCCCACACCTAAGCGTATTCCGTACGAAAAAGTGATCGGCACGATTGAGGAAGTTGTCCGACGAAATAAGATACCAGCGGATGACGCTGAGGTGCTGAGACAAGAGGTGGCAATTACTCTGCGTCGGGCCAAGCTTCCTAAGTCGAACATGACTTCTAATGAACGTTCTGCACTCCGGGATTTACGGGACGATGAGAGTGTACTCGTATTAAAAGCCGACAAAGGAAATGCGACGGTAGTCATGAACGTCACGGAATACGATGAAAAATTGCGGCACTTGTTAAGTGACGAAACTACTTATAAAAAAGTTAACTACAACCCAACCGCTCGAACGAGCCGAGGCACTCTTAAGTTAGTCAGGGAATGTAAACATGCGATAGGTGAAGAGGCAGCGACACACCTGCTGCGACCGAGAAACCTTCAACCTCCCAAACTATATGGACTGCCAAAAGTTCATAAACCTAACATACCGTTACGGCCTATAGTGAGTCAAATTGACTCGCCAACGTATGAACTTGCCAAACATGTGGCTAGCATCTTACAGCCTTTAGTAGGGAGAACAACATCTTATGTGAAGGACTCGAGACATTTCGTACAAATTTTGCGGCAAACCACCCTAAACGAACAGGAAGTGATGGTGAGTTTCGATGTTGAATCATTATTCACAAATGTTCCCATTACCGACTGCATGGACGTCATAAAACGAAAAATAGCAGAGGGTGGTATTGCGATGGAATATGCTGACCTTGTACAACATTGCTTGACCACTAATTATTTCGTATATAGAAACGAGTACTACCTACAGATAGATGGAGTAGCAATGGGCAGTCCAGTAGCTCCAGTTGTAGCAAATATTTGGATGGAGCATTTTGAAGCCTTAGCCACAGCCAACACCCCAAGCATCAAAATCTGGAAACGGTATGTAGATGACATTTTTTGTATCCTGGAGGGTAGTGAAAATGTTGTACAACACTTAGTAACAAAGTTTAACAACATCCATCGTAATATGAGTTTCACCTACGAAATAGAAAAAGAAAGATCCCTTGCTTTCCTTGATGTGCAAATCAGTGTCCGTCCAGACGGTTCGTTGAGTCACTCCGTGTACAGAAAATCGACTCACACTGACCGATACCTAAATGCCGACTCGCATCATCACCCGCGCCAGTTGAACTCTGTAGTGACGTCGCTTACTGACCGTGCATATAGTTTATGTGACGAGGAGCATTTAGAAGCGGAGCTACATCATTTAAGCGGCGTTCTACATAAAAATGGGTACAGTGGACGGATCCGACCACCGAGACGCTCGAATAAGCCTGTGGACTATAAAGTGGAAAGACATCCAGCCTTTTTACCTTACATCAAAGGAGTGACAGATAAGGTCGCAAACATCCTAAAAAAGGTTTCCATTAAAACTATCTTCACTCCTTTTAAGAGGCTATCGCAGTGCCTACGTACACCTAAGGACAGTTTTCCACTGGACAGGCCGGGAGTGTATAAGATTGACTGTAGTTGTGGTAGTTCGTATATAGGTCAAACAAAACGAACGGTGACGTGCCGAATCAAAGAACACATTAGGGCAGTCAAAAATAACGAACCACAAAAGTCTGCAGTCGCTGAACACCTGTTGGAGTCCGGCACAAACCATTGGATTGAGTTACATAACCCTAAGATGCTCTCAACTGAACGTCACTATATACCGAGAATGGTTAGAGAAGCGATTGAAATTAAAAAGTATAAGAATTTCAATCGGGAGGATGGGTTTCAGTTGCCGAGCGTCTGGCATCCAGTGGTTCGTTTGTGTACAAATAACCATAAACAGTTCCATACTAAACCGCGAGTAGACACGGTGAGCGTTGTGTGTCGTGAACGTCGAGTTAGTGAAAACGAAAGTGAGACCAGTGGTAGTGGTTTAACGCGTAATAAACGACTGCGAAGGAGGGTAGATCGATATATGTGCTGAGACTTTCGCTTTCAACCGCCTATACTTCAGTTCCTCCGTGATCATGGTGCTTGCAACAGCGCCGAAATATCGGAAATACTCAATAGTACATGGTAAATATCCCGTTAACTCTAATAATAGTGTTAGTGACCATGAAAGTTTAAATACCTATATTGTGCACCGGTACGGGCCGGATTGTGTAAAATTAATAAAACAACTTGAACGGGCGCGGAAAAAGAGTGAATGTTTAAGTGAGTCGTTGTCGTTTCTTGTGAAGTGTCGGGACGCGGACGTTATACCCGTATGTGTACAAATAAAACCTCGCCATGACATTTATGGGTCCGTAAACATCTTACGTAACGCGAGTGTGAAACTGTTACGTAAATTAATTAGTAACACCAGGTATAAAATCGACAAAAATCAGTGTGAGCTATATAATATACATGTGAAGTGCAGTGCGGTGTTGTCAAGAAATGATTTTGATAGGTGTGATCGGATCACGTATTTACAGGCACAACGTTCTAGGGAAATAAGTGCCTTGAAACAGTCACGTAAGTTCGAATCCCTTATAAATAAACAAAAACCAAGTTTTCCCCGCCTGGATAACTCACGGACTGTGATTAACCTCTCCGACAAAGTACTGACCGAGCAGGCACTCAGCACACTGGAGAAAGGGTTGAATTTTGCCCCCACACCTAAGCGTATTCCGTACGAAAAAGTGATCGGCACGATTGAGGAAGTTGTCCGACGAAATAAGATACCAGCGGATGACGCTGAGGTGCTGAGACAAGAGGTGGCAATTACTCTGCGTCGGGCCAAGCTTCCTAAGTCGAACATGACTTCTAATGAACGTTCTGCACTCCGGGATTTACGGGACGATGAGAGTGTACTCGTATTAAAAGCCGACAAAGGAAATGCGACGGTAGTCATGAACGTCACGGAATACGATGAAAAATTGCGGCACTTGTTAAGTGACGAAACTACTTATAAAAAAGTTAACTACAACCCAACCGCTCGAACGAGCCGAGGCACTCTTAAGTTAGTCAGGGAATGTAAACATGCGATAGGTGAAGAGGCAGCGACACACCTGCTGCGACCGAGAAACCTTCAACCTCCCAAACTATATGGACTGCCAAAAGTTCATAAACCTAACATACCGTTACGGCCTATAGTGAGTCAAATTGACTCGCCAACGTATGAACTTGCCAAACATGTGGCTAGCATCTTACAGCCTTTAGTAGGGAGAACAACATCTTATGTGAAGGACTCGAGACATTTCGTACAAATTTTGCGGCAAACCACCCTAAACGAACAGGAAGTGATGGTGAGTTTCGATGTTGAATCATTATTCACAAATGTTCCCATTACCGACTGCATGAACGTCATAAAACGAAAAATAGCAGAGGGTGGTATTGCGATGGAATATGCTGACCTTGTACAACATTGCTTGACCACTAATTATTTCGTATATAGAAACGAGTACTACCTACAGATAGATGGAGTAGCAATGGGCAGTCCAGTAGCTCCAGTTGTAGCAAATATTTGGATGGAGCATTTTGAAGCCTTAGCCACAGCCAACACCCCAAGCATCAAAATCTGGAAACGGTATGTAGATGACATTTTTTGTATCCTGGAGGGTAGTGAAAATGTTGTACAACACTTAGTAACAAAGTTTAACAACATCCATCGTAATATGAGTTTCACCTACGAAATAGAAAAAGAAAGATCCCTTGCTTTCCTTGATGTGCAAATCAGTGTCCGTCCAGACGGTTCGTTGAGTCACTCCGTGTACAGAAAATCGACTCACACTGACCGATACCTAAATGCCGACTCGCATCATCACCCGCGCCAGTTGAACTCTGTAGTGACGTCGCTTACTGACCGTGCATATAGTTTATGTGACGAGGAGCATTTAGAAGCGGAGCTACATCATTTAAGCGGCGTTCTACATAAAAATGGGTACAGTGGACGGATCCGACCACCGAGACGCTCGAATAAGCCTGTGGACTATAAAGTGGAAAGACATCCAGCCTTTTTACCTTACATCAAAGGAGTGACAGATAAGGTCGCAAACATCCTAAAAAAGGTTTCCATTAAAACTATCTTCACTCCTTTTAAGAGGCTATCGCAGTGCCTACGTACACCTAAGGACAGTTTTCCACTGGACAGGCCGGGAGTGTATAAGATTGACTGTAGTTGTGGTAGTTCGTATATAGGTCAAACAAAACGAACGGTGACGTGCCGAATCAAAGAACACATTAGGGCAGTCAAAAATAACGAACCACAAAAGTCTGCAGTCGCTGAACACCTGTTGGAGTCCGGCACAAACCATTGGATTGAGTTACATAACCCTAAGATGCTCTCAACTGAACGTCACTATATACCGAGAATGGTTAGAGAAGCGATTGAAATTAAAAAGTATAAGAATTTCAATCGGGAGGATGGGTTTCAGTTGCCGAGCGTCTGGCATCCAGTGGTTCGTTTGTGTACAAATAACCATAAACAGTTCCATACTAAACCGCGAGTAGACACGGTGAGCGTTGTGTGTCGTGAACGTCGAGTTAGTGAAAACGAAAGTGAGACCAGTGGTAGTGGTTTAACGCGTAATAAACGACTGCGAAGGAGGGTAGATCGATATATGTGCTGAGACTTTCGCTTTCAACCGCCTATACTTCAGTTCCTCCGTGATCATGGTGCTTGCAACAGCGCCGAAATATCGGAAATACTCAATAGTACATGGTAAATATCCCGTTAACTCTAATAATAGTGTTAGTGACCATGAAAGTTTAAATACCTATATTGTGCACCGGTACGGGCCGGATTGTGTAAAATTAATAAAACAACTTGAACGGGCGCGGAAAAAGAGTGAATGTTTAAGTGAGTCGTTGTCGTTTCTTGTGAAGTGTCGGGACGCGGACGTTATACCCGTATGTGTACAAATAAAACCTCGCCATGACATTTATGGGTCCGTAAACATCTTACGTAACGCGAGTGTGAAACTGTTACGTAAATTAATTAGTAACACCAGGTATAAAATCGACAAAAATCAGTGTGAGCTATATAATATACATGTGAAGTGCAGTGCGGTGTTGTCAAGAAATGATTTTGATAGGTGTGATCGGATCACGTATTTACAGGCACAACGTTCTAGGGAAATAAGTGCCTTGAAACAGTCACGTAAGTTCGAATCCCTTATAAATAAACAAAAACCAAGTTTTCCCCGCCTGGATAACTCACGGACTGTGATTAACCTCTCCGACAAAGTACTGACCGAGCAGGCACTCAGCACACTGGAGAAAGGGTTGAATTTTGCCCCCACACCTAAGCGTATTCCGTACGAAAAAGTGATCGGCACGATTGAGGAAGTTGTCCGACGAAATAAGATACCAGCGGATGACGCTGAGGTGCTGAGACAAGAGGTGGCAATTACTCTGCGTCGGGCCAAGCTTCCTAAGTCGAACATGACTTCTAATGAACGTTCTGCACTCCGGGATTTACGGGACGATGAGAGTGTACTCGTATTAAAAGCCGACAAAGGAAATGCGACGGTAGTCATGAACGTCACGGAATACGATGAAAAATTGCGGCACTCGTTAAGTGACGAAACTACTTATAAAAAAGTTAACTACAACCCAACCGCTCGAACGAGCCGAGGCACTCTTAAGTTAGTCAGGGAATGTAAACATGCGATAGGTGAAGAGGCAGCGACACACCTGCTGCGACCGAGAAACCTTCAACCTCCCAAACTATATGGACTGCCAAAAGTTCATAAACCTAACATACCGTTACGGCCTATAGTGAGTCAAATTGACTCGCCAACGTATGAACTTGCCAAACATGTGGCTAGCATCTTACAGCCTTTAGTAGGGAGAACAACATCTTATGTGAAGGACTCGAGACATTTCGTACAAATTTTGCGGCAAACCACCCTAAACGAACAGGAAGTGATGGTGAGTTTCGATGTTGAATCATTATTCACAAATGTTCCCATTACCGACTGCATGGACGTCATAAAACGAAAAATAGCAGAGGGTGGTATTGCGATGGAATATGCTGACCTTGTACAACATTGCTTGACCACTAATTATTTCGTATATAGAAACGAGTACTACCTACAGATAGATGGAGTAGCAATGGGCAGTCCAGTAGCTCCAGTTGTAGCAAATATTTGGATGGAGCATTTTGAAGCCTTAGCCACAGCCAACACCCCAAGCATCAAAATCTGGAAACGGTATGTAGATGACATTTTTTGTATACTGGAGGGTAGTGAAAATGTTGTACAACACTTAGTAACAAAGTTTAACAACATCCATCGTAATATGAGTTTCACCTACGAAATAGAAAAAGAAAGATCCCTTGCTTTCCTTGATGTGCAAATCAGTGTCCGTCCAGACGGTTCGTTGAGTCACTCCGTGTACAGAAAATCGACTCACACTGACCGATACCTAAATGCCGACTCGCATCATCACCCGCGCCAGTTGAACTCTGTAGTGACGTCGCTTACTGACCGTGCATATAGTTTATGTGACGAGGAGCATTTAGAAGCGGAGCTACATCATTTAAGCGGCGTTCTACATAAAAATGGGTACAGTGGACGGATCCGACCACCGAGACGCTCGAATAAGCCTGTGGACTATAAAGTGGAAAGACATCCAGCCTTTTTACCTTACATCAAAGGAGTGACAGATAAGGTCGCAAACATCCTAAAAAAGGTTTCCGTTAAAACTATCTTCACTCCTTTTAAGAGGCTATCGCAGTGCCTACGTACACCTAAGGACAGTTTTCCACTGGACAGGCCGGGAGTGTATAAGATTGACTGTAGTTGTGGTAGTTCGTATATAGGTCAAACAAAACGAACGGTGACGTGCCGAATCAAAGAACACATTAGGGCAGTCAAAAATAACGAACCACAAAAGTCTGCAGTCGCTGAACACCTGTTGGAGTCCGGCACAAACCATTGGATTGAGTTACATAACCCTAAGATGCTCTCAACTGAACGTCACTATATACCGAGAATGGTTAGAGAAGCGATTGAAATTAAAAAGTATAAGAATTTCAATCGGGAGGATGGGTTTCAGTTGCCGAGCGTCTGGCATCCAGTGGTTCGTTTGTGTACAAATAACCATAAACAGTTCCATACTAAACCGCGAGTAGACACGGTGAGCGTTGTGTGTCGTGAACGTCGAGTTAGTGAAAACGAAAGTGAGACCAGTGGTAGTGGTTTAACGCGTAATAAACGACTGCGAAGGAGGGTAGATCGATATATGTGCTGAGACTTTCGCTTTCAACCGCCTATACTTCAGTTCCTCCGTGATCATGGTGCTTGCAACAGCGCCGAAATATCGGAAATACTCAATAGTACATGGTAAATATCCCGTTAACTCTAATAATAGTGTTAGTGACCATGAAAGTTTAAATACCTATATTGTGCACCGGTACGGGCCGGATTGTGTAAAATTAATAAAACAACTTGAACGGGCGCGGAAAAAGAGTGAATGTTTAAGTGAGTCGTTGTCGTTTCTTGTGAAGTGTCGGGACGCGGACGTTATACCCGTATGTGTACAAATAAAACCTCGCCATGACATTTATGGGTCCGTAAACATCTTACGTAACGCGAGTGTGAAACTGTTACGTAAATTAATTAGTAACACCAGGTATAAAATCGACAAAAATCAGTGTGAGCTATATAATATACATGTGAAGTGCAGTGCGGTGTTGTCAAGAAATGATTTTGATAGGTGTGATCGGATCACGTATTTACAGGCACAACGTTCTAGGGAAATAAGTGCCTTGAAACAGTCACGTAAGTTCGAATCCCTTATAAATAAACAAAAACCAAGTTTTCCCCGCCTGGATAACTCACGGACTGTGATTAACCTCTCCGACAAAGTACTGACCGAGCAGGCACTCAGCACACTGGAGAAAGGGTTGAATTTTGCCCCCACACCTAAGCGTATTCCGTACGAAAAAGTGATCGGCACGATTGAGGAAGTTGTCCGACGAAATAAGATACCAGCGGATGACGCTGAGGTGCTGAGACAAGAGGTGGCAATTACTCTGCGTCGGGCCAAGCTTCCTAAGTCGAACATGACTTCTAATGAACGTTCTGCACTCCGGGATTTACGGGACGATGAGAGTGTACTCGTATTAAAAGCCGACAAAGGAAATGCGACGGTAGTCATGAACGTCACGGAATACGATGAAAAATTGCGGCACTTGTTAAGTGACGAAACTACTTATAAAAAAGTTAACTACAACCCAACCGCTCGAACGAGCCGAGGCACTCTTAAGTTAGTCAGGGAATGTAAACATGCGATAGGTGAAGAGGCAGCGACACACCTGCTGCGACCGAGAAACCTTCAACCTCCCAAACTATATGGACTGCCAAAAGTTCATAAACCTAACATACCGTTACGGCCTATAGTGAGTCAAATTGACTCGCCAACGTATGAACTTGCCAAACATGTGGCTAGCATCTTACAGCCTTTAGTAGGGAGAACAACATCTTATGTGAAGGACTCGAGACATTTCGTACAAATTTTGCGGCAAACCACCCTAAACGAACAGGAAGTGATGGTGAGTTTCGATGTTGAATCATTATTCACAAATGTTCCCATTACCGACTGCATGGACGTCATAAAACGAAAAATAGCAGAGGGTGGTATTGCGATGGAATATGCTGACCTTGTACAACATTGCTTGACCACTAATTATTTCGTATATAGAAACGAGTACTACCTACAGATAGATGGAGTAGCAATGGGCAGTCCAGTAGCTCCAGTTGTAGCAAATATTTGGATGGAGCATTTTGAAGCCTTAGCCACAGCCAACACCCCAAGCATCAAAATCTGGAAACGGTATGTAGATGACATTTTTTGTATCCTGGAGGGTAGTGAAAATGTTGTACAACACTTAGTAACAAAGTTTAACAACATCCATCGTAATATGAGTTTCACCTACGAAATAGAAAAAGAAAGATCCCTTGCTTTCCTTGATGTGCAAATCAGTGTCCGTCCAGACGGTTCGTTGAGTCACTCCGTGTACAGAAAATCGACTCACACTGACCGATACCTAAATGCCGACTCGCATCATCACCCGCGCCAGTTGAACTCTGTAGTGACGTCGCTTACTGACCGTGCATATAGTTTATGTGACGAGGAGCATTTAGAAGCGGAGCTACATCATTTAAGCGGCGTTCTACATAAAAATGGGTACAGTGGACGGATCCGACCACCGAGACGCTCGAATAAGCCTGTGGACTATAAAGTGGAAAGACATCCAGCCTTTTTACCTTACATCAAAGGAGTGACAGATAAGGTCGCAAACATCCTAAAAAAGGTTTCCATTAAAACTATCTTCACTCCTTTTAAGAGGCTATCGCAGTGCCTACGTACACCTAAGGACAGTTTTCCACTGGACAGGCCGGGAGTGTATAAGATTGACTGTAGTTGTGGTAGTTCGTATATAGGTCAAACAAAACGAACGGTGACGTGCCGAATCAAAGAACACATTAGGGCAGTCAAAAATAACGAACCACAAAAGTCTGCAGTCGCTGAACACCTGTTGGAGTCCGGCACAAACCATTGGATTGAGTTACATAACCCTAAGATGCTCTCAACTGAACGTCACTATATACCGAGAATGGTTAGAGAAGCGATTGAAATTAAAAAGTATAAGAATTTCAATCGGGAGGATGGGTTTCAGTTGCCGAGCGTCTGGCATCCAGTGGTTCGTTTGTGTACAAATAACCATAAACAGTTCCATACTAAACCGCGAGTAGACACGGTGAGCGTTGTGTGTCGTGAACGTCGAGTTAGTGAAAACGAAAGTGAGACCAGTGGTAGTGGTTTAACGCGTAATAAACGACTGCGAAGGAGGGTAGATCGATATATGTGCTGAGACTTTCGCTTTCAACCGCCTATACTTCAGTTCCTCCGTGATCATGGTGCTTGCAACAGCGCCGAAATATCGGAAATACTCAATAGTACATGGTAAATATCCCGTTAACTCTAATAATAGTGTTAGTGACCATGAAAGTTTAAATACTGATATTATATAGCCTATTTGAAGACCCCACCCCTAAGTAATATTTTTGTGCAAAATTTGAGCCAAATCTGTTCAGTACTTTTCGAGATCCTTCCGGACAAAGCAAAGCAAACAGACAATGTACAGTACATTGGAAATATTAACAAAAAAATACTCGCTAGGTGTTCAACGTAAGATACCGAACCCAAAAATATAGTCAGATTTTCTTTTGTCTGTTTGTCTGTTTATCTGTTTGTCTGTTTGCTTTGCTTTGTCCGGAAGGATCTCGAAAAGTACTGAACAGATTGGGCTCAAATTTTGCGCAAAAATATTACTTAGGGGTGGGGTCTTCAAACAGGCTATATAATATCACGCTACATATCCTAGGGGATAAGCAGAGAGCAATCAAGTTGGAATTATAACATAATTTTCACGCGTGCGAAGTCGCGGCATGCGGATAGGATTTTATAAGCTTCATAATTATTATTATCACGCTACTAAGTCTAGGGGTTTGGCAGAGAACAATTGAATTCTGAATGTATGTGAGAGTAAAAACACAAAAGCGTCTAGATCTTATTTAGTAGCATCTATCTACCTATCTTACATATAATAAAATGATAGAGAAGCCAAAACTGTACATTGGAAATATTAAGAAAAAAATACTCGCTAGGTGTTCTAAGTAAGATACCGAACCCAAAAATATGGTCAGAAAATTTTTTGTCTGTTTGTCTGTTTGTCTGTTTATCTGTTTGTCTGTTTGTCTGTTTGCTTTGCTTTGTCCGGAAGGATCTCAAAAAGTACTGAACAGATTTGGTTCAAATTTTGCACAAATATCACTTAGGGGTGGGGTCTTAAAATAGGCTATATATTACCACGCTACATATCCTAGGGGCTAAGCAGAGAGCAATGAAATGTGTTAACCGGTGGATTGATTTAACTAAAACGTAGCAGGAATATTAGTAAGAGTTAGGTTTTACACTCAGACAACATATTATTACGCTAAATGTTTTAGGAGCTCGGCAGAGAACAATGAAAATCTTTTCGTATATTTTTGCAAAATAGAGAAACGACTGAATAATTTTAATTAATCTTTTACTTGAAGAGCAATCTAGAGGTAGCATCTTTAAATAGGCTATATATTATGACGCTACATGTCCTAGGAACTAGGCAGAGGGTAGTGCCATATGTAAGTATGTGAATTGATTAAACTAAAACGTTGCAGGAATATTAGTAAGAGATCGGTTTTACACACCGGCTACATTATCAAGCTAAATATCTTGGAGGCCCTATAGAGAAAAAATAAATCCTGTGTTTGCTATGATATCCAGACCACTGATATACATTAGTTAGAAGGTTGAAAGCCACTGGAGTGCGAGGACCATTGCTTCGGTGGTGCGAAAACTACCTACAAAACCGAAAATTCACTGTTCGCATAGAAAGCACATATAGTGACCTCAAGGATGCTAATGAGGGAACAGCACAGGGATCGATGCTCGGGCCACTTCATTTTCTTTGTTACGTCAATAACATGGCTAAATGTTTAAAATCATGTACATGTTATCAGTTTGCGGACGATACATGTTTAGTCAGTGCCGATAAAGACCCACAAAAAGCAGCAGAACGCTTGCAATCAGATTTTAATGTCCTTTTGAGATGGTGTCACGACTCTGGGTTAGTACTTAATGCAGACAAGACGCAACTAATGCAGATCAAATCCCCACACCTCAAACACTCACCATATGACGACCTGATTGTACACAACCACATCTGCCTACATGGATCACCACCACGTCAATGTAACTGTCCGCTAATATAAAATGTTGATAGCCAACGGTATCTGGGCGTGATCATTGATAACAAATTAAATTGGGGACACCATATTGAAAATGTTTGCAATAAACTAAGACAGTTTCTTGCAAATATAGTTATACTTAGAAATCGCATTCCGTACAAAATCAAATTGATGTTATATAACTCTCTAGCTGAGTCTTATATTTAATATGGATTGAGTAGCTACGGTCGCACTTATAACACATACCTACAAAGTATATTTAATCTACAGCGAAGAATTCTTCGTAACATCGTCTCCACAAAAATAAAGCAACAATTTGAAAATGACGATAATGGCCTATTTAACTTCTGCAAAATCTTGCCAGTTCAGGATCAAGTCAAGTATATGTTACTCACAGAAAATTTTTATAATCAAAATTTTCGAACCAAAATAAAACACTCTGTATATACTCGCGCGGTCGCTCGAAACCAGTTGTGTACGAGTGGCGCAAACAATACGTATGGCGAGCGAACGACTGCTTACCTGGTTCCTAGACTCATTAACGCATTACCGCAAAAATTGCGGGATGTGGATACAAACAATGTTGTGCCTAATTTTAAAAAATCATTAAAAAATCATTTCATGTTAGCACTATTGTAAAGTTATACACCATCAATGTAGATTATTAGTATTTTTTTTTTTTTTTTTTTTTTTTTTTTTGTTGACGCGGGGAACGCCTTTACGCACCTTCATCCCAACTGCGGGAGCAGCTGGGATGGTGTGTGGGACTCCCGGCCCGGTCCGGAATGGACCGTCCTACCCACTAAACCCCGCGGTGTTCCTTCTCACCCTTTAGCCGGGCCGAGGGATATCAAAAGATTATTCACGTCGACCCGGCTAGGGGCGCCCCGTTTATTCGGGGCTCTCCTCGGGGGAGCCAGATGGGCGGCTCCCCAAAGCTCCCTAAGGAGCTGAAGTCCACGCCTGCACCGCTCTCGAGCGCCCCTCTGTAATAGAGGAGACAGAGAGCGGCTGGCGCAGGCGTGCGCTAATGGGCACCCCCGGAACACGGAAAAGGTGCCCACCGCCATGTGACCGTTGGTGGGCGGGGTCCCCCGACCTTACGCCCACGGTCAAGAAACATTCGGGGGCGCGCAGTGACTCCTCACCGCGGCGCCCCCGAACTGCACGGCAGAGCGGGAGCATTATCGGTTACTCCCGCTCCCCCGCACAGTGCACCTCCCGCTTTGCCGCCATCACCTCGTCAACTGGCGAGGTGACAGCGGCCCAGCACTGTGGCCGCCGGTCGCGCCGTTATTCACGGCCGGCAGCCCGAACTGCATGGCAGGGCGGGAGCATCTACCCAAACTCCCGCCCCCACGCAGTGCCTCTCCCACTTTGCCGCCATCGTCTCGCCAGCAAAGGAGGCGAAGCGACGGCGACCCATCATTGCTGCTGCCGGCCGTGAATAACGGCACGGCCGGCAGCAACACACACCACCGAGCAACCCACAGGTGGGTTACTCCCGCCTCGGCCGGAATTAGCCAGAGTAGCACAACTCCCCCACAGAGGAAGGGGAGTGGTCGCTACTCCGTTGCCCAGGATGCACCACGAGGAGGATCCGACCCATTGGGGTCCTTAAGATGTTAGTAGGACCCCGCATCCCATGTAGATTATTAGTAGCATTAGATACAAACCGCATAGGTTTTTATAATGCTTAAGTACCTTTTTGATAAGTTAATTGTTTATATGATTAATAAATAAAAAAAAAAAACATAGGTACTTATATATTTCAAAAATCTATCTATCTATACATATAATAAAATGATAGAGAAGCCAAAACTGTACATTGGAAATATTAAGAAAAAAATACTCGCTAGGTGTTCTAAGTAAGATACCGAACCCAAAAATATGGTCAGAAAATTTTTTGTCTGTTTGTCTGTTTGTCTGTTTATCTGTTTGTCTGTTTGTCTGTTTGCTTTGCTTTGTCCGGAAGGATCTCAAAAAGTACTGAACAGATTTGGTTCAAATTTTGCACAAATATCACTTAGGGGTGGGGTCTTAAAATAGGCTATATATTACCACGCTACATATCCTAGGGGCTAAGCAGAGAGCAATGAAATGTGTTAACCGGTGGATTGATTTAACTAAAACGTAGCAGGAATATTAGTAAGAGTTAGGTTTTACACTCAGACAACATATTATTACGCTAAATGTTTTAGGAGCTCGGCAGAGAACAATGAAAATCTTTTCGTATATTTTTGCAAAATAGAGAAACGACTGAATAATTTTAATTAATCTTTTACTTGAAGAGCAATCTAGAGGTAGCATCTTTAAATAGGCTATATATTATGACGCTACATGTCCTAGGAACTAGGCAGAGGGTAGTGCCATATGTAAGTATGTGAATTGATTAAACTAAAACGTTGCAGGAATATTAGTAAGAGATCGGTTTTACACACCGGCTACATTATCAAGCTAAATATCTTGGAGGCCCTATAGAGAAAAAATAAATCCTGTGTTTGCTATGATATCCAGACCACTGATATACATTAGTTAGAAGGTTGAAAGCCACTGGAGTGCGAGGACCATTGCTTCGGTGGTGCGAAAACTACCTACAAAACCGAAAATTCACTGTTCGCATAGAAAGCACATATAGTGACCTCAAGGATGCTAATGAGGGAACAGCACAGGGATCGATGCTCGGGCCACTTCATTTTCTTTGTTACGTCAATAACATGGCTAAATGTTTAAAATCATGTACATGTTATCAGTTTGCGGACGATACATGTTTAGTCAGTGCCGATAAAGACCCACAAAAAGCAGCAGAACGCTTGCAATCAGATTTTAATGTCCTTTTGAGATGGTGTCACGACTCTGGGTTAGTACTTAATGCAGACAAGACGCAACTAATGCAGATCAAATCCCCACACCTCAAACACTCACCATATGACGACCTGATTGTACACAACCACATCTGCCTACATGGATCACCACCACGTCAATGTAACTGTCCGCTAATATAAAATGTTGATAGCCAACGGTATCTGGGCGTGATCATTGATAACAAATTAAATTGGGGACACCATATTGAAAATGTTTGCAATAAACTAAGACAGTTTCTTGCAAATATAGTTATACTTAGAAATCGCATTCCGTACAAAATCAAATTGATGTTATATAACTCTCTAGCTGAGTCTTATATTTAATATGGATTGAGTAGCTACGGTCGCACTTATAACACATACCTACAAAGTATATTTAATCTACAGCGAAGAATTCTTCGTAACATCGTCTCCACAAAAATAAAGCAACAATTTGAAAATGACGATAATGGCCTATTTAACTTCTGCAAAATCTTGCCAGTTCAGGATCAAGTCAAGTATATGTTACTCACAGAAAATTTTTATAATCAAAATTTTCGAACCAAAATAAAACACTCTGTATATACTCGCGCGGTCGCTCGAAACCAGTTGTGTACGAGTGGCGCACACAATACGTATGGCGAGCGAACGACTGCTTACCTGGTTCCTAGACTCATTAACGCATTACCGCAAAAATTGCGGGATGTGGATACAAACAATGTTGTGCCTAATTTTAAAAAATCATTAAAAAATCATTTCATGTTAGCACTATTGTAAAGTTATACACCATCAATGTAGATTATTAGTAGCATTAGATACAAACCGCATAGGTTTTTATAATGCTTAAGTACCTTTTTGATAAGTTAATTGTTTATATGATCTATACATATAATAAAATGATAGAGAAGCCAAAACTGTACATTGGAAATATTAAGAAAAAAATACTCGCTAGGTGTTCTAAGTAAGATACCGAACCCAAAAATATGGTCAGAAAATTTTTTGTCTGTTTGTCTGTTTGTCTGTTTATCTGTTTGTCTGTTTGTCTGTTTGCTTTGCTTTGTCCGGAAGGATCTCAAAAAGTACTGAACAGATTTGGTTCAAATTTTGCACAAATATCACTTAGGGGTGGGGTCTTAAAATAGGCTATATATTACCACGCTACATATCCTAGGGGCTAAGCAGAGAGCAATGAAATGTGTTAACCGGTGGATTGATTTAACTAAAACGTAGCAGGAATATTAGTAAGAGTTAGGTTTTACACTCAGACAACATATTATTACGCTAAATGTTTTAGGAGCTCGGCAGAGAACAATGAAAATCTTTTCGTATATTTTTGCAAAATAGAGAAACGACTGAATAATTTTAATTAATCTTTTACTTGAAGAGCAATCTAGAGGTAGCATCTTTAAATAGGCTATATATTATGACGCTACATGTCCTAGGAACTAGGCAGAGGGTAGTGCCATATGTAAGTATGTGAATTGATTAAACTAAAACGTTGCAGGAATATTAGTAAGAGATCGGTTTTACACACCGGCTACATTATCAAGCTAAATATCTTGGAGGCCCTATAGAGAAAAAATAAATCCTGTGTTTGCTATGATATCCAGACCACTGATATACATTAGTTAGAAGGTTGAAAGCCACTGGAGTGCGAGGACCATTGCTTCGGTGGTGCTAAAACTACCTACAAAACCGAAAATTCACTGTTCGCATAGAAAGCACATATAGTGACCTCAAGGATGCTAATGAGGGAACAGCACAGGGATCGATGCTCGGGCCACATCATTTTCTTTGTTACGTCAATAACATGGCTAAATGTTTAAAATCATGTACATGTTATCAGTTTGCGGACGATACATGTTTAGTCAGTGCCGATAAAGACCCACAAAAAGCAGCAGAACGCTTGCAATCAGATTTTAATGTCCTTTTGAGATGGTGTCACGACTCTGGGTTAGTACTTAATGCAGACAAGACGCAACTAATGCAGATCAAATCCCCACACCTCAAACACTCACCATATGACGACCTGATTGTACACAACCACATCTGCCTACATGGATCACCACCACGTCAATGTAACTGTCCGCTAATATAAAATGTTGATAGCCAACGGTATCTGGGCGTGATCATTGATAACAAATTAAATTGGGGACACCATATTGAAAATGTTTGCAATAAACTAAGACAGTTTCTTGCAAATATAGTTATACTTAGAAATCGCATTCCGTACAAAATCAAATTGATGTTATATAACTCTCTAGCTGAGTCTTATATTTAATATGGATTGAGTAGCTACGGTCGCACTTTTAACACATACCTACAAAGTATATTTAATCTACAGCGAAGAATTCTTCGTAACATCGTCTCCACAAAAATAAAGCAACAATTTGAAAATGACGATAATGGCCTATTTAACTTCTGCAAAATCTTGCCAGTTCAGGATCAAGTCAAGTATATGTTACTCACAGAAAATTTTTATAATCAAAATTTTCGAACCAAAATAAAACACTCTGTATATACTCGCGCGGTCGCTCGAAACCAGTTGTGTACGAGTGGCGCAAACAATACGTATGGCGAGCGAACGACTGCTTACCTGGTTCCTAGACTCATTAACGCATTACCGCAAAAATTGCGGGATGTGGATACAAACAATGTTGTGCCTAATTTTAAAAAATCATTAAAAAATCATTTCATGTTAGCACTATTGTAAAGTTATACACCATCAATGTAGATTATTAGTAGCATTAGATACAAACCGCATAGGTTTTTATAATGCTTAAGTACCTTTTTGATAAGTTAATTGTTTATATGATTAATAAATAAAAATAAAAAAAACATAGGTACTTATATATTTCAAAAATCTATCTATACATATAATAAAATGATAGAAAAGCCAAAACTGTACATTGGAAATATTAACAAAAAAATACTCGCTGGGTGTTCTACATAAGATACCGAAGCTGAAAATATTGTTAGATTTTTTTTTGTCTGTTTGTCTGTTTGCTTTGCTTTGTCCGGAAGGATCTCGAAAAGTACTGAACAGATTTGATTCAAAATTTGCAGAAATATTACTTAGGGGTGTAGTCTTAAAATAGGCTATATATTATCACGCCACATATCCTAGGGGCTAGGCAGAGAGCAATGAAATGTTTAAACCGTTGGATTGATTTAACTAAAACGTAGCAGGAATATTAGTAGGAGATAGGTTTTACACTCAGACAACATATTATTACGCTAAATTTTTTAGGAGCTCGGCAGAGAACAATGAAAATCTGTTTGTATATTTTTGCAAAATACAGAAATTACTGAATAATTTTAATTAATCTTTTATTTGAATAGCAATCTAGAGGTAGGATCTTTACAATTTACAATAGCCCTAATCATTAAGCTCTTTTATAATTAAGCCAACACGCCAGTTTAGATTTACCGTTACATTCAAAGGGATCCTTGAATTCTAGGTTTTGCGAAAGTTGGGATGTCTCTAATTCCTGAACTAGAAAACCTTTAACATGGAAACTTGTGTGAAACATTCCTTACAGTATTCCCTTTATAACACTAAAAAAAAAATTTTGGAATACGAAAACGCATTGAGAAGTAACAACTAACATCCCTTCTCCCAAAAGAACCGCGCAAAATATCGAGATCAAAAGTATCCTAGAATCTTCCTCGGATTATAAGCTCTGATTGTACTAAGTTTCATTCAAATCCATTCAGTAACTTCGGCGTGATACTTATTCGGAATACAGACAGACAGACACACATGAAAAATGTAATTTCATTTTCGGCTTCAGTAGACTCTCGACCCTCAACAGTTTTACTATATGTATAGACTAGCTAACCCTCGCAACTTCGTTTACGTCACACAAGATCTATGAAAGGAGAGGTATTTCTTCATCAGACTCTTCAGGCAGCGTGTGAAACTGCCCTGTTTGCTTAATCAAAAAAGAGCTTAAAGATTAAGTCTATTCTAAAGCAATTCAGTCCGCGCCGAAGGCGTGGAGGTATTTCTTCATCAGACTCATCAAGCAGCGTGTGAAACTGCCCTGTTTGCTTAATCAAAAAAGAGCTTAAAGATTAAGTCTATTCTAAAGCAATTCAGTCCACGCCTTCGGCGCGGACTGAATTATTTTACAATAGCCATAACCATTAAGCAGCTCTTTTATGATTAAGCCAACACGCCACACAAACGTTGTTTATAATGAATATTCTTAAAACAACTTTACTGAAAAATGTTGAGCTTTGGCTACAGTGACATGGGTACATAAATTAAATCACCTTAAACATAATAAGTACATGCATACGGTCACGCCTTTATTCCCAAAGGGGTATCGAGGCATATTATATGTTTACCTTTTTTTAATTTGTCCCACGTAACGTAATAGGTGGTGAGCCGCATTGCCGTGTTGAAATGGACAGGCGTTAGTACTGCCTACTTTTGAAAATTATTAAATCTATAAGGTCTTCAACTTGGTTTAACGACTGCCATTTACTGGCTACCGTTAGCGTTAGTGTTATCGTCTCAACTCTTCCGATTATGCGTAAAGTTTTCAGTCTGTGGCCCTAATCTAACAAACGTTTCGTATTCGCGCTTCACCATACTACTTACTCTTATAATTATTAAAGGGGCTAATTAATAAACACGTACGTCATACCGGCCTTGGACCCACTAAAACCATGAGGTCTCTTCCTATCCATCTAGCGCAGTCCTAGAGTATCCTTTAGAGGGCTTACCCGGGGCTCCCAATCGTAGGCTGTTAGGTAGGATACGTGTGGTTTTTAGTCAGTGGGAGTCACAGTACATTCATGTGGGATTTTCCTCACATTAAAAAAATCCATCTAGCGCATAACTCCCCGGGTAAGTTGGAGGATGTCCTAAATTTGTTCCCACATTTTGGTTACGACTTATCCTAGAGGCTCAAATAGAATACGGTTCAAACTTTGCTTATAACATAATTTCCACGCGGACGAAGTCGCGGGTAACAGCTAGTACATATAATAAAATGATAGAAAAGCCAAAACTGTACATTGGAAATATTAACAAAAAAATACTCGCTGGGTGTTCTACCTAGGATACCGAAGCTGAAAATATAGTTAGATTTTTTTTTGTCTGTTTGTCTGTTTGCTTTGCTTTGTCCGGAAGGATCTCGAAAAGTACTGAACAGATTTGGTTCAAATTTTGCACAAATATTACTTAGGGGTGTGGTCTTAAAGTAGGCTATATATTATCACGCCACATATCCTAGCGGCTAAGCAGAGAGCAATGAAATGTTTAAACCGTCTGATTGATTTAACTAAAACGTAGCAGGAATATTAGTAGGAGATAGGTTTTACACTCAGACAACATATTATTACGCTAAATTTTTTAGGATCTCGGCAGAGAACAATGAAAATCTGTTTGTATATTTTTGCAAAATACAGAAAATCTATACATATAATAAAACTGTAGAGGGTCGAGAGTCTGTACATGGAAGATATTTTGAAAATTTTAATTGGAGCGCGTTCTCTAATCGATACTAAAGCCGAAAATGTAATTTAAACTTTTCATGTCTGTCTGTCTGTCTGTCTGTCTGTATCCCGAATAAGTATCACGCCGAAACTACTGAACCGATTTGAATGATATCTATACATATAATAAAACTGTAGAGGGTCGAGAGTCTGTACATGGAAGATATTTTGAAAATTTTAATTGGAGCGCGTTCTCTAATCGATACTAAAGCCGAAAATGTAATTTAAACTTTTCATGTCTGTTTGTCTGTCTGTCTGTCTGTCTGTCTGTATCCCGAATAAGTATCACGCCGAAACTACTGAACCGATTTGAATGATACTTGATACATTCCGAGCTTATGATCCGAGGAAGGTTCTAGGATGCTTTTGATCCCGAAGTTTTGCGCGGTTCCTGCGGGAGAGGGGTTGAAAGATAAAATGGTTTTTCAGTTATAATTTCTCAACGCGTGATGCGATTTCAAATATTTTTTTAGTCTTGGAAAGAGAGTACTTTAAGGATTTTTCGATCCAAGTTTCAAGATTGAGGGGTTTGCAGTTCAGAAATTAGAGGCATCTCAACTTTCACCAAACCTAGAATTCAAGGGTTCCTTTGAGTGAGAGGATAAATCTAAACGGTCGTGTTAGCTTAATCATAAAAGAGCTTAATTATTAAGACTACTAGCTGTTACCCGCGACTTCGTCCGCGTCGGAAATCTATACATATAATAAAACTGTAGAGGGTCGAGAGTCTGTACATGGAAGATATTTTGAAAATTTTAATTGGAGCGCGTTCTCTAATCGTTACTAAAGCCGAAAATGTAATTTAAACTTTTCATGTCTGTCTGTCTGTCTGTCTGTCTGTATCCCGAATAAGTATCACGCTGAAACTACTGAACCGAATTGAATGATACTTGGTACATTCTAAGCGTATAGTCCGAGGAAGGTTCTAGGATACTTTTGATCCCGAAGTTTTGTGCGGTTCCTGCGGGAGAGGGGATGAAACATCAAATGGGTTTTCAGTTGTTATTTCTCAACGCGTGATGCGAATTCAAAAGTTTTTTTAGTATTGGAAAGGGAGTACTTTAAGGATTTTTCGACACAAGTTTCAAGATTGGGGGGTTTGTAGTTCAGAAATTAGAGGCATCTCAACTTTCGCCAAGCTTAGAATTCAAGGGTTCCTTTGAATGAGAGGGTAAATCTAAACGGGCGTGTTGGCTTAATCATAAAAGAGCTTAATTATTAAGGCTGTTGTAAAATAAAACTAAAACTAATAAAATATAGCCTTAATCTTTAAGCTCTTTTATGATTAAGCAAACAGGGCTGTTTCACACGGTGCTTGACGAGTCTGATGAAGAATTGCCTCTCTTTTCGTGCACATTATGTGACGTAAACGAAGTTGCGAGGGTCAGCTAGTGTATAGATAAAACTGTTGAGGGTCGTGAGTCTGTACATGGAAGATATTTTAAAAATTTTAACTGTAGGGCATTCTATAATCGATACTGAATCCGAAAATGTAATTTAAATTTTTCATGTCTGTCTGTCTGTCTGTCTGTCTGTCTGTCTGTCTATCTGTCTGTCTGTCTGTATCCCGAATAAGTTTCACGCCGAAACTACTGAATCGATTTGAATGAAACTTGGTACAGTTTGAGCTTATAGTCCGAGGAAGGTTTTAGAATACTTCTGATCCCGATATTTTGCGCGGTTCCTTTGGGAGAGGGTATTAAATACAAAATGGTTTTTTAATTGAAACTTCTATACGCAAGGTTCGATTCAAAAAAAAATTCAGTGTTATATAAGGAATACTTTAAGGATTGTTGCACACAAGTTTTAATGTTGAGCGTTTTGCAGTTCAGGAATTAGAGACATCTCAACTTTCGCAAAACCTTCAATTAAAGGATTCCTTTGAATGTAAGGGTAAATCTAAACTGGCGTGTTGGCTTTATCATAAAAGAGCTTAATATCATAAAAAATCTTTAAACTCTTATATGATTAAGCAAACAGGGCAGTTTCATCTCCCATGAGTGTGTTGAAAATATGTGGCGTGGCGTAAACGAAGTTGCGCGGGTCAGCTAGTACTGAATATTTTTAATTAATCTTTTATTTGAATAGCAATCTAGAGGTAGGATCTTTACAATTTACAATAGCCTTAATCATTAAGCTCTTTTATCATTAAGCCAACACGCCAGTTTAGATTTACCCTCACATTCAAAGGGATCCTTTAATTCTAGGTTTTGCGAAAGTTGGGATGTCTCTAATTCCTGAACTAGAAAACCTTTAACATGGAAACTTGTGTAAAACATTCCTTACAGTATTCCCTTTATAACACTAAAAAAAAATTTTGGAATCCGTAAACGCATTGAGAACTAACAACTAAAAAACCGTTTTGTCTTTCATCCCTTCTCTCAAAGGAACCGCGCAAAATATCGAGATCAAAAGTATCCTAGAACCTTCCTCGGATTATTAGCTCTGATTGTACTAAGTTTCATTCAAATACATTCAGTAACTTCGGCGTGATACTTATTCGGAATACAGACAGACAGACACACATGAAAAATGTAATTTCATTTTCGGCTTCAGTAGACTCTCGACCCTCAACAGTTTTATTATATGTATTGACTAGCTAACCTTCGCAACTTCGTTTACGTCACATAAGATCTATGAAAGGAGAGGTATTTCTTCATCAGACTCATCAAGCAGCGTGTGAAACTGCCCTGTTTGCTTAATAAAAAAAAGAGCTTAAAGATTAAGTCTATTCTAAAGCAATTCATTTAATTGAAATTGAATTATTTTACAATAGCCTTAACCATTAAGCTCTTTTATGATTAAGCCAACACGCCACACAAACGTTGTTTATAATGAACATTCTTAAAACAACTTTACTGAAAAATGTTGAGCTTTGGCTACAGTGACATGGGAACATAAATTAAATCACCTTAAACATAATAAGTAAATGTCCATCTAGCGCATAACTCCCCGGGTAAGTTGGAGGATGTCCTAAATTTGTTCCCACATTTTGGTTACGACTTATCCTAGCTAGAGGATCAAATAGAAGACGGTTCAAACTTTGCTTATAACATAATTTCCACGCGGACGAAGTCGCAGGTAACAGCTATTCTTTCGTATAATTATTCTAACGGCTTGACAGACACAAAATATATTTGTTTATGTATTTACGAGCAACAATCAAAAGTACCTAACTGTAAAGATTAGTAGTAGTAATTTATAGGCTTGATAAAGAACAATAATCAAATTCAATAGAGTACGTGTTTGTTTTTAAATTTGCATTTAGTATATAACATAATAAGTAAGTTTATCAGTTTTCTAGATCTCATAGCTCACACTAATATAAATCAAATTTCAGGCTACGCTATACTATTGTACAAGCCATGTCATATGTAGTATACTTTTTTATAACGTGAAGGAAAATCCATCGTGGATGCTATGCCGGACTCCTACCAATTTAAAAAAACCTCACGTAACGCCTAATAGCATATGGTTGGGAGCCCCGGGTAAGCCCTCGGAAGTATGACCCAGGACTCCCAGCAGACCCACGGCCGCCACTGCGTGCCTAGGAGGTGGTTCGGGTGCTATGCCTCGTCTTTGGGGTTTTCGGGTGCGATCCCGCTTTTAAGGGGGGGGGGGGGGGGGGCGTGAGTGAACGCCTTCGGCGCGGACTGAATTATTTTACAATAGCCTTAATCATTAAGCTCTTTTATCATTAAGCCAACACACCAGTTTAGATTTACTCTCACATTCAAAGGGATCCTTGAATTCTAGGTTTTGCGAAAGTTGGGATTTCTCTAATTCCTGAACAAGAAAATCTTTAACATGGAAACTTGTGTGAAACATTCCTTACAGTATTCCCTTTATAACACTAAAAAAAAATTTTGGAATCAGAAAACGCATTGAGAAGTAACAACTAAAAAACCGTTTTGTCTTTCATCCCTTCTCCCAAAGGAACTGCGCAAAATATCGAGATCAAAAGTATCCTAGAACCTTCCTCGGATTATAAGCTCTGATTGTACTAAGTTTCATTCAAATCCATTTAGTAACTTCGGCGTGATACTTATTCGGAATACAGACAGACAGACACACATGAAAAATGCAATTTCATTTTCGGCTTCAGTAGACTCTCGACCCTCAACAGTTTTACTATATGTATAGACTAGCTAACCCTCGCAACTTCGTTTACGTCACATAAGATCTATGAAAGGAGAGGTATTTCTTCATCAGACTCATCAAGCAGCGTGTGAAACTGCCCTGTGTGCTTAATCAAAAAAGAGCTTAAAGATTAAGTCTATTCTAAAGCAATTCATTTAATTGAAATTGAATTATTTTACAATAGCCTTAACCATTAAGCTCTTTTATGATTAAGCCAACACGCCACACAAACGTTGTTTATAATGAACATTCTTAAAACAACTTTACTGAAAAATGTTGAGCTTTGGCTACAGTGACATGGGTACATAAATTAAATCACCTTAAACATAATAAGTACATGCATACGGTCACGCCTTTATCCCCAAAGGGGTATCGAGGCATATTATATGTTTACCTTTTTTTAATTTGTCCCACGTAACGTAATAGGTGGTGAGCCGCATTGCCGTGTTGAAATGGACAGGCGTTAGTACTGCCTACTTTTGAAAATTATTAAATCTACAAGGTCTTCAACTTGGTTTAACGACTGCCATTTACTGGCTACCGTTAGCGTTAGTGTTATCGTCTCAACTCTTCCGATTATGCGTAAAGTTTTCAGTCTGTGGCCCTAATCTAACAAACGTTTCGTATTCGCGCTTCACCATACTACTAACTCTTATAATTATTAAAGGGGCTAATTAATAAACACGTACGTCATACCGGTCTAGGACCCACTAAAACCATGAGATCTCTTCCTATCCATCTAGCGCAGTCCTAGGGTATCCTTTAGAGGGCTTAACCGGGGCGCCCAATCGTAGGCTGTTAGGTAGGATACGTGTGGTTTTTAGTCAGTGGGAGTCATAGTACATTCATGTGGGATTTTCCTCACGTTAAAAAAATCCAAGTTGGAGGATGTCCTAAATTTGTTCCCACATTTTGGTTACGACTTATCCTAGCTAGAGGCTCAAATAGAATACGGTTCAAACTTTGCTTATAACATAATTTCCACGCGGACGAAGTCGCGGGTAACAGCTAGTACATATAATAAAATGATAGAAAAGCCAAAACTGTACATTGGAAATATTAACAAAAAAATACTCGCTAGGTGTTCAACGTAAGATACCGAACCCAAAAATATAGTCAGAATTTTTTTTGTCTGTTTGTCTGTTTATCTGTTTGTCTGTTTGTCTGTTTGCTTTGCTTTGTCCGGAAGGATGTCGAAAAGTACTGAACAGATTTGGCTCAAATTTTGCACAAAAATATTACTTAGGGGTGGGGTCTTCAAATAGGCTATTTAATATCACTCTACATATCCTAGGGGATAAGCAGAGAGCAATCAAGTTGGCATTATAACATAATTTTCACGCGTGCGAAGTCGCGGGATGCGGATAGGTTTTTATAAGCTTCATAATTATCATTATCACGCTACTAAGTCTAGGGGTTTGGCAGAGAACAATTGAATTCTGTATGTATGTGAGAGTAAAAACACAAAAGCGTCTAGATCTTATTTAGTAGCATCTATCTACCTATACATATAATAAAATGATAGAAAAGTTAAAACTGTACATTGGAAATATTAACAAAAAAATACTCGCTGGTTGTTCTACATAAGATACCGAAGCTGAAAATATAGTTCGATTTTTTTTTGGCTGTTTGTCTGTTTGCTTTGCTTTGTCCGGAAGGATCTCGAAAAGTACTGAACAGATTTGGTTCAAATTTTGCACAAATATTACTTAGGGGTGTGGTCTTAAAGTAGGCTAAATATTATCACGCCACATATCCTAGGGGCTAAGCAGAGAGCAATGAAATGTTTAAACCGTCGGATTGATTTAACTAAAACGTAGCAGGAATATTAGTAGGAGATTGGTTTTACACTCAGACAACAATTATTATTACGCTAAATTTTTTAGCAAAATAGAGAAACGACTGAATAATTTTAATTAATCTTTTACTTGAAGAGCAATCTAGAGGTAGCATCTTTAAATAGGCTATATATTATCACGCTACATATCCTAGGAACTAGGCAGAGGGTAGTGCCATATTTAAGTATGTGGATTGATTAAACTAAAACGCTACAGGAATATTAGTAAGAGATCCGTTTTACGCACCGGCTACATTATCACGCTAAATATCTTGGAGGCCCGATAGAGAAAAATTAAATCCTGTGTTTGCTCTTCAGTCAGGTGAGTTTTTATCGAATAATAACTCTCGCTTAAGAATAACTGTCAGAGCAAACTATCTGTTAACTAGGTTGGTCCGTTGTGGTTTGGATTGCCCTGACCTGGTGGAAATTCGTGGTAGGCTAGTGAAGATCATTGCTAGGGCTGAACCCGGTAGTAATTCTGAATCCGAGGGTTCGGATGATGATGGTGATGATCCTTCGTGTCGTGACCAGGTGGAATATACTACACCAGTAGTGAGAGAGGACCGCTCGGTGCGAGCTAGTTCAAGTAGGAATAGTTCTACATGTAACATAGTGTATAAAGAACGTCCCCTTAACTTATGTTCAAATGAACGTAAGTTAAGGGGACCATCATATTTTAAATTAAATAATTTAAAATATGATGGTTCTACTTGTGTACGTGTGTTTTTAGAAAGATTAGAGGAACTTAGATGTGCTCGGGAGGTTACTAAGCCTAGACTCCTTATGGCTTTCTCCGACCTGTTGGATGGACAGGCTTTGTCTTGGTTCCGTACAAACAAAGCTAACTTCATCTCATATGAGGATCTTATTAGTGAGCATAGAAATACCTTCGATATTCCTGATTATGATTACCGCCTCAGGAACGAGATAAGACAGCGTACACAAGCCCGCTCTGAGTCCTTGGTTAACTATATATGTATAATGCAAGCCATGTTTTCAAGGTTGTCATGTAAGATGCCCAGTGAAGAGCAGTTAGACATTCTCATGAACAATATTCGACTTGACTACATGAAAGAACTGGCCTTGCATGAAGTTAACTCTGTAGATGATTTGAGACGTTTGGGTAAGCGCTTGGAGCTTGCGCGTACTAGGGCGGACGCATTCCGTGAGCCTGCTCTTGACAAGTTTGAGATTTCGTCGGACTTACACCAGCATTAGAACAAAGGTGTACAGAAGCCCACCAAGCAGGTGTCTGCAGTGGAGACGCCGACTACCTCCCACGAACGCAAATGCTTTCGTTGTGGCGGGGGCGGTCACGCTGCATACAGCTGCACACAGTCAAGGGAGCTGGTGTGTTTCCGGTGTGGTTTCAAAGGAGTCAAGACCCCAGACTGCTCACAATGTGCTGGCAAGCCAAAAAACGCGTAGGCCAGGGCCTTGTTAGGAACTCTATGCATTACTCTGTATCTGAGTCTATTTCTGATAAGGTCCTGTTTCCTAAACGGGATAGTGACATTAGACCGTATCTAGTTGTTAAGGTTTTAAATTTAAATGTCTTAGGCCTTCTAGATTCCGGTGCCTCCTGCTCTATACTAGGTAAGGGAGCGCACCGCATCTTCTTGGAACTGGGTTTTGATCTTGTGAGTATCAATCCTAATTTTCGTATTACAACTGCAGACAGCTCTCACTTGCAATGTCTGGGTTGCATCTCTTTGCCAATTGAGTACAATTCGGTTATCCGAGTTGTCAAGTTCTATGTTGTCCCAGGAATAACCACCTCCATGATATTTGGTGTGGATTTCTGGCAACAATTTAAGTTAAGTGATAAATTAATTTTACAAAATATTAGCCTTGATAGTTTAAGTGATAATAATCCTATAGAGTCTGTGTCCCTTAACGGTGGCCTCGAGGATTACGACAACCTGACAACTAAACAAAGGTGTGTAATCAACGAGGTCATTGAAAAATTCGACTCATTGAACACTGATAAGGTGGGTTTAGGTCGGACCTCATTTGTGCACCATGTCATTGACACTGGTGACAGCAAGCCGATCAAGCAGCGTTATTATCCGCTCTCTCCCCTTAAACAGAAGGCCCTGGAAGCCGAGCTGGACCGAATGCTGGAGATGGGAGTAGTGTCCCCGTCTCAGTCCGCGTGGAACTCTCCAGTGGTCATGGTGGAGAAGGCGAACGGCGACCTCAGATTGTGCTTGGACTCTCGCAAGCTGAACTCTGTGTCAAAGAGTGACGCCTACCCCTTACCCTATATCAATCAAATCTTGGACCATCTTAATAATGCTAAGTATTTAACCTCTGTAGATCTGAGTGCGGCCTACTGGCAGATTCCATTCGACTCACTCCAGTCTGCTGAGAAGACTGCTTTTACGGTTCCCCGGAGAGGATTGTTCCACTACAATTCCATGTGCTTCGGTCTTGTCGGGGCCAGTGCCACGATGCAACGCCTCATGGACCGTTTGTTTGGTCCCGAGTTCGACAACAAGGTATTTGCGTTTCAGGATGACATAGTCTGTGTGTCCAGCACCTTTGAGGTGCATGTAGAGCTCTTACATAGAGTCTATCAGCAACTCAAGGATGCTGGCCTAACAATTAATACGAAAAAATCTCACTTTTGTCGGAGTGAACTCAAATACCTGGGGTATTATGTGGACAAACATGGCCTACGGACAGACCCGGGTAAAGTTGAGGTTATCCTCAACTATCCCACCCCTTCTAACCCTAAGGAGGTTAAGAGATTTCTGGGAATGGCGGGCTGGTATCGTCGTTTTTTCAACAACTTCACGAAGATTAGTAAACCTCTGTGCAAACTGACTTCTACGAACCTTAAGTTCGAATGGACCCCTGAGGCTGAACAGTCCTTTAACCTGCTAAAGTCAGTCTTAGTTTCTGCCCCTATATTAAAAATGTCTAACTTTGAGGTGCCCTTCCGCATTCTTAGTGACGCGTCAGCTTACTCAGTTGCTGCTGTACTGACACAAACTCACGATGGTGTTGAGCACCCTATCGCCTACTGTAGCCGTTCTCTCAACAAGAACGAGGTGAACTACAGCACAACTGAGCGAGAACTTCTGGCCGTGATCTTCGCATTGGAACAATTTCGACAGTACGTCGAAGGCCAAAAATGTACGGTCGTCACGGATCATTCATCTCTCTGTGGTTCCATAAACTAAAAAATCCCACGGGTCGTCTAGCACGTTGGAGCATGAGGCTCAGTCAATTCGATTTTGACATAGAGCATCGAAAAGGTAAAGACCACGTTGTACCTGATGCTCTGTCACGCATCAAGGTTGATTCCCTCGATGCAGTACCCACTAAAGACCCGTGGTATGACCACACCATGAATAGTGTTCGGAAGAACCCTAGAAAGTCACCAAATTATGACATTCGTGACAACCTTCTATATAGGTTAACTAAAAATAAATATTCTTTGACTTCAGACTTTGACTAGAAGCTGGTGGTACCTCAGGAGGATCGCTTGCCCCTGCTCTCTAAGTACCACGATGACACACTTAGTGCCCATGGTGGCGTTTGGAAGACGCATAAAAGGTTAGCCCTGAATTATTACTGGCCCAAGATGTACGAGGACGTCAAAGAATATGTTGGGAATTGCGAAACATGCAAGCAGTACAAACCCGTAAATACGTCTCGTCCCGGCCTAATGGGTAGCCCGAAGCGGGTTTCGAAGCCATTCTTAGCTAGCTCTGTCGATTTGCTTGGTCCCTTTCCCACTTCGAGCAATAGAAACGTACACCTGATCGTGGTCTCCGACTACTTTAGCAAATACGTCATGTTGTGCCCTGTTCGGGTTGCCACAGGCGCTGTAGTCGCGAGATTCATAGAGAAGAGTGTGTTTCTCGTGCACGGAGTCTGCAAGACTATTTACATGGATAATGGCCCTCAGTTTGTGAGTAAGCCATTTAAAAATCTGTTAGCTAAATACAATGTACCTAATATATATTATAACCCTAGGTATCATGCCCAAACTAATCAGGTGGAACGAGCTATTCGTAATGTTGTTCAAGCGATCTCATGCTATGTGAAGTCACAACACAAGTCATGGGGTTCGTTCTTGGTTGAGATACAGTGCGGTTTAAACACTGCAGTTAACGAAGCAACTCGTTTCACCCCTTACTTTTTGGTACATGGTAGGGAGTTTATTGGAGATGGAGTGCTATACAGGCAGACAGATATTGCGTGCCGCCTGCTTCAGTCTCTGTAGACGATCCATCAGCCTTCGTTGTCAAGCTGAGAGAAATACAACGCATATACGACCAGGTGAGGAAACATTTGAATGTTGCCCACCAGCGAAAAAGTATTACAACCTCAGAAAAAGGCATGTGGAGCTGAAAGTGGGACAGATAGTTTACAAACGCACGTTCTACCTGTCAAACAAGGCCAAGAACTTTACTTCTAAGCTAGCCCCTAAGTTCCTTAAATGTGTGGTGACCGCTAAACGATCCCCTTTAGTATATAGGCTGTCAGATCTGGACGGTAGGGATCTTGGGGAGTACCATATCAAGGACATCCTGAAGTATCAGAAGGAGCCGTCTCCAATACCCAACGTCAGCAGTGATGTAACTACATAGCACTGTTTCTCTAGTTTATTAAACCAGTGCTATGTGATCATTATGTAAGACTATTTTAATCTTTTGTTTGTATTTCTATGTGTGTACGTGACTTCAAATTGTCACGTTGTAGTTTCTTCTATGCACCGCACCGAGCGTTTTTCTCTCATTCGCTCCTCAGTACTCTACAATATCCTGAGAGCTTGGGTAGTGTTAAAGGGAGCATTCGTTCTCTATGAAGGGCATTAGACTCTAGTTACTTAGCCTGTCCGGTACACGAGTCAGTGTCTAGTTAGGTGTATAGGAGGATCTTTCTTTGTTATTGTAATGGTAGCAGTCAGCTTGGGGTTGAAGGACCTAGCTGGTTGTTTTTGTGTATTAGTCAGTACTTTTCTGTTTTCTTTATTGTGTATTTCCAGCGTGTCGAATCCGCAGGAAATACTATTAAGGGGGGGGGTGGTTGTAGCATTTATTTTCTGTAGATGCAGCATTGGGCGTGTGAAAGCACCCTAATCGATCTATCGTTTTTTTAATCGGTTGTCTGTGGTGACATTTCTGCTGTCAGAATGACAGGATGTCATAAGATCGGTGACGAATCGTTTTTGCATTCAATGAAAGCAGGTTTTGAGATGGAATTCGAGACGATTCCACGTTAGAGAGGTGATAAAGCCCTGCTATAAAGTTCCAAGCCTTTTTTACCATCCTCGAAGCAGGAAGGAATTTTGAAACAACTCTGAGTAGCACACCTCAATTTTTCTTTAGAGGTTATAAGTTGAAACCTGAGGACCTGTTAAGGAAATAGACTGCATTTTACCTATTCTCCTCAAAAAGAATTAAACTCTGTGATAAACTATACCCAGATTCTGGGTTTTCCAGTACGGAAAAAAAATAGAACAGCCACATTTGTAATACACCCAATAACACGTGGACTACACGAGCGAGGTGACTTAGGAGGAACCTGCAGTCTTCATACACCTGGCATTGCCTTCAGCCACGGCCACTCTCCACTCACACTGCAGGCCAGTACTTGTCAGCTACTTATACATGTAATCTAGCCGCCTAAGTTACTTCCTCACGCTGATTTAGTGTAGTGCTGTACTAGTAGTACCTAAACCCGTAATATTCTTATGTATGTCTGTGCTTTCTGTATCTATGTAATCTCATTGTCTCTGTAGTGTACTGTGTACTATATAAATATATGTGTGTACACCCTACCTGGCTGTTTTCGTGAGAGCCCTAACCTACCCTTTGCACGCACACTGGAAACTCTGAAGAAAGGCGCCCTGGGATAGAGTAATTTGCAATCTCCCTCTGGGCAAGTTGGTGAGTAACATCATTGTGTTATATTACATGTACGTAGAGGCAGGTATATCTAGTATCTACTAGGATACTAAACTAGGTTTATTTGCTACTAAGGCCAAGACCGATTTTTTTTTTAAATTTTCGGCTTCCCTTTTAAAAATAATCAACCTGCGCGACTGCGCCACTGAGTCATAGATACGTAGAGCAACGGCTATTCGGAACATAATCAATGTATGGACGACCTTGTTCCGCTTCATTCCCAGTAGTTCCACGGCAGTTGTTCCGCGACGTAACTAGTGAGACTTTTTGTCCCAATAGTTCCGTGGCGGAACTAGTGAGATTTTTTTTTACTGAGAATAAAAATGTCCCAGTATTTCCGTGGTGCGGAACTACTGGGACATTTTTATTCTCAGTTCCGTGGCGGAACTAGTGAGACTTTTCTATTCTCAGTAGTTCCATAGCGAAACTAGTGAGACTTTTCTATTCCCAATAGTTCCGTAGCGGACTGAACTGCCTACGATTGGGAGCTCCGGGTAAGCCCTCTAAAGGATACCCTAGGACTGCGCTAGATGGATAGGCAGAGACCTCATGGTTTTAGTGGGTCCAAGGCCGGTATGACGTACGTGTTTATTAATTAGCCCCTTTAATAATTATAAGAGTAAGTAGTATGGTGAAGCGCGAATACGAAACGTTTGTTAGATTAGGGCCACAGACTGAAAACTTTACGCATAATCGGAAGAGTTGAGACGATAACACTAACGCTAACGGTAGCCAGTAAATGGCAGTCGTTAAACCAAGTTGAAGACCTTATAGATTTCATAATTTTCAAAAGTAGGCAGTACTAACGCCTGTTCATTTCAACACGGCAATGCGGCTCACCACCTATTACGTTACGTGGGACAAATTAAAAAAAGGTAAACATATAATATGCCTCGATACCCCTTTGGGGATAAAGCCGTGACCGTATGCATTTACTTATTATGTTTAAGGTGATTTAATTTATGTACCCATGTCACTGTAGCCAAAGCTCAACATTTTTCAGTAAAGTTGTTTTAAGAATGTTCATTATAAACAACGTTTGTGTGGCGTGTTGGCTTTATCATAAAAGAGCTGAATTGCTTTAGAATAGACTTAATCTTTAAGCTCTTTTTTTTATTAAGCAAACAGGGCAGTTTCACACGCTGCTTGATGAGTCTGATGAAGAAATACTTCTCCTTTCATCGATCTTATGTGACGTAAACGAAGTTGCGAGGGTTAGCTAGTCTATACATATAGTAAAACTGTTGAGGGTCGAGAGTCTACTAAAGCCGAAAATGAAAGTACATTTTTCTGTGTGTCTGTCTGTCTGTATTCCGAATAAGTATCACGCCGAAGTTACTGAATGGATTTGAATGAAACTTAGTACAATCAAAGCTTATAATCCGAGGAAGGTTCTAGGATACTTTTGATCTCGATATTTTGCGCGGTTCCTTTGGGAGAAGGGATGAAAGACAAAACGGTTTTTTAGTTGTTACTTCTCAATGCGTTTTCGGATTCCAAAATTTTTTTCAGTGTTATAAATGGAATACTGTAAGGAATGTTTCACACAAGTTTCCATGTTAAAGGTTTTCTAGTTCAGGAATTAGAGACATCCCAACTTTCGCAAAACCTAGAATTCAAGGATCCTTTTGAATGTGAGGGTAAATCTAAACTGGCGTGTTGGCTTAATGATAAAAGAGCTTAATGATTAAGGCTATTGTAAATTGTAAAGATCCTACCTCTAGATTGCTATTCAAATAAAAGATTAATTAAAATTATTCAGTAACTAGCTGACCCGCGCAACTTCGTTTACGTGATAAATAAAGGACGGCTTGACCGATTTTGCGTAAACTTCCCATAAACCATCTACTAAATAGTCCGAACAAAGCCTAAAACATTTGGTTTGGATAGGTGAGCCCGTTCTTGAGTTATAAAATTACAACGAAAAGTGGCATTGATTTTTATATATATATATAGATTAATTATTGAATAGATAAATAAATTAAGTTATTTACAACACCTAAACCTAGAACAAATTAAAAAGATAATGATTTATTTACAGACTTTAAATATTTACAACACCTTAACCTAGAACAAATTAAAAAGATTAATGATTTATTTACAGATTACTAACGAAAAAAGCAATTTTTTTCCAACTAAAGAATAAAGTAATTTTTACAGCACTTAAACCTAGAACAAATTTAAGACAAACACTGAAAAAAGATTAAGAAAAGTTAGCATACTAATTGCTTTAAATATTAAAAATCGAAACACTGATTTATTTACAGGCCACCTACCTATAAAATGAAAATTGAATAGGTACACTTAGGTACTGACAATTATTATGATACAGAAGTAGGTAAGAATTAAATAACAACAAAAATTATAAAATAAAAAGGTAGGTATTTCTGAAAGGAACTGTTTTCTGAATTGCTATATAGTTATTCTGTAAGAAATGAATAAATTTTTAATAAGATTTTGATGCGTGCGTCATTAAGGGAGCCGACCGCGCGACTGGCGACTGAGCCGCGCGGGCACCTATCTCGTAGATAATGTCGTTCGTACTATTCGCGACGCGCGCCCTCCTACCTGCCTTCACCACTTGTGTGTAAGGGCCAGTCAGTACGGAATCAATTCAAATGCGTTTACGCCTGCGCCGCGTCTGTCTGTTCGCGATAAACTCAATTTGTGTGCTGATTTCACCAACGAATGAATATACTAAGCAAAATTAAGTAGGTATACCTATATCTTGTTAAGTTCTTGAAGTGCCATCGGCGTCGGCAGCATTGAATGAAAACGCTGCCCAACCCCTTTGGTATAATCAAAATAATGAATGGTGAAATACAGAAAGGTTCCTGATGGTATTATGTTAATCTCTTGGATACCATACTACTTGGCAAGCTAGGTATTTAATTTACACAAATACGGTAGGCATTGGTCCTTCAATTAATCAATCAAATCGGCCTATGGCAGTCCACTCCTGGACGTAGGCCTCTCCCAAATTACGCCACAAAACACGGTTCTGTGCCTTCCGAACCCAGGCACTGCAACCTTTTTCTGGTCTTCGGTTCATCCGGCGGGGGTCGTCAAGAATGCGGGGTCGTCATAAAAAAATAACGATAAGATAACGATAAGATAAGTACATTATATTGTCTTTCATCTCCTCACACAAAGGAACCGCGGCGTTACAAACTGACAAACAGATAAAAAGACAAAATTTATTTAATTTAAATTTATTTAAATATGTAATGTAATGTAGCAGATATAGCAAAACATGACAACACCTATTTATATTTATGATAAATAGTTTATTATACATAGGTATAGAATTATAGGTATAGAATAGGAATAGATAGGTAAAGATATCGATAGAAGATACCTACCAGTGTAATCTATTCAAAGGAACCCTTGAATTCTAGGTTTGGCAAAAGTTGAGATGTCTCTCATTTCTAAACCACAAAACCCTCAATATTGAAACTTGTGTGGAGCAATTCTTAAAATATTACCTTTCTAACACCAAAAAAATATTTGAAATCGGACCACGCGGTGAGAAATTACAGCTGAAAAACCATTTCATCTTTCATTCCCTCCCCTGAAGGAACCACGCAAAATATCGGGATCAAAAGTATCCTAAAACCTTCCTCGGATTATAAGCTCAGATTGTGCCAAGTATCATTCAAATCGATTCAGTAGTTTCGGCGTGATACTTAGTCGGGATACAGATAGACAGACAGACAGACAGACAGACAGACATGAAAAATTTAAATTACATTTTCGGCTTCAGTATCGATTAGAGAACACCCTCCAATTAAAATTTTCAAAATATCTTCCATCTACAGACTCTCGACCCTCTACAGTTTTATTATATGTATAGATTTCTGTATTTTGCAAAAATATACAAACAGATTTTCATTGTTCTCTGCCGAGCTCCTAAAAAATTTAGCATAATAATATGTTGTCTGAGTGTAAAACCTATCTCCTACTAATATTCCTGCTACGTTTAAGTTAAATCAATCCAACGCACTATGGGACCAAACAGTATTGTCCATCTCAAAAATAGTTTTGACGAAAGTCCTAAATCCATAAATAACTTTATAGTTTTATATTCTCAAAGGATGGAACTTGCTAATTAATTACAAAATAATTAAATAACCTAGTTTTACTTTTGTAAAATTAACCTCAAACATTGGGCATAAATATTTTCATGCCTATTAAATTACCGTTAAGGAAGTTCAACACAAAATTATTCGAAAATTTTCCAAGGAAGCATGTTAGTGTTACACATCATTAGATAGCTCAGAATGTATACTTTGCAACTATGTTCAGTTTTTGTAAATAAAGAGTTATTTTATTTTTTTATTTTTAGTGAAGTACAGAAAATTTGATTTGTTTTTTTTTCAATTGGAGTTTTCTTTGTTGCTTAAGGCTGTCGGTGTCAAGTTAATCACTCTATTATAGACCTTACCTATTAAGTAATACAGGGATTTAAAAAAAACTTGCGCGTTTCTTGCGCCAATGGTGATTTAGAAGCAATATGTCAATCGGGGGAGAAAAAAAATCCCCGAAAATTACGGTTCTTCTTTTTATTATGAAATATTGTATTTACCTAATTATTATATTTTGATATCTATCTTGTTTTTTTTTCCTTCCTATGATAGAAGCATACATTAAAAAATTAATAGGCTACAAGAATCTTCCCTTGGCACTTTTGTTTGCGGTGATCACCTTAACCACAAGTATGATAAACTATATCGCTGCGGAAGTTCTATTTATCTGTTGTGGTATTGATAAATGAGAACTATCATAATCAATTGTCCCATGGTTTTTGCACACGGCTCCAAAATATTGGTCCTTTAAATACCTGTGTTTTCAGCATACTATTCATCAAAGGGTTCAGGTACTTCTTTTAATAACAATTAACCCGTTACTGCATACGAAGCCATTTCTGGCTTTTAATTTTCAATAATTTATATCTACCTTAAATTAAAATTAAAATTAAAAAATCTTGTTATATATGTGTTAAAAACTTATTCGTGTAACGAAACGCAATTTTTGTGCCTATGGTAAGTGACAGCTGTAAACATAACCTCACTTTGTATTTGTGTGAGCGCAAGTTGGTGTGAGAGTGATTTTTCGTGCAACTTCAAAATTGTGAAAAGGTAAGATAAATGACAAAAAAAATTTTTTTTACACGTTTCAAAGCATATATTTTCCCTTACTAATAATAGTTCAACAAATATTTGTTTTCTTTTGCCTTATTTATTTCATTTTTCGCGGAAGCCATTTTTGGCTTCGTATGCATTCAGAGTAAAAATGCGTTAGTCAGAAATGGCTTCGTATGCACTCGATGATGCTGAGTACGCTTTTGTTTTCGTTTTCCAGAATGCTTCCTTCACGCTTTTATGGCACTAGTAAATACACTAACACGATTCCTGGTGATGGTTCTGTTAGTGATGACTCTGCTTCTGACTCAGATGATGAAAATATTCCGCTTTCTAACCTGCGTTCCTCCGAAAAATCGCTATTTATTCCTGAATCCGATGAATTCGAAACCTCATCTGATGATGAAAGTGATGTTGTTATTCCCAAGAAACGCTCACAAAGTAAACGACAAAGAAACGCGGTCGACCTACCACTTCGGGAACTCCTACTCATGGTACACCAACTACTAGCAGAACCGCCACTCCTACTAGTCGCAACGAATCTCCGGCACCAGCTCCTAAAAAAGCACGCAAAGCTCCAGCAAGGCTTCAGGACTTCCCTTTAAATTCAGTACGTAGTGACAGAATTGACCACTTTCCTATACACGCAAGCAACAGACAATTGTGTCAGAATAATTGCTTGTTTCGATCTTACATCACATGTGAAAAATGCCAAGTGTTTTTATGTCTAAATGAAAAAAGAAATTGTTTCAAACATTTTCACATTGCTGATATTTTACTAATTGTAATGCATAGGAAGCCATAAATGGCATTGTGATACGAAGCTCTTATGCATAGGAAGCCATTTATGGATGCTAAAATTATTTCCTAAAGTAAAGTACCTACCAAATTTTTTTTTTTTATAAAATTTTCTTTATTTTGCTCTAATAAAACGATATTAATGTAAAAATTTTTTTTTTTTATTCATTCCTTCATAATTCATGCAGTACAGGGTTAACAGACGAAATACATTTATATTTCTAACAATGAGTGAATTCGTTTGTGTTCGACGCGATCTTTGTGATCAAATAATAAGAGGAAAAAGTACTTCAGACCTCAGACAATACTTGTTCAACAACTTTCAATTATCGGAATCTGACGTTAATACTGTAATAGAGAGTATTCAAATAAAATTTACATCAAGTTGCAACCAGAAATGGACGAAAGCTCAAAGAAAGCCAGGCAGGTTCGAGAGTCTATACTCAAATTGGTTAAATGGTGAGTTTAAAGTACCATTGAATTCTTGCGGTACCTCAACATCTGAAAATTCTGGCTTGAATACTTCTGGTGATCGTGGTAGACCGTCAAAACCATATGAAGAGTGTTCGGAGAGCACAAAGAAACGAAAAAATATGGAACTGGTCCAAGAGTATGGAATGGGACATGTCCGTAACGCCTATGTGCAAAGTTTACGATCCATGGGTGAAAATAACGAAGCGTCAATTGTGACTATTATCCGAAATAAGGAAAAAGAAGATAAAAAAGTAATTCTACAAAACATATTCAATCCAGATAATGCACTTTCCTTTACAAAAGAAGAGGCATTGAGTATGTGTATTGAAACAGATTTGACCAAAGCCCAATATGCGTACCTAAGAAAAAGGCTTGTTGATAAGAATTTAAGTTCTGTTTTGCCTTCGTATCAATTACTAAGTGAAGCAAAAAAGGCTTGCTATCCGCCTGCAGTTAGCATAACGGTGACAAATATAAGCGCAAAAATCAATCTGCAAGATCTCTTAGACCATACAGTCTGCCGTATTATAAAGATAAAGTCAGGATGGACAAATCACAATCATCTCAAGCTGTTCACAAAATGGGGTTGTGATGGATACTCTGGCCAAAGTGAATATAAACAAACCCTACCAGAAGAAAACGAACAAATATCTGATGCTAATTTGTTTATAGTGTCCCTTGTACCACTGCGAATAGTAGACGAAGAAACTTCTGCAATTATATGGCAGAACCCTACTTGCTCATCTGTTAGATATTGCAGACCAATTTCATTAGAATTTGCAAAAGAAACACCCGAAAAAACTACAACAGTTGTCAGTGAAATTGAAGCCAAAATAAATCAATTGATTCCAACTCTTGTGGCAATAGACGACAAAGTCATCGAAGTTAAACATGAACTGTTTATGACAATGATTGATGGGAAAGTTGCCCAAGTGTTAACGAACACATCATCCAGTGCTACCTGCACTGTTTGTGGAGCAACTCCCAGACAAATGAATGATCTTTTAAAAGATACGACGAGAATTGAAAATGAAGATGCATTTAAATACGGATTGTCGACACTACGCGCATGGATAAAATTTATGGAGATGATCCTCCATATTGCTTACAATTTAGGTTTTGAGAAGTGGTCAGCAACAACTCCAGAAAACAAGCAACTTAAAGAAGACAAGAAGAAATATGTCCAAACACGTTTCCGAGAAGTGCTTGGTTTGCACATTGATAAACCACGTCAAGGTTCCGGTAATAGCAATGACGGAAATACGGCAAGGAGATTTTTCCGAAATTACCAATGTTCTGCAGAGATAACCGGAATTGATGAAGAATTAATCAAGAGATTATATCGCCTCTTTGCTTCTATAATGTGTTATCGTGAAAACTGTAATTTTACAGGAGAGTGATTTTTAACTTAAAAAATACAATTTTCGAGAAACAAAGAATTTTTTTACTGTCGATCCTTGCTTAATTATTTGACATAACAAATAAACTGTCTGAAAAGTTTTAAAAACCTTGTCAATTTAAACATTTAACCAGAAATTGGCTTCAATTGGAAAAAAGGGTAATATATATCACGTTATTCTTGATAATAATCTGTAATATAAGCGTTACAACCTAAGTTGTCGCGTTGTAGATAATATTACAGTTGTTATGACACTGAGTTACGTCATAAATAAACATTGTTTATGCGAAAACTTTAAGATTTAAAAATATTTTTTATTAGGAAAAGAGAAACTGCAATCGAACTTACTATAATTTTTATGGCAAAAATTAATTTAATACTGCAAATAACCACAATTTGTATTGTTCACTTAAACAGAATCACAAGTTATAGAATAGGTATCCTTTTAATATAATATCCGTCAGGCAGGGTGTAGTCAACATGACAACCAAATTTAAAAAACAATCAGACTTTGACAATAATTGTGCAGCATTATTATTGTAATTATTCTCATCATATCACAGTAAATTAATAGGCAGAATATGACTATTCAATAGGGTTTAAAATATTTGACAGACAACAATAACACTTAAGTATTGGTATTTCCAAACAAAACACAATAATATAAAAATATACTTAATGAAACATTATTATGAGCAAGACTTAAGTAGTCAAAACAAGGATGCAAAATAACTAATCAAATCAATATAAATCAACTATAAAGTTAACTAGTGGTAACATCATTGTGCTTTGTAATAGAATCACAATTTTACTTATAATTATTATTATCTTAAAAACAAACATAAACAGTCTTGGTATTGTTTGACGTAGATATTAATAAATAAGTCTTTATATCAGCACATTTTTTTAAACCGCTAATCCGCTCAGTTCAAGTGAAAATTCTTTTAATATAACTCTTGTGATTGAGCTCGTGCCGGACGTTTATGCCAAGGATGCCCAGATTGTCCGCAAGATTAATCGTCGTATTCTGATGAGAGGGTAAAGGTAGGAAGGGGGATTTTTAACTGTAAACGCACACGCCTGTGTTTTACGGGCATTGAACTCGACCAGGTTTTCGGATCCCCATAGGGAAATGCGGTCCAGGTCCCCGTCAAGATCAGCCACAAGTTGCCATCTCTTCTCCTCAACGTTGGTTCTCCCTGCCGCTGGACGGGTCGAGTAACTTCCGTGCAGGGTGCTATCGTCTGCATAGCAATGTATCCTCCCGAAAAAACCGACCAGAAGAAAGAGGGTTGGGGTCAATATAGATCCCTGTGGAGTACTATCGGAGTACCGAAATTAATCTGCATAAAACAGACAGCCTGGCCGTCACAGAGGACCCGTATCTGTCGTACGTGCAGAAAGCTGTCCATCCAGCTGCGCAAGAAAGTGGCCGCGCATGCCATAGTCCATCGAAGGCTTTCGCGATATCGAAAACTATTGCCAATGACTCGCCGTGCCTCTCCATAGCCTCACCCTAAACATGCGTCACGTACGCCGGGAGGTCACCCGTAGACCGTTTTGGCCTAAAGCGGTATTGTGGATCATAGAGTAGCGAGTGATCCTTGAGGTAACACATGAGCTTTTTGTTGATTATCAGCTCAAATATTTTACAGACAATTGTGGTGAAGGCGCTATGGGACGATAGTTGGCAGGATTGGACCGATCCCCTTTTTTGGGAATCGGATAAAAATAAAATTAAATAAACACTCTATAGCATTTAGAATTTAGGATGATAATTTTGACAGCTCACTATGTTTACATCAAGAATACCTCATAAATTACCGTAGCACATAGACGAGAACCGCCCACTTATCTTAGTCAAGCGTCTTCCAAGGATACTACTTAATTGACTAAAGACAAATGAATGAAATACATCGAATTTAAGTACCTATATTAATTGAAATGCAAGTAAAATTATTGATGAATGAAATGAAAATTATAATTCTAAATTTAACAGTCTTACAAATGAACTGATATCCAAACTTACATGACGGCAGCGTGACGTGAGTGAGACAATTCACGCACTCCCCCCCTTAGAAGCGGGATCACACCCGAAACCCCCCACAGACGCGGGATAGCACCCGAACCACCCCCTGGGCGAGGCCGCAGCAGCGGCCGTGGGTCTGTTGGGAGTCCTGGGACATCCTTCCGAGGGTTTACCCGGGGCTCCCAACCATAGACTGTTGGGCGTGACGTGAGGTTTTTTAGTCGGTAGGAGTCCGGCATAACATCCATGAGGATTTTCCCTCACGTTAAACAAAAAAAATAAATAATCCAAACTTATTCCCTACATTTTGTGCCTTATTTAAAGACTAAGATATTACTAATATTTAAGCTAGACACGCGGTAGTTCTTAGCAAAACTAAGTAGTTCCTCTAGTTTAATAATTAAGATAGGTTCACTCAAATATTTACCCGCACTTGTATCTGGTTTAAGAATATTCGCATTATCTGTCGCTCGCTATTGCAAGTGTGCTAAGTTTTTTATATTAAGTATATCTAGAGTCCATCTGCAAAATTTGTTAAAAATGGCTATTAGTTTTAGTATGTACAACGTATCATTTGGAAATATTACAAAATAAATACATTTCTGTTTGTTCAAAAACGGGACATTAACAATTATCTACAGTTTAAATTTTGTATTAGAAAAAAATTCATCACCTACAATGTTACATCTTAAGTTAACACAAATCAAAACTCACATTCTTTCGAGAGGAGTATGACATATACATAATAATAACAATCAACTTCCACACTATTTTTCAACATCAGTGTGTCAAAGTTATAGATCACATTGTAAAACTAAAAAGCACAATTAAATTGAACCTCACCTTTGCAACCAAAACGTGGTATCATCGTTATGTCACGTTTTTGCAGAAATTCGAGAGCACATTCGTCTGCAATTGCGTAGTGACTACTGTTATGTTTCGTTTTCGCAACAAAACTATCTGCATAAAGAGACAACGTGATATTGCGATCTGACACAGTGGCGCTATCTCTTTCACTCACAGATTAGGTATGTTACGCGTAAAACACACCACGTTTTTTGAGAAAATAAAATCAAATACGGCGGTTTTAATTATCAAATAAAAAAAATATCGACTTTTCGGATATATCACGTTATTGAAGCAAAGAGGCGATATGTAATTCTTCAAACTATGTCATCGGGATTCCCTATAAACGCAGCAAAATTCGGCCAGTATCTATATCTATACATATAATAAAACGATAGAAAAGCCAAAACTGTACATTGGAAATATTAAGAAAAAAATACTCGCTAGGTGTTCTACGCAAGATACCGAACCCAAAAATATAGTCAGAAAAATTTTTGTCTGTTTGTCTGTTTGTCTGTTTGTCTGTTTATCTGTTTGTCTGTTTGTCTGTTTGCTTTGCTTTGTCCGGAAGGATCTCGAAAAGTACTGAACAGATTTGGTTCAAATTTTGCAAAAATATCACTTAGGGGTGGGGTCTTAAAATAGGCTATATATTATCACGCTACATATCCTAGGGGCTAAGCAGAGAGCAATGAAATGTGTAAACCGGTGGATTGATTTAACTAAAACGTAGCAGGAATATTAGTAAGTGTTAGATTTTACACTCAGACAACATATTATTACGCTAAATATTTTAGGAGCTCGGCAGAGAACAATGAAAATCTTTTCGTATATTTTTGCAAAATAGAGAAACTACTGAATAATTTTAATTAATCTTTTACTTGAATAGCAATCTAGAGGTAGGATCTTTATATAGGCTATATATTATCACGCTACATATCCTAGGAACTAGGCAGAGGGTAGTGAAATATGTAAGTATGTAGATTGATTAAACTAAAATGTTGCAGGAATATTAGTAAGAGATTTTACACACCGGTTACATATTATCACGCTAAATATTTTGGAGGCCCGATAGAGAAAAATTAAATTCTGTGTTTGCTACGATATCCAGACGACTGATATACATACTTATATATTTCTAAATACATACATATTATACATAGAAAACACCCAAACTCCGAAACAAACATTTGTGGATCACACAACTAATTGGAACAACCCAGAAATCGAACCAAGCCCTCCGGCGCGACAGGCGGTATCACTACACCGACTACGCCACAGTGGCAGTCAATGAAATTATATTTCATATCACGCTACATATCCTAGGGGATAAGCAGAGAGCAATCAAGTTGGCATTTTAACATAATTTTCACGCGTGTGTTAGATTCGTCTCGTAGAGGGTAGGTATATCAATACATACGGTCACGCCTTTTATCCCCGAAGGGATAGCCGGAGGCATATTCTGTAAGGAGGGTATTAGCAAACAAGTTATGAAATGAAAAGAAATGAATATGAGATAAAAGTATCTTTATTCTCGTCAAGATTTCCGATTCTACATTTACCGCCAGATTCGCAATAGGTAGAACCTGTGAGAAAGAACCTGGCAATAAAACTCACGGCCACTCTTTTTAAAGTCACATTCTTTACAAATATTGCTATACATCTATTTCTACTATAATCTAATTCCATCAATAGTTGGTACACGTTATTACAATTAATAGCAACACGGGTCATATCTTTACAAATAGTTCAGCAGAATAGTACTTGTACATTATCTCTTAAATCAAGCCATGGGCAGTATAAAATAACCTTGAATACAATCAATCAAATCGGTCTATGGCAGTTCAGCACTGCTGGACGTAGACCTCTGCTAATTTCAACACATATATTATACATCACATCAGATCGGATAAATTACATAAGTTATTAATGAGGAACGTACCCTTAAGACGGCTGAGCTGGTCTGCCTAACATTGTGCCTAAACAGCATTACAAATGTTTTCTCTTCAAAATCCACCAGCAAAGTGAGTCCCCGGCCCAGATCGCTGTCTATTTATTAATCCCCGCCACTCAAATTGCTGTCACAAAACACGTGGCTTCATTTTTAATGTTTTCTTAGTAAATCTAATTTTAAATGCTGACAATGTTCGTGTTAATTGTCATTAAAAATTTAACAATAGTTTTTATTGATAACTTAATTAGTTCAACACTACATCAGGTTATACAAATCAGTGTTAACAAATTCTACAACTATTTCCATTCGAACCTTATTTCACAATATAGTAAGGTATCAATAAAGTTGCTCATTGTAATGGTTAAAATCTATTTATAATCCCATAGATTTTAATTAGTAATTCTCGGTGCGGCGACATAACTATATAATATTACTCCATGTAACAACTACAGATATTCACCGGAAAGGCGACAACATACAATCAATAACACAGACTTACGATTTCTTTTCACGAAGACTATTCTTAACCTGATCATAGTTCTTATATAATTATACTACAATATTATATCTATATGCTGTGCAACAATATTAATAATTTATACTATACAGTTTCTCAAAAACTCTTTTGAAACTAAACTTATATTATGCAGTACAATAAATATTGGTTTCTTCTAACGAGTTGCCATATGAACATACCTATTTATAAGCATATCTATCACGGCCATACTGACAAGTACTTCGCTCTCGAAGTACAAAATATATTATTTTTATTGACAAAATCAACCGTGTTTCAAAAAATACCACATTTTACAGTTTAGTAGAGCCAATAATGGTTTGCCCTAAAGTAACCATTAGCAATGAAACATGTGAACAATTTAGTAAAATTGTATAAATTCAACAATAAGAACAAGTTTGCAAAAACCATATTTTGGTTTCCATCATCATCATCATCATCGTCATCATCATCATCATCATCATCATCATCATCATCATCACATATTTATCATGGCATATTATGTACATAAATAATATTAATATAAATTTCATTAGCCACTGGCCTTGTCATAAATATATAGATATATACTTTTTTGTCTTCTTTTTTTTTTCTTCTCTTTTTTTTTATGTTTGCCAATTGCATAGACATGTCAAGTCCTTCCACCCGCTGCTTGTGGGCACAGACTTGCACCAAACAATTGACCGACCAGCGGAAACATAATTTACCCCATATGTTTGCCAATTGCATAGACATGTCAAGTCCTTCCACCCGCTGCTTGTGGGCACAGACTTGCACCAAACAATTGACCGACCAGCGGAAACATAATTTACCCCAATATGTTTGCCAATTGCATAGACATGTCAAGCCCTTCCACCCGCTGCTTGTGGTCTCAGACTTGCACCAAACAATTGACCGACCAGCGGAAACATACGTAATGACCCTGCTTAGTTATTTCTTAAATCAAATATTTTTTTGTCTTTTATTATTTTCCTGCGTCTATTTTGCCCTGAAATATCATCTGTCACTACATACAGTAATTATAAGCAACTCTTCGATTTATTAGTAACTAGTATTCACAGCAAGTACAGTATAACTAGACAACAAAAATTATGTAGGTAGTTATTATTAGCTAGTTCGTTCAAGGCGATACCGAGTCACAAAATAAAAATCTTCTAGTACCTACTTATTAAAAGAGTGGCGTATTGACGAAATATTTCATGTCACCTAATGTAGGTAACTTTCTATAAAAAAAGTTAACGAAAGGAAATCAAAATTTGATATGGAAACCTAGTTGTTATTTAAAATAAACTAGCGTATCGACGCCAATTAGGTCAAAGAACAATCGTAAGAGAAAATAATGGTAAAATGAAGAAATAGTGCCTAGTTTTGTTTGTGTTGTGTACTAAGTAGTGATACAACTTACGAATTGCTGTTAACATAGACAAGCGTTTAGTATCTTATTCATATTACCCAATGGAAAAAATTGTTGTTTTTGTTTGCATTATATAGATTCTGAAACCAATTAACCGATTTTTTTTTATTCTTTCACCAATACAAGAACTAGCGAGTAGGTTCATAGGCTACATTTTATTCATGTATTCCTACGGGAACGGAAACAATGCGGATGAAACTGCCTAACGTCGTCGGCTAGTAGGTACTTCCCTATTTAATATTCGGTACATTGACCTCCAAGTTTATTAATCATGAGTTTAATATAGGTACTACATGTTATTGGTAGTTCTGAAAACATATTCCGATAGTAATGATGAGTTTATATGGAATCCTAGCCACAGATATTACCTCAACGAATAAATGAAAGGGAGAGAAAAGTAGAATTCTGTTTTGTCGTATCAATGATTTTTGAACCTTCTACAGAACGTTCGGCCAAACTGACATTTCATTACGTAAGGTACTAGGAATAAGAGTTACGTGGACGTACGATACTGTATATCTTTAAGTACGAGTAATTTACTGTGGAGTGGATACGCAACGTTCTAATTGTTCGCAGGTACTTCTTGGTGTAGCCGGAAAGTACAGCTTTGACTATTGCTAAATTCTTTTGATCTACTACTAGACTACAGAAACAGATGGTAGTCCCAAACAGTGATGGTATCTCCCGAGAGATTTTACGCGCCAAGCTTCGTCTTGCCTAAATGAGTCATGCGACTAAATTCGAAAATTTTAAAATTTTTGAATATGATGCCAGTAGGTAAGGTATTAGGATATTTTGAAAGAAAGAAGAAAAAAGAAATTCCCTCTTCGTTCTTTTAACCTTTTCTTAATAAGTCTACGTTCCTAAGTAGTTACATGTTTAAGTAATGTAGGTAATAAAGCAGACATAATCCTGCAGCAACGTTATTGGCTATACCTACTCAATCCAAGCTTAAAATATATGTAGGTATATATTCATTTTAAATATCAAAAAATTTTCACTGGTATAACTTACACAATATTACACAAGAATTCACACATGATCACAAAAAACACATCATACCACTGTTGCCACCGATTGACTGGTCGAAGATCAAGAGTACCACGTCGTCGCCATCAGAGCAGCGAACGTCCCGAGGCAGCAGCAAAATCAGTCGACTCTGAAACACTGTTGCCACCGATTGCCGGATCGAAGATCGAGAATACCACGTCGTCGTCATCAGAGCAGCGATCGCCCCGAGGCAGCAGCAAAATCCGTCGATTCTGAAACTTGTAATCAATGTATTAGCAAAGGTGGAATCTATCCCACTTCTGATGTTAGATTCGTCTCGTAGAGGGTAGGTATATCAATACATACGGTCACGCCTTTTATCCCCGAAGGGATAGCCGGAGGCATATTCTGTAAGGAGGGTATTAGCAAACAAGTTATGAAATGAAAAGAAATGAATATGAGATAAAAGTATCTTTATTCTCGTCAAGATTTCCGATTCTACATTTACCGCCAGATTCGCAATAGGTAGAACCTGTGAGAAAGAACCTGGCAATAAAACTCACGGCCACTCTTTTTAAAGTCACATTCTTTACAAATATTGCTATACATCTATTTCTACTATAATCTAATTCCATCAATAGTTGGTACACGTTATTACAATTAATAGCAACACGGGTCATATCTTTACAAATAGTTCAGCAGAATAGTACTTGTACATTATCTCTTAAACCAAGCCATGGGCAGTATAAAATAACCTTGAATACAATCAATCAAATCGGTCTATGGCAGTTCAGCACTGCTGGACGTAGACCTCTGCTAATTTCAACACATATATTATACATCACATCAGATCGGATAAATTACATAAGTTATTAATGAGGAACGTACCCTTAAGACGGCTGAGCTGGTCTGCCTAACATTGTGCCTAAACAGCATTACAAATGTTTTCTCTTCAAAATCCACCAGCAAAGTGAGTCCCCGGCCCAGATCGCTGTCTATTTATTAATCCCCGCCACTCAAATTGCTGTCACAAAACACGTGGCTTCATTTTTAATGTTTTCTTAGTAAATCTAATTTTAAATGCTGACAATGTTCGTGTTAATTGTCATTAAGAATTTAACAATAGTTTTTATTGATAACTTAATTAGTTCAACACTACATCAGGTTATACAAATCAGTGTTAACAAATTCTACAACTATTTCCATTCGAACCTTATTTCACAATATAGTAAGGTATCAGTAAAGTTGCTCATTGTAATGGTTAAAATCTATTTATAATCCCATAGATTTTAATTAGGAATTCTCGGTGCGGCGACATAACTATATAATATTACTCCATGTAACAACTACAGATATTCACCGGAAAGGCGACAACATACAATCAATAACACAGACTTACGATTTCTTTTCACGAAGACTATTCTTAACCTGATCATAGTTCTTATATAATTATACTACAATATTATATCTATATGCTGTGCAACAATATTAATAATTTATACTATACAGTTTCTCAAAAACTCTTTTGAAACTAAACTTATATTATGCAGTACAATAAATATTGGTTTCTTCTAACGAGTTGCCATATGAACATACCTATTTATAAGCATATCTATCACGTGCGAAGTCGCGGGATGCGGATAGGTTTTTATAAGCTTCATAATTATTATTATCAGGCTACTAAGTCTAGGGGTTTGGCAGAGAACAATTGAATTCTGTATGTATGTGAGAGTAAAAACACAAAAGCGTCTAGATCTTATTTAGTAGCATCTATCTACCTATACATATAATAAAATGATAGAAAAGCCAAAACTGTACATTGGAAATATTAACAAAAAAATACTCGCTGGGTGTTCTACATAAGATACCGAAGCTGAAAATATAGCTAGAATTTTTTTTGTCTGTTTGTCTGTTTGCTTTGCTTTGTCCGGAAGGATCTCGAAAAGTACTGAACATATTTGGTTCAAATTTTGCACAAATATTACTTAGGGGTGTGGTCTTAAAAAAGGCTATATATTATCACGCCACATATCCTAGGGGCTAAGCAGAGAGCAATGAAATGTTCAAACCGTCGGATTGATTTAACTAAAACGTAGCAGGAATATTAGTAGGAGATAGGTTTTACACTCAGACATCATATTATTACGCTAAATTTTTTAGGAGCTCGGCAGAGAACAATGAAAATCTGTTTGTATATTTTTGCAAAATACAGAAATCTATACATATAATAAAATGATAGAAAAGCCAAAACTGTACATTGGAAATATTAACAAAAAAAATACTCGCTGGGTGTTCTACATAAGATACCGAAGCTGAAAATATAGTTAGATTTTTTTTTGTCTGTTTGTCTGTTAGCTTTGCTTTGTCCGGAAGGATCTCGAAAAGTACTGAACAGATTTGGTTCAAATTTTGCACAAATATTACTTAGGGGTGTGGTCTTAAAGTAGGCTATATATTATCACGCCACATATCCTAGGGGCTAAGCAGAGAGCTATGAAGTGTTTAAACCGTTGGATTGATTTAACTAAAACGTAGCAGGAATATTAGTAGGAAATAGGTTTTACAGTTAGACAACAATTATTATTACGCTAAATTTTTTAGGAGCTCGGCAGAGAACAATGAAAATCTGTTTGTATATTTTTGCAAAATACAGAAATCATCTATCTATCTATACTTATAATAAAACTGTTGAGGGTCGAGAGTCTGTACATGGAAGATATTTTGAAAATTTGAATTGTAGGGCGTTCTATAATCGATTCTGAAGCCGAATATGTAATTTAAAATTTTCATGTCTGTCTGTCTGTCTGTATCCCGAATAAGTATCACGCCGAAACTACTAAACCGATTTAAATGATACTAGGTGCACTTGAAGCTTATAGTCCGAGGAAGGTTCTAGGATACTTTTGATCCCAAAGTTTTGCGCGGTTCCTGCGGGAGAGGGGATGAAAGATAAAATGGTTTTTCAGTTGTAATTTCTCAACGATTCCAAAAATTTTTTCAGTGTTATAAAGGGAGTACTTTAAGGATTGTTTCACACAAGTTTCAATGTTGAGGGTTTTGTAGTTCAGGAATTAAAGGTTGCCTGGAAGAGATCGCTGTTTGCGATAAGGCCGCCCATTGTACCGAAGTAAATGCTTAATATCTGTAATTTTTGTGATTTCTGTGTACAATAAAGTATATTTGTTGTTGTTGTTGTTGTTAAAGGCATCTCAACTTTCGCAAAACCTAGAACTCAAGGGTTTCTTTGAATGTGAGGGTAATTCTAAACGGGCGTGTTGGCTTAATCATAAAAGAGCTTAATGATTAAGACTATTGTAAAATAATTCAGTCCGCGCCGAAGGCGGGGACTGAATTGTTTTAGAATAGCCTTAATCTTTAAGCTCTTTTATGATTAAGCAAACAGGGCCGTCTCACACGCTGCTTGATGAGTCTGATGAAGAAGGACCTCTCCATTCACAAACCTTATGTGACGTAAACGAAGTTGCGAGGGTCAGCTAGTCTATCTATACATATAATAAAACTGTAGAGGGTCGAGAGTCTGTACATGGAAGATATTTTAAAAATTTTAATTGGAGGGCGTTCTCTAATCGATACTGAAGCCGAAAATGTAATTTAAACTTTTCACGTCTGTCTGTCTGTCTGTCTGTCTGTCTGTCTGTGTCCCGAATAAGTATCACGCCGAAACTACTGAACCGATTTGAATGATACTTGGTACATTCCGAGCTTATAGTCCGAGAAAGGTTCTAGGATACTTTTGATCCCGAAGTTTTGCGCGGTTCTTGCGGGAGAGGGGTTGAAAGATAAAATGGTTTTTCAGTTATAATTTCTCAACGCGTGATGCGATTTCAAATATTTTTTTAGTCTTGGAAAGAGAGTACTTTAAGGATTTTTCGTTCCAAGTTTCAAGATTGAGTGGTTTGCAGTTCAGAAATTAGAGGCATCTCAACTTTCACCAAACCTAGAATTCAAGGGTTCCTTTGAGTGAGAGGATAAATCTAAACGGTCGTGTTAGCTTAATCATAAAAGAGCTTAATTATTAAGACTACTAGCTGTTACCCGCGACTTCGTCCGCGTCGGAAATTATGTTATAAGCAAAGTTTGAACCGTATTCTATTTGAGCCTCTAGGATAAGTCGTAACCAAAATGTGGGAACAAATTTAGGACATCCTCCAACTTACCCGGGGAGTTATGCGCTAGATGGATTTTTTTAACGTGAGGAAAATCCCACATGAATGTACTATGACTCCCACTGACTAAAACCCACACGTATCCTACCTAACAGCCTACAATTGGGAGCCCCGGGTAAGCCCTCTAAAGGATACCCTAGGACTGCGCTAGATGGATAGGAAGAGACCTCATGGTTTTAGTGGGTCCAAGGCCGGTATAACGTACGTGTTTATTAATTAGCCCCTTTAATAATTAATTATAAGAGTAAGTAGTATGTTGAAGCGCGAATACGAAACGTTTGTTAGATTAGGGCCACAGACTGAAAACTTTAAAGCTCAACATTTTTCAGTAAAGTTGTTTTAAGAATGTTCATTATATACAACGTTTGTGTGGCGTGTTGGCTTAATCATAAAAGAGCTTAATGGTTAAGGCTATTGTAAAATAATTCAATTTCAATTAAATGAATTGCTTTAGAATAGATTTAATCTTTAAGCTCTTTTTTGATTAAGCACACAGGGCAGTTTCACACGCTGCTTGATGAGTCTGATGAAAAAATACCTCTCCTTTCATAGATCTTATGTGACGTAAATGAAGTTGCGAGGGTTAGCTAGTCTATACATATAGTAAAACTGTTGAGGGTCGAGAGTCTACTGAAGCCGAAAATGAAATTACATTTTTCATGTGTGTCTGTCTGTCTGTATTCCGAATAAGTATCACGCCGAAGTTACTGAATGGATTTGAATGAAACTTAGTACAATCAGAGCTTATAATCCGAGGAAGGTTCTAGGATAATTTTGATCTCGATATTTTGCGCAGTTCCTTTGGGAGAAGGGATGAAATTTTCGCAAACGGCGATCAACTACTCTAGCTGTCTATAAATTTATACAAGATGCAATCAACATTTTAAATAATAAAAAATATGCCGTTGGAATACTACTCGATATGACCAAGGCATACGATAGAGTGCAATGCAATGTCTAGTAATCTATACATATAATAAAATGATAGAGAAGCCAAAACTGTACATTGGAAATATTAAGAAAAAAATACTCGCTAGGTGTTCTAAGTAAGATACCGAACCCAAAAATATGGTCAGAAAATTTTTTGTCTGTTTGTCTGTTTGTCTGTTTATCTGTTTGTCTGTTTGTCTGTTTGCTTTGCTTTGTCCGGAAGGATCTCAAAAAGTACTGAACAGATTTGGTTCAAATTTTGCACAAATATCACTTAGGGGTGGGGTCTTAAAATAGGCTATATATTACCACGCTACATATCCTAGGGGCTAAGCAGAGAGCAATGAAATGTGTTAACCGGTGGATTGATTTAACTAAAACGTAGCAGGAATATTAGTAAGAGTTAGGTTTTACACTCAGACAACATATTATTACGCTAAATGTTTTAGGAGCTCGGCAGAGAACAATGAAAATCTTTTCGTATATTTTTGCAAAATAGAGAAACGACTGAATAATTTTAATTAATCTTTTACTTGAAGAGCAATCTAGAGGTAGCATCTTTAAATAGGCTATATATTATGACGCTACATGTCCTAGGAACTAGGCAGAGGGTAGTGCCATATGTAAGTATGTGAATTGATTAAACTAAAACGTTGCAGGAATATTAGTAAGAGATCGGTTTTACACACCGGCTACATTATCAAGCTAAATATCTTGGAGGCCCTATAGAGAAAAAATAAATCCTGTGTTTGCTATGATATCCAGACCACTGATATACATTAGTTAGAAGGTTGAAAGCCACTGGAGTGCGAGGACCATTGCTTCGGTGGTGCGAAAACTACCTACAAAACCGAAAATTCACTGTTCGCATAGAAAGCACATATAGTGACCTCAAGGATGCTAATGAGGGAACAGCACAGGGATCGATGCTCGGGCCACTTCATTTTCTTTGTTACGTCAATAACATGGCTAAATGTTTAAAATCATGTACATGTTATCAGTTTGCGGACGATACATGTTTAGTCAGTGCCGATAAAGACCCACAAAAAGCAGCAGAACGCTTGCAATCAGATTTTAATGTCCTTTTGAGATGGTGTCACGACTCTGGGTTAGTACTTAATGCAGACAAGACGCAACTAATGCAGATCAAATCCCCACACCTCAAACACTCACCATATGACGACCTGATTGTACACAACCACATCTGCCTACATGGATCACCACCACGTCAATGTAACTGTCCGCTAATATAAAATGTTGATAGCCAACGGTATCTGGGCGTGATCATTGATAACAAATTAAATTGGGGACACCATATTGAAAATGTTTGCAATAAACTAAGACAGTTTCTTGCAAATATAGTTATACTTAGAAATCGCATTCCGTACAAAATCAAATTGATGTTATATAACTCTCTAGCTGAGTCTTATATTTAATATGGATTGAGTAGCTACGGTCGCACTTATAACACATACCTACAAAGTATATTTAATCTACAGCGAAGAATTCTTCGTAACATCGTCTCCACAAAAATAAAGCAACAATTTGAAAATGACGATAATGGCCTATTTAACTTCTGCAAAATCTTGCCAGTTCAGGATCAAGTCAAGTATATGTTACTCACAGAAAATTTTTATAATCAAAATTTTCGAACCAAAATAAAACACTCTGTATATACTCGCGCGGTCGCTCGAAACCAGTTGTGTACGAGTGGCGCACACAATACGTATGGCGAGCGAACGACTGCTTACCTGGTTCCTAGACTCATTAACGCATTACCGCAAAAATTGCGGGATGTGGATACAAACAATGTTGTGCCTAATTTTAAAAAATCATTAAAAAATCATTTCATGTTAGCACTATTGTAAAGTTATACACCATCAATGTAGATTATTAGTAGCATTAGATACAAACCGCATAGGTTTTTATAATGCTTAAGTACCTTTTTGATAAGTTAATTGTTTATATGATTAATAAATAAAAAAAAAAAACATAGGTACTTATATATTTCAAAAATCTATCTATACATATAATAAAATGATAGAAAAGCCAAAACTGTACATCTATACATATAATAAAATGATAGAGAAGCCAAAACTGTACATTGGAAATATTAAGAAAAAAATACTCGCTAGGTGTTCTAAGTAAGATACCGAACCCAAAAATATGGTCAGAAATTTTTTTGTCTGTTTGTCTGTTTGTCTGTTTATCTGTTTGTCTGTTTGTCTGTTTGCTTTGCTTTGTCCGGAAGGATCTCAAAAAGTACTGAACAGATTTGGTTCAAATTTTGCACAAATATCACTTAGGGGTGGGGTCTTAAAATAGGCTATATATTACCACGCTACATATCCTAGGGGCTAAGCAGAGAGCAATGAAATGTGTTAACCGGTGGATTGATTTAACTAAAACGTAGCAGGAATATTAGTAAGAGTTAGGTTTTACACTCAGACAACATATTATTACGCTAAATGTTTTAGGAGCTCGGCAGAGAACAATGAAAATCTTTTCGTATATTTTTGCAAAATAGAGAAACGACTGAATAATTTTAATTAATCTTTTACTTGAAGAGCAATCTAGAGGTAGCATCTTTAAATAGGCTATATATTATGACGCTACATGTCCTAGGAACTAGGCAGAGGGTAGTGCCATATGTAAGTATGTGAATTGATTAAACTAAAACGTTGCAGGAATATTAGTAAGAGATCGGTTTTACACACCGGCTACATTATCAAGCTAAATATCTTGGAGGCCCTATAGAGAAAAAATAAATCCTGTGTTTGCTATGATATCCAGACCACTGATATACATTAGTTAGAAGGTTGAAAGCCACTGGAGTGCGAGGACCATTGCTTCGGTGGTGCGAAAACTACCTACAAAACCGAAAATTCACTGTTCGCATAGAAAGCACATATAGTGACCTCAAGGATGCTAATGAGGGAACAGCACAGGGATCGATGCTCGGGCCACTTCATTTTCTTTGTTACGTCAATAACATGGCTAAATGTTTAAAATCATGTACATGTTATCAGTTTGCGGACGATACATGTTTAGTCAGTGCCGATAAAGACCCACAAAAAGCAGCAGAACGCTTGCAATCAGATTTTAATGTCCTTTTGAGATGGTGTCACGACTCTGGGTTAGTACTTAATGCAGACAAGACGCAACTAATGCAGATCAAATCCCCACACCTCAAACACTCACCATATGACGACCTGATTGTACACAACCACATCTGCCTACATGGATCACCACCACGTCAATGTAACTGTCCGCTAATATAAAATGTTGATAGCCAACGGTATCTGGGCGTGATCATTGATAACAAATTAAATTGGGGACACCATATTGAAAATGTTTGCAATAAACTAAGACAGTTTCTTGCAAATATAGTTATACTTAGAAATCGCATTCCGTACAAAATCAAATTGATGTTATATAACTCTCTAGCTGAGTCTTATATTTAATATGGATTGAGTAGCTACGGTCGCACTTATAACACATACCTACAAAGTATATTTAATCTACAGCGAAGAATTCTTCGTAACATCGTCTCCACAAAAATAAAGCAACAATTTGAAAATGACGATAATGGCCTATTTAACTTCTGCAAAATCTTGCCAGTTCAGGATCAAGTCAAGTATATGTTACTCACAGAAATTTTTTATAATCAAAATTTTCGAACCAAAATAAAACACTCTGTATATACTCGCGCGGTCGCTCGAAACCAGTTGTGTACGAGTGGCGCACACAATACGTATGGCGAGCGAACGACTGCTTACCTGGTTCCTAGACTCATTAACGCATTACCGCAAAAATTGCGGGATGTGGATACAAACAATGTTGTGCCTAATTTTAAAAAATCATTAAAAAATCATTTCATGTTAGCACTATTGTAAAGTTATACACCATCAATGTAGATTATATTAGTAGCATTAGATACAAACCGCATAGGTTTTTATAATGCTTAAGTACCTTTTTGATAAGTTAATTGTTTATATGATTAATAAATAAAAAAAAAAAACATAGGTACTTATATATTTCAAAAATCTATCTATACATATAATAAAATGATAGAAAAGCCAAAACTGTACATTGGAAATATTAACAAAAAAATACTCGCTGGGTGTTCTACATAAGATACCGAAGCTGAAAATATAGTTAGATTTTTTTTTGTCTGTTTGTCTGTTTGCTTTGCTTTGTCCGGAAGGATCTCGAAAAGTACTGAACAGATTTGATTCAAAATTTGCAGAAATATTACTTAGGGGTGTAGTCTTAAAATAGGCTATATATTATCACGCCACATATCCTAGGGGCTAGGCAGAGAGCAATGAAATGTTTAAACCGTTGGATTGATTTAACTAAAACGTAGCAGGAATATTAGTAGGAGATAGGTTTTACACTCAGACAACATATTATTACGCTAAATTTTTTAGGAGCTCGGCAGAGAACAATGAAAATCTGTTTGTATATTTTTGCAAAATACAGAAATTACTGAATAATTTTAATTAATCTTTTATTTGAATAGCAATCTAGAGGTAGGATCTTTACAATTTACAATAGCCTTAATCATTAAGCTCTTTTATAATTAAGCCAACACGCCAGTTTAGATTTACCGTTACATTCAAAGGGATCCTTGAATTCTAGGTTTTGCGAAAGTTGGGATGTCTCTAATTCCTGAACTAGAAAACCTTTAACATGGAAACTTGTGTGAAACATTCCTTACAGTATTCCCTTTATAACACTAAAAAAAAAATTTTGGAATCCGAAAACGCATTGAGAAGTAACAACTAACATCCCTTCTCCCAAAAGAACCGCGCAAAATATCGAGATCAAAAGTATCCTAGAATCTTCCTCGGATTATAAGCTCTGATTGTACTAAGTTTCATTCAAATCCATTCAGTAACTTCGGCGTGATACTTATTCGGAATACAGACAGACAGACACACATGAAAAATGTAATTTCATTTTCGGCTTCAGTAGACTCTCGACCCTCAACAGTTTTACTATATGTATAGACTAGCTAACCCTCGCAACTTCGTTTACGTCACATAAGATCTATGAAAGGAGAGGTATTTCTTCATCAGACTCTTCAGGCAGCGTGTGAAACTGCCCTGTTTGCTTAATCAAAAAAGAGCTTAAAGATTAAGTCTATTCTAAAGCAATTCAGTCCGCGCCGAAGGCGTGGAGGTATTTCTTCATCAGACTCATCAAGCAGCGTGTGAAACTGCCCTGTTTGCTTAATCAAAAAAGAGCTTAAAGATTAAGTCTATTTTAAAGCAATTCAGTCCACGCCTTCGGCGCGGACTGAATTATTTTACAATAGCCATAACCATTAAGCAGCTCTTTTATGATTAAGCCAACACGCCACACAAACGTTGTTTATAATGAACATTCTTAAAACAACTTTACTGAAAAATGTTGAGCTTTGGCTACAGTGACATGGGTACATAAATTAAATCACCTTAAACATAATAAGTACATGCATACGGTCACGCCTTTATTCCCAAAGGGGTATCGAGGCATATTATATGTTTACCTTTTTTTAATTTGTCCCACGTAACGTAATAGGTGGTGAGCCGCATTGCCGTGTTGAAATGGACAGGCGTTAGTACTGCCTACTTTTGAAAATTATTAAATCTATAAGGTCTTCAACTTGGTTTAACGACTGCCATTTACTGGCTACCGTTAGCGTTAGTGTTATCGTCTCAACTCTTCCGATTATGCGTAAAGTTTTCAGTCTGTGGCCCTAATCTAACAAACGTTTCGTATTCGCGCTTCAACATACTACTTACTCTTATAATTATTAAAGGGGCTAATTAATAAACACGTACGTCATACCGGCCTTGGACCCACTAAAACCATGAGGTCTCTTCCTATCCATCTAGCGCAGTCCTAGAGTATCCTTTAGAGGGCTTACCCGGGGCTCCCAATCGTAGGCTGTTAGGTAGGATACGTGTGGTTTTTAGTCAGTGGGAGTCACAGTACATTCATGTGGGATTTTCCTCACATTAAAAAAATCCATCTAGCGCATAACTCCCCGGGTAAGTTGGAGGATGTCCTAAATTTGTTCCCACATTTTGGTTACGACTTATCCTAGAGGCTCAAATAGAATACGGTTCAAACTTTGCTTATAACATAATTTCCACGCGGACGAAGTCGCGGGTAACAGCTAGTACATATAATAAAATGATAGAGAAGCCAAAACTGTACATTGGAAATATTAAGAAAAAAATACTCGCTAGGTGTTCTAAGTAAGATACCGAACCCAAAAATATGGTCAGAAAATTTTTTGTCTGTTTGTCTGTTTGTCTGTTTATCTGTTTGTCTGTTTGTCTGTTTGCTTTGCTTTGTCCGGAAGGATCTCAAAAAGTACTGAACAGATTTGGTTCAAATTTTGCACAAATATCACTTAGGGGTGGGGTCTTAAAATAGGCTATATATTACCACGCTACATATCCTAGGGGCTAAGCAGAGAGCAATGAAATGTGTTAACCGGTGGATTGATTTAACTAAAACGTAGCAGGAATATTAGTAAGAGTTAGGTTTTACACTCAGACAACATATTATTACGCTAAATGTTTTAGGAGCTCGGCAGAGAACAATGAAAATCTTTTCGTATATTTTTGCAAAATAGAGAAACGACTGAATAATTTTAATTAATCTTTTACTTGAAGAGCAATCTAGAGGTAGCATCTTTAAATAGGCTATATATTATGACGCTACATGTCCTAGGAACTAGGCAGAGGGTAGTGCCATATGTAAGTATGTGAATTGATTAAACTAAAACGTTGCAGGAATATTAGTAAGAGATCGGTTTTACACACCGGCTACATTATCAAGCTAAATATCTTGGAGGCCCTATAGAGAAAAAATAAATCCTGTGTTTGCTATGATATCCAGACCACTGATATACATTAGTTAGAAGGTTGAAAGCCACTGGAGTGCGAGGACCATTGCTTCGGTGGTGCGAAAACTACCTACAAAACCGAAAATTCACTGTTCGCATAGAAAGCACATATAGTGACCTCAAGTATGCTAATGAGGGAACAGCACAGGGATCGATGCTCGGGCCACTTCATTTTCTTTGTTACGTCAATAACATGGCTAAATGTTTAAAATCATGTACATGTTATCAGTTTGCGGACGATACATGTTTAGTCAGTGCCGATAAAGACCCACAAAAAGCAGCAGAACGCTTGCAATCAGATTTTAATGTCCTTTTGAGATGGTGTCACGACTCTGGGTTAGTACTTAATGCAGACAAGACGCAACTAATGCAGATCAAATCCCCACACCTCAAACACTCACCATATGACGACCTGATTGTACACAACCACATCTGCCTACATGGATCACCACCACGTCAATGTAACTGTCCGCTAATAAAAAATGTTGATAGCCAACGGTATCTGGGCGTGATCATTGATAACAAATTAAATTGGGGACACCATATTGAAAATGTTTGCAATAAACTAAGACAGTTTCTTGCAAATATAGTTATACTTAGAAATCGCATTCCGTACAAAATCAAATTGATGTTATATAACTCTCTAGCTGAGTCTTATATTTAATATGGATTGAGTAGCTACGGTCGCACTTATAACACATACCTACAAAGTATATTTAATCTACAGCGAAGAATTCTTCGTAACATCGTCTCCACAAAAATAAAGCAACAATTTGAAAATGACGATAATGGCCTATTTAACTTCTGCAAAATCTTGCCAGTTCAGGATCAAGTCAAGTATATGTTACTCACAGAAAATTTTTATAATCAAAATTTTCGAACCAAAATAAAACACTCTGTATATACTCGCGCGGTCGCTCGAAACCAGTTGTGTACGAGTGGCGCAAACAATACGTATGGCGAGCGAACGACTGCTTACCTGGTTCCTAGACTCATTAACGCATTACCGCAAAAATTGCGGGATGTGCATACAAACAATGTTGTGCCTAATTTTAAAAAATCATTAAAAAATCATTTCATGTTAGCACTATTGTAAAGTTATACACCATCAATGTAGATTATTAGTAGCATTAGATACAAACCGCATAGGTTTTTATAATGCTTAAGTACCTTTTTGATAAGTTAATTGTTTATATGATTAATAAATAAAAAAAAAACATAGGTACTTATATATTTCAAAAATCTATCTATACATATAATAAAATGATAGAAAAGCCAAAACTGTACATTGGAAATATTAACAAAAAAATACTCGCTGGGTGTTCTACATAAGATACCGAAGCTGAAAATATAGTTAGATTTTTTTTTGTCTGTTTGTCTGTTTGCTTTGCTTTGTCCGGAAGGATCTCGAAAAGTACTGAACAGATTTGATTCAAAATTTGCAGAAATATTACTTAGGGGTGTAGTCTTAAAATAGGCTATATATTATCACGCCACATATCCTAGGGGCTAGGCAGAGAACAATGAAAATCTGTTTGTATATTTTTGCAAAATACAGAAATTACTGAATAATTTTAATTAATCTTTTATTTGAATAGCAATCTAGAGGTAGGATCTTTACAATTTACAATAGCCTTAATCATTAAGCTCTTTTATAATTAAGCCAACACGCCAGTTTAGATTTACCGTTACATTCAAAGGGATCCTTGAATTCTAGGTTTTGCGAAAGTTGGGATGTCTCTAATTCCTGAACTAGAAAACCTTTAACATGGAAACTTGTGTGAAACATTCCTTACAGTATTCCCTTTATAACACTAAAAAAAAAATTTTGGAATCCGAAAACGCATTGAGAAGTAACAACTAACATCCCTTCTCCCAAAAGAACCGCGCAAAATATCGAGATCAAAAGTATCCTAGAATCTTCCTCGGATTATAAGCTCTGATTGTACTAAGTTTCATTCAAATCCATTCAGTAACTTCGGCGTGATACTTATTCGGAATACAGACAGACAGACACACATGAAAGCAGCACTTTTATGATTAAGCCAACACGCCACACAAACGTTGTTTATAATGAACATTCTTAAAACAACTTTACTGAAAAATGTTGAGCTTTGGCTACAGTGACATGGGTACATAAATTAAATCACCTTAAACATAATAAGTACATGCATACGGTCACGCCTTTATTCCCAAAGGGGTATCGAGGCATATTATATGTTTACCTTTTTTTAATTTGTCCCACGTAACGTAATAGGTGGTGAGCCGCATTGCCGTGTTGAAATGGACAGGCGTTAGTACTGCCTACTTTTGAAAATTATTAAATCTATAAGGTCTTCAACTTGGTTTAACGACTGCCATTTACTGGCTACCGTTAGCGTTAGTGTTATCGTCTCAACTCTTCCGATTATGCGTAAAGTTTTCAGTCTGTGGCCCTAATCTAACAAACGTTTCGTATTCGCGCTTCACCATACTACTTACTCTTATAATTATTAAAGGGGCTAATTAATAAACACGTACGTCATACCGGCCTTGGACCCACTAAAACCATGAGGTCTCTTCCTATCCATCTAGCGCAGTCCTAGAGTATCCTTTAGAGGGCTTACCCGGGGCTCCCAATCGTAGGCTGTTAGGTAGGATACGTGTGGTTTTTAGTCAGTGGGAGTCACAGTACATTCATGTGGGATTTTCCTCACATTAAAAAAATCCATCTAGCGCATAACTCCCCGGGTAAGTTGGAGGATGTCCTAAATTTGTTCCCACATTTTGGTTACGACTTATCCTAGAGGCTCAAATAGAATACGGTTCAAACTTTGCTTATAACATAATTTCCACGCGGACGAAGTCGCGGGTAACAGCTAGTAACATAATAAGTGAGTTTATCAGTTTTCTAGATCTCATAGCTCACACTAATATAAATCAAATTTCAGGCTACGCTATACTATTGTACAAGCCATGTCATATGTAGTATACTTTTTTATAACGTGAATCCATCGTGGATGCTATGCCGGACTCCTACCAATTAAAAAAACCTCACGTAACGCCTAACAGCCTATGGTTGGGAGTAGTGATTTATTGGGAATTCTGTCCCACCTCTCCCTCGGGCGCAGCCCTCGGTCATTACGGTGAGACAGAATGCCCAATTTATCTCCCTACGAATGGTCAACAAGAATCCAAGTAACCTAACATTATCATAAAAAAAAAGTAACTAAACGAATGTCTCACATTAATATGATTTACGTGCGTACGTTCGCTGACGCTCTTTGCATTCGTACAACAAACTAACCTGATGCATGTTTGTTAACATGAACAAGTTAAGATCACAAACAGTTAGATGATCGCTAACCCGATAGATGATCGCTAATTCATACTACCAACTTTATTACGAGATTACTTTCTTAATAGCATAAAAACAAAACGTTTTATATATTTAAAACAAAAAAATTAAAAATAGAAATAATAGAAAGTTAACTTCGTTGAAGTAGACACAAATTACTTAAAAAAGTATCACTGAACGAAGTATCACTGGAAAATTCTTTATCACTAGCTGATTCCCTATGGTTTCACCTGCGTAGTTCCCGTTCCCGTGGGAATACCGGAATAAAACATATCCTATGTTACTCCTGAATAAGTAAGCTTTCTAACAGTGAAAGATTTTTTAAAATCGGTCCAGTAGTTTTTGAGCCAATTCATTACAACCATACAAACAAAGTTAGCCTCATTAAAATATTATTATAGTATATGTTCATCACGCCTTTTATCCCCGAAGGGGTAGGCAGAGGCATATTATATGTCCACATTTCACCGTTTTTTTTTAAATTTGTCCCACGTAATACGTTGTGAGCCATATTGCTGTGTTTAAATGGACAGGCGCAGGTTGTGACTGCCTGCTGTTGAAATAAAGCCTTCAACTTGGCTTAATGACTGCCATTTTACTGGCAACCGGGACCAACGGCTTAACGTGCCTTCCGAAGCACGGAAACGCTCAAATAAATGTCACAAAGTGATCACATGGATGGTCACCCATCCATGGACCAGCCATAGTGAAAGTTGCTTACTGCAGTGATCGTTTACAGAACACTGAGTCCGCGGGGCCACGAGCGCTTCACTATTATAGTATAGATAATTATTAGGTACTTACATGACATTGCTTCTTATTTTCTGTCTTCATTTTAAAATCCAAGGTTAGATAGAGTATCTACTTAATAGGTATATTGTACGCGCAACATTGTCGTGGGAATAGAATATGAGACGTTCTTCAAGTATGGGAACGACGATGCATGCCTAGTACACAAGTAGGTAACACACACCAGAACAAACTGCTGACATTACTTTAGTTTAGGAACGTTGTTACCCGACTGTGATAGAAAGAGGTGTATGAACAAAATAAGTATTGCTAAATGAATATTTTTAAAGGAATATATAATAAAGGATAAAAATTTTTAATTAAGCGCAAGCGTACGAGTATAACTTAATTTTAACACTTTTTTATCGGAAGCTCAGTTCAAACAATTTCGATTCTAAACAATCAAATATTCAAATCTCATCTTCACGCATTGTCCTCGAAGGGGTAGGCAGAGGCATACTATATGGCTACACTAGCTGAGGCGTGCGGCTTCGCCCGCGTGAAATTTGGTCCCCGTTCCCGCTTCCCATGGGAACATTTTCCCGGGATAAAAAGTAGCCTATGTGTTATTCCGGACTATACTCTATCCCTGTACCAAATTTAAGCCAGATCCATTCAGTCGTTAGAGCGTGATTGAGTAACAAACATCCAAACATCTAAACATCCAAACATCTTCACAAACTTTCACATTTATAATATTAGTAGGATAGTAGGAAGTAGGATAGGAAGTAGGATTTCACCTTTTGCGTTTCTGTCCCAAGAACTGGTGGTGAGTCAATTGTCGTGTTGAAATAGACAGACGCAGATTTGTGGCTACCTGATGTTGGAATTTTTCAACCAGTCCATAAGGCCTTCAACTTGGCTTAACGAGTGCCATATTAATGACTAGCGGACGTCACGCGGTCTCACCCGCGCAGTTCCCGTGGGAATACGGGAATTAAATATAGCCTATGTTCACCGCAAAGAGTGTAGCTTCCCAACAGTGAAAGAATTTTATAAATTGGTTCAGTAGTTCCGGAGCCTATTCGTTACAAACAAACAAACAAAAAAAAAATCAAAAAAACTTATCTTTCCTCTTTATAATATTAGTATAGACAACCGGGACCAACGGCCTAACGTACCCTCCGAAGCATGGAAAACGCTCGTAAATGACGTCTCGTAAATCGTCAGCTTGGCTACGAGCGCTTCAAATTCATATATTTACAAAACTAGCTGTTACCCGCGACTTCGTCCGCGTCGGAAATTATGTTATAAGCAAAGTTTGAACCGTATTCTATTTGAGCCTCTAGGATAAGTCGTAAGCAAAATGTTGGAACAAATTTAGGACATCCTCCAACTTACCCGGGGAGTTATGCGCTAGATGGATTTTTTTAACGTGAGGAAAAGAAGTTATAAGAGTAAGTAGTATGGTGAAGCGCGAATAGCGCGTTTCGTATTCGCGCTTCACCATACTACTTACTCTTATAATTAATTATTAAAGGGGCTAATTAATAAACACGTACGTCATACCGGCCTTGGACCCACTAAAACCATGAGGTCTCTTCCTATCCATCTAGCGCAGTCCTAGGGTATCCTTTATAGGGCTTACCCGGGGCTCCCAATTGTAGGCTGTTAGGTAGGATACGTGTGGGTTTTAGTCAGTGGGAGTCATAGTACATTCATGTGGGATTTTCCTCACGTTAAAAAAATCCATCTAGCGCATAACTCCCCGGGTAAGTTGGAGGATGTCCTAAATTTGTTCCCACATTTTGGTTACGACTTATCCTAGAGGCTCAAATAGAATACGGTTCAAACTTTGCTTATAACATAATTTCCGACGCGGACGAAGTCGCGGGTAACAGCTAGTAGTCTTAATAATTAAGCTCTTTTATGATTAAGCTAACACGACCGTTTAGATTTATCCTCTCACTCAAAGGAACCCTTGAATTCTAGGTTTGGTGAAAGTTGAGATGCCTCTAATTTCTGAACTGCAAACCCCTCAATCTTGAAACTTGGATCGAAAAATCCTTAAAGTACTCTCTTTCCAAAACTAGAAAAATATTTGAAATCGCATCACGGGTTGAGAAATTATAACTGAAAAACCATTTTATCTTTCAACCCCTCTCCCGCAAGAACCGCGCAAAACTTCGGGATCAAAAGTATCCTAGAACCTTCCTCGGACTATAAGCTCGGAATGTACCAAGTATTATTTAAATCGGTTCAGTAGTTTCGGCGTGATACTTATTCGGGATACAGACAGACAGACAGACAGACGTGAAAAGTTTAAATTACATTTTCGGCTTCAGTATCGATTAGAGAACGCCCTCCAATTAAAATTTTTAAAATATCTTCCATGTACAGACTCTCGACCCTCTACAGTTTTATTATATGTATAGATTAAAGACAAAATTAATTATTTCTTGTACAAACAATAAAAATTTTAAAAAACAGGCTGTGGCACCATAGCAAACAATCCTTTGATTATACATCAATTAAAAAAAAAAATATGGAACGCAGCTGTCAAATTTGACGCTGTCACAGATCGCTTGTCAGTCACCTTTGTTTACATATTGTTGTGTTTTAAATATGATTGAACTTAATGAGGTACAAAGAGAAAAAGTAGTGACAAAACAGTGAAAAGTGAAAGTTAAAGAGTGTAATTAAATGAAACAGTATATATACTAAACGCAATAAGTACCTACGTCATCAATAACAGTGACCGTTCGATCTATGACAACATAAGTACAAGATTACTCTACCAACCTACACACGACGACGACTTGATTTGCCAGTTTTCACTGCTTTTGGAGTTGGAATCTTCGACGTATGAAAAGCGTCGCGCAGCACAGACTCCCGAGGCACAGCATCATCATGTGGAAACTGGGAAATGACAGCGTCGAGTTCGGCCTTACATTCCACCTTACGGCGAGCCTCGTCGGGAGTAATAATGACGATTTTGCCATCTGCCGACCAGCAGTTTTTGGTGCCGAAGTATTGCCGGGCTGCCATAAATACTTGGTGTCTCGTCTTAGTAAGGAACTCCGAGACAGTAATACCAGATCCCTTAAGTGCGGTCTTGCCATCCCAAACCATGAGACGCTTCTCCACCCCTTGAAACCGCACAAGTACCGGTCTAGCTCTGTTAGTTGCACCACCCAGTCTATGGCAAACCTTAATGTTTTGTGTACTAACCTCGGGCAACCTCATTTTAGAAGAGATGATGTTATGTATGGAACTGTGTAGATTTTCATTTGGTTCTTCTGGTACACCGTGGAACAACAGAACTTTTCTCCGCATGACTGTTTCATGCCTGTCCAGACCCAGTGTGAGTAGATCCAGTTGTGTTTTTATCCTGGTAAATGCTTGCCAAACAAAAGTTTTAAAACCAGTGTACTCACGAATAGGTGATGTCAGGTCACCTGGGGTAGTGTTAGATCCAGAGGTTAACTTCTCCAGTTTTTGGTCGTACTCATGCATTCTGGAGCCGAATAATTGCGCCAGCTCTTCCATACCTTTAGCAGCTTTCAAGTCCATTATGATAATGAAATAAGGATTGAGTGGAATTGTAAGAATCTGGTTAAAAATGCTGGACAGTGAGCGCAGGTGGGTTTTTTGCAATATTTACTCAGAACACATTAAAATAATTGACAATATTATTTAAAATCAAAATGAATATCAGCAGCAAAAAAATTTGCGTGTGTATTTCGCGACTACCCGCGATATGAAATCACCCGCGATATGACTATATTTTTGGGTTCGGCGCGGACTGAATTATTTTACAACAGCCTTAATAATTAAGCTCTTTTATGATTAAGCCAACACGCCCGTTTAGATTTACCCTCTCATTCAAAGGAACCCTTGAATTCTAGGTTTGGCGAAAGTTGAGATGCCTCTAATTTCTGAACTACAAACCCCTCAATCTTGAAACTTGGGTCGAGAAATTCTTAAAAAGGGAGTACCCCTTTCCAATACAAAAAAATATTTGAAATCGCATCACGCGTTAAGAAATTACAACTGAAAAACCATTTTATCTTTCATCCCCTCTCCCGCAGGAACCGCACAAAACTTCGGGATCAAAAGTATCCTAGAACCTTCCTCGGACTATAAGCTCGGAATGTACCAAGTATCATTCAAATCGGCTCATTAGTTTCGGCGTGATACTTATTCGGGATACAGACAGACATGAAAAATTTAAATTGCATTTTCGGCTTCAGTATCGATTAGAGAACGCCCTACACTTAAAATTTTCAAAATATCTTCCATGTACAGACTCTCGACCCTCAACAGTTTTATTATAAGTATAGATAGATAGATAGATAAACAGAAAAGAGATAGTAGATTTGACCTTACTTAAATAGGCGTGAAACTATTGATAATTTGAGCTATTTTCTATAAACTATGACTTGGTGTACAAATAAAGTTGTATTCTATTCTATATTAACAGCATTTTTGAAATATAATAATTTATTAACATAATAACATAACCTAGAAATAAACACGGAGCTGTTCGCAAACACAGAATATAGCAACATGGCATCACTCACAGCAAACTTCATGTCGCGTAGAAAAGGATAGACTGTGACATAACAAAAAGAGCGACTGAAACAACAATAGAACTGGCCGAGCAATATTGCAGTAAAATCGACCGCCTAGCGATCGTTCGGCAACCCATCGGGGCAATATCGGCCTTATGTGGCAACACTAAACATGTTTGGCTATATGGCCGGGACACTACGGCAATATTGCATAGTCTGGCCGGTATTGCTTGCAATGTTGCCGGGCCACAGTGTTGCAGCCACAAATTGCAGCAAAACATGGCCCGTTAAAAGGTCCTTTACTAATATTCCTGCAACATTTTAGTTTAATCAATCTACATACTTACATATTTCACTACCCTCTGCCTAGTTCCTAGGATATGTAGCGTGATAATATATAGCCTATATAAAGATCCTACCTCTAGATTGCTATTCAAGTAAAAGATTAATTAAAATTATTCAGTAGTTTCTCTATTTTGCAAAAATATACGAAAAGATTTTCATTGTTCTCTGCCGAGCTCCTAAAATATTTAGCGTAATAATATGTTGTCTGAGTGTAAAATCTAACACTTACTAATATTCCTGCTACGTTTTAGTTAAATCAATCCACCGGTTTACACATTTCATTGCTCTCTGCTTAGCCCCTAGGATATGTAGCGTGATAATATATAGCCTATTTTAAGACCCCACCCCTAAGTAATATTTGTGCAAAATTTAAACCAAATCTGTTTAGTACTTTTCGAGATCCTTCCGGACAAAGCAAAGCAAACAGACAAACAGATAAACAGACAAACAGACAAACAGACAAAAAAATTTCTGACTATATTTTTGGGTTCGGTATCTTACGTAGAACACCTAGCGAGTATTTTTTTCTTAATATTTCCAATGTACAGTTTTGGCATTTCTATCATTTTATTATATGTACTAGCTGTTACCCGCGACTTCGTCCGCGTGGAAATTATGTTATAAGCAAAGTTTGAACCGTATTCTATTTGAGCCTCTAGGATAAGTCGTAACCAAAATGTAGGAACAAATTTAGGACATCCTCCAACTTACCCGGGGAGTTATGCGCTAGATGGATTTTTTTAATGTGAGGAAAATCCCACATGAATGTACTGTGACTCCCACTGACTAAAAACCACACGTATCCTACCTAACAGCCTACGATTGGGAGCCCCGGGTAAGCCCTCTAAAGGATACTCTAGGACTGCGCTAGATGGATAGGAAGAGACCTCATGGTTTTAGTGGGTCCAAGGCCGGTATGACGTACGTGTTTATTAATTAGCCCCTTTAATAATTATAAGAGTAAGTAGTATGGTGAAGCGCGAATACGAAACGTTTGTTAGATTAGGGCCACAGACTGAAAACTTTACGCATAATCGGAAGAGTTGAGACGATAACACTAACGCTAACGGTAGCCAGTAAATGGCAGTCGTTAAACCAAGTTGAAGACCTTATAGATTTAATAATTTTCAAAAGTAGGCAGTACTAACGCCTGTCCATTTCAACACGGCAATGCGGCTCACCACCTATTACGTTACGTGGGACAAATTAAAAAAAGGTAAACATATAATATGCCTCGATACCCCTTTGGGAATAAAGGCGTGACCGTATGCATGTACTTATTATGTTTAAGGTGATTTAATTTATGTACCCATGTCACTGTAGCCAAAGCTCAACATTTTTCAGTAAAGTTGTTTTAAGAATGTTCATTATAAACAACGTTTGTGTGGCGTGTTGGCTTAATCATAAAAGAGCTGCTTAATGGTTATGGCTATTGTAAAATAATTCAGTCCGCGCCGAAGGCGTGGACTGAATTGCTTTAGAATAGACTTAATCTTTAAGCTCTTTTTTGATTAAGCAAACAGGGCAGTTTCACACGCTGCTTGATGAGTCTGATGAAGAAATACCTCCACGCCTTCGGCGCGGACTGAATTGCTTTAGAATAGACTTAATCTTTAAGCTCTTTTTTGATTAAGCAAACAGGGCAGTTTCACACGCTGCCTGAAGAGTCTGATGAAGAAATACCTCTCCTTTCATAGATCTTATGTGACGTAAACGAAGTTGCGAGGGTTAGCTAGTCTATACATATAGTAAAACTGTTGAGGGTCGAGAGTCTACTGAAGCCGAAAATGAAATTACATTTTTCATGTGTGTCTGTCTGTCTGTATTCCGAATAAGTATCACGCCGAAGTTACTGAATGGATTTGAATGAAACTTAGTACAATCAGAGCTTATAATCCGAGGAAGATTCTAGGATACTTTTGATCTCGATATTTTGCGCGGTTCTTTTGGGAGAAGGGATGTTAGTTGTTACTTCTCAATGCGTTTTCGGATTCCAAAATTTTTTTTTTAGTGTTATAAAGGGAATACTGTAAGGAATGTTTCACACAAGTTTCCATGTTAAAGGTTTTCTAGTTCAGGAATTAGAGACATCCCAACTTTCGCAAAACCTAGAATTCAAGGATCCCTTTGAATGTAACGGTAAATCTAAACTGGCGTGTTGGCTTAATTATAAAAGAGCTTAATGATTAAGGCTATTGTAAATTGTAAAGATCCTGTAGGAATATATGGACATAAATATGAACACTGTATTTGAAATTTAAATAATTACTTTTATTATCGTGTCACAAGGAAGCAATACTAGTTCTGTTCTATACGAGAGACTGACACAGAGTGACCGCCATTTCAAATAATACACGCTTTTATTTGTTCGGGTGGCATCACATGTAAATATACTTTTATATACAAATATTAGTTTAGTTACGCTAAATATTTAAATACAATATTAAATTAATTTTTGCTATAATAAATTATATAAATCAACACGCCCCCTCAAAAATTAATCACTCTGACTAAATAATTGCTTCTTATACAAATTAATAATTCTACAGAACATAATATTACTTCCAAGTGTGTGCTGGGAGTATTTACAATCAAGGTCCAACATTTGTTGCTCGGATTAGGGAAACCCAGTAAAACCTAATCAGACCTTGTAACTTAAACAGAGTAATTCTAATTTTAACAATAATCAAAATTAACAAACAATTTAATCTTCATTCTAAACCTATTTTCAATCTCAAATCTTGAAAAGAAACAGCTGGTAACGGTTTCGTCATGATATCTGCTAGCTGTTTGGTAGTTTGTACATATTCTAATTGTATGACATTTTTCTCTACTTGTTCTCTAGAAAAATGATATTTTATGTCTATATGTTTTGACCTTTTATGATTAGTAGGATTATTAGCTATACTAATGCAACCGTTATTATCTTCAAATATAGTAATAGGTTTATTTACATTTACATTAATACTCTCGGCTAGAGACTTCAACCACAAGGCTTCTTTAACAGCCTCATACAAGGCCATATATTCGGCTTCAGTAGATGAGGTCGCTACTGAGGTTTGTCTCTTTGTACACCAAGTTATAGTACACTGTTCAAAGAGCTTAAATATGTAACCCGTAGTACTTTTTCTATCACTATAATCATGTCCACCCCAATCAGAATCAACATAACCACATAAAACATTATTGTAAATATTTCTTTTATAAGTTAATTTCAAATTCATAGTACCCTTAAGGTATCTCAGTACCCGCTTTAGACATAACCATAACTCCTTATTATTTTTATTTGTATAGCGGCTTAATATATTAACTGATGTACTTAGATCGGGACGGGTACATATCATAACATACATTAAACACCCTATTAAACTACGACATGGTGCATCATATTCATCTTCCAAATTTAGTGCTTCATAATTTAATTTCATTTCAGTAGGTGTACTTATTGGGTTACAATTAATCATATCAAATTTATTTAAAATTGTTTGAATGTAAGCACTTTGATCAAGAGTAATTGTATCAGCGTATCTAGTTATTTTAATACCAAGGAAAAAGGTTATATCCTTCAAATCAGTCATTTTAAATTTGCTCATTAGGTAATCTTTAAAACTATTCATTGTCTGCATATCCGCACAAGCTATTACCAAATCATCGACATACAGTACCACATAAATGTTTTTCTCAATGTGACCTCTATCTAGAAAATATATACATCTATCTACTGATGAATTCTGAAAACCCCTGTCTTTGAGAGATTGTTCGAATACATAAAACCAACATCTTGCAGATTGTTTCAGTCCGTACAATGCTTTATTTAATTTACAAACATAATTATTATTTTCGCTAACAACGCCCTCGGGTATATTCATATATATTTCTTCCTTTAGAACACCATTCAAAAATGCAGTTTTTACGTCCATATGATGAATTAATAATTTAAATTGATTTGCGAAACTAATAATAAATCTGAAACTAGCTATTCTCGCCACAGGAGCAAAAGTTTCATTATAGTCAGTAAGATATTCCTGACTGAAACCTCTAGCAACAAGCCGAGCCTTATATCGCAAAGGTTTACCAAATTCATCATGCTTAATGGTAAAAATCCATTTACAATCGATTATATTTTTATTATGAGGTCTTGGAACTAAAGTCCAAGTATTATTTACTTTATGGGAATTAAGTTCATCTTTGATCGCGTCTTCCCAACAAGATCTACTACTCAACAATTTTATTTCATTAAAACATTTAGGTACCGTACATGTAAATAGATAAGCAGACAATGCATAATCATCATTAATTTCCTCATAAGAAATAGGAGGCCGACCTTTTAGCCTAGCACTCCTTCTAGGTACAAATGATTCACTAGTTGTATCTTTAGTACTTACAGGCAAAGTATCAGAATTAATTTCAGGTTCATTATCTATTTTGCGAATTTTACCCGGACTGCATTGTACCTCTGGTACATCAGATTTCGAAGTATCTGATTTAAGGATGTTTGTATCTTGAGACCTTTTAGACACTGATTTAAAAAGATTATCTACATCAGCTTTGTCACGAGAATATTCAACATTATTCTCTTTAGGCTTTGCAGGCCTAGACTTAAGAAAATTGGTCTCATCTACTACAACATCCCTTACAGTTACATATCGTTCGCATTCTGTGTTCCAAACTTTATAACCATTTGGACTATAGCCGACTAATATCCCTTTCCAAGATTTACTATCAAATTTAGCTATATTGGTTTTATTATGGACATACACAGTTGAACCAAATATCCTTAGCGACATAATAGACGGTTTCCGCCCATGCCACAGCTCATAAGGAGTTTTAGGCTGATTTAAGGCTTTTGTTGGTGTAATATTTATCAAATGAACTGCAGTTAACACTGCATCAGCCCAAAAACACTTATCTAAATTTGCGCCACTCAACATTGAACGAGCCTTTTCTGTTATAGTTCGGACCATCCGTTCAGCCACTCCATTTAACTGAGGTGTGTAGGGCACTGTCAAATGGTAACTAATACCCTTTAGTTTACAATAATCTTTCATTTCGGTAGATAAATATTCTCCACCGTTATCGCTATACAAAGTCACTAATTTCGAGTTAAATTTTGCTTCACCTTTCGCAATAAAATCTTTAAATGCTGAGAACACATCTGATTTATAAGTCAACGGATATACAACACAATAATGAGTGAATTGATCCACAAACAAAACAAAATAATTCTTATTATCTACTGATGAAGGAGTGATAGGGCCACATACATCTGAGTGCACAATATATAAAGGTCGTTTAATGTATTCCTTGCACTTAATTTTATTAAAAGGTAATCGTGTCTGTTTTCCACTTATGCAAGCCTCACACAATTTATTGGTTGGAAATATTTTTTCAATTTGTTGTTGGTCTATTAGCATATTATGGCATTTTAATTCTAAGAATTTACTTTTACTAATATGACCTAAACGTTGATGCCACAAGTCATAATTTGCATTTAGCTGACATACTTGATAAACAGACGGTTTTGTAGGTAGTTTAAAAGATATTGTTATTAAATTGTTTGAATTCTTACCTTTCAATATCAGTTTACCTTCCTTCATAATGCGCGTGCCATGCTCATCAAAAATTATCTGCAAGCCTGCCTGCTGCATCTTTGAAACCGATAGTAAGTTGTGTTGCACCTCATGACAGTACAGCACATTTTCCAGAACACCTGCAACGCCGTTGTTACTCACAACGTTTATGGATCCCTTCTTTGTAGCTGTAATAAAAGCACCACTTTTAGCAACTGAAATTTTCATGGGTTTAATTAATTCGGATGAAAGAAAAATATCATCCCTGTTTATGATGTGATCAGAAGCTCCAGAATCCAATAAAAATGTAATTATATTTGCAGTATCTTCACGCTGGTTCTCGCCAGTCATAAATGCATAACCTGAAAAGTCGTCAGACTTCGATTGTTCAGTTAATCCCACTGTTTGAACTGTTCTTGTTCTGTCTGACACATCCTTTTGTTTATTTGATCGCTTGAAATAAAAGCAATTGTTCTTAACATGTCCCTTACGTCCGCAATAATGGCATTTAATAAACTTTTGATTTTTCTGTCCTTTAAACTTTTTATTATTTTGATGTGGGTAGTAATGTTTTGATTTAGTAGTAGTATCAAATTTTCGCTTGTAATTATTTTCGATGTAACTTTCAACATGTAGAACCTTGGCGCTTGTATCACCACTCTCATTCTTCAATTTCACTTCATGATCTAAAAGTCTAGTTTTCACAAATGGTAATGTTAGGTTATCCTCAGATAAAGTCTCGATAGCAGTTATGACTCCGTCGTAGGTATTTGGTAACGTTAACAATAAATGTGCAACCTTATCAGTTTCTTCTAACTTAGCGCCCGCTGCCAATAATTCCGTGATTAACTCGTCAAAAACAGTGAAATGTTTAATTAAGGGTATATCACCTTGTAATTTTAATATTAACAATTTCTTTCGTAAAGCCAATTGACTTGCTAAACTTTTACGTTCGTAAATCAAATCTAAATTTTTGAAAACTTCCTGGGCTGTTAAAGTATCGTTTACAAAACCGATAAAAGAGTCGGATAAATACTCCACTAAAATATTTTTAACTAATTTGTTGTTCTTTTCCCACATCTCAGATCGATCTAGTGGAATATCATTATCAATTACCGCCAATAAATCCATTTCACTTAACAATGAACGTATTCTAAACTTCCAAACACTATACTTATCACCGTCGAAAGGCTTTATATTCCGTTTTTGCTTAGAATATTCCATTACTTACGGTTTTCCAGTTAACGACAATACCTTTTCCTTATTGCAGCAATGATGCAATCACTATTTTTACACTCACTATTATATTCACAAAACTGCAGGTAGGTAGTATTTTTATCTCACTACAGTATAGGCAGTAACGATTTAAATATTTACGAATATCGCAATACTGGGTCCATAACCTGTAGGAATATATGGACATAAATATGAACACTGTATTTGAAATTTAAATAATTACTTTTATTATCGTGTCACAAGGAAGCAATACTAGTTCTGTTCTATACGAGAGACTGACACAGAGTGACCGCCATTTCAAATAATACACGCTTTTATTTGTTCGGGTGGCATCACATGTAAATATACTTTTATATACAAATATTAGTTTAGTTACGCTAAATATTTAAATACAATATTAAATTAATTTTTGCTATAATAAATTATATAAATCAACAGATCCTACCTCTAGATTGCTATTCAAATAAAAGATTAATTAAAATTATTCAGTAATTTCTGTATTTTGCAAAAATATACAAACAGATTTTCATTGTTCTCTGCCGAGCTCCTAAAAAATTTAGCGTAATAATATGTTGTCTGAGTGTAAAACCTATCTCCTACTAATATTCCTGCTACGTTTTAGTTAAATCAATCCAACGGTTTAAACATTTCATTGCTCTCTGCCTAGCCCCTAGGATATGTGGCGTGATAATATATAGCCTATTTTAAGACTACACCCCTAAGTAATATTTCTGCAAATTTTGAATCAAATCTGTTCAGTACTTTTCGAGATCCTTCCGGACAAAGCAAAGCAAACAGACAAACAGACAAAAAAAAATCTAACTATATTTTCAGTTTCGGTATCTTATGTAGAACACCCAGCGAGTATTTTTTTGTTAATATTTCCAATGTACAGTTTTGGCTTTTCTATCATTTTATTATATGTATAGATAGATTTTTGAAATATATAAGTACCTATGTTTTTTTTTTTTATTTATTAATCATATAAACAATTAACTTATCAAAAAGGTACTTAAGCATTATAAAAACCTATGCGGTTTGTATCTAATGCTACTAATAATCTACATTGATGGTGTATAACTTTACAATAGTGCTAACATGAAATGATTTTTTAATGATTTTTTAAAATTAGGCACAACATTGTTTGTATCCACATCCCGCAATTTTTGCGGTAATGCGTTAATGAGTCTAGGAACCAGGTAAGCAGTCGTTCGCTCGCCATACGTATTGTTTGCGCCACTCGTACACAACTGGTTTCGAGCGACCGCGCGAGTATATACAGAGTGTTTTATTTTGGTTCGAAAATTTTGATTATAAAAATTTTCTGTGAGTAACATATACTTGACTTGATCCTGAACTGGCAAGATTTTGCAGAAGTTAAATAGGCCATTATCGTCATTTTCAAATTGTTGCTTTATTTTTGTGGAGACGATGTTACGAAGAATTCTTCGCTGTAGATTAAATATACTTTGTAGGTATGTGTTATAAGTGCGACCGTAGCTACTCAATCCATATTAAATATAAGACTCAGCTAGAGAGTTATATAACATCAATTTGATTTTGTACGGAATGCGATTTCTAAGTATAACTATATTTGCAAGAAACTGTCTTAGTTTATTGCAAACATTTTCAATATGGTGTCCCCAATTTAATTTGTTATCAATGATCACGCCCAGATACCGTTGGCTATCAACATTTTATATTAGCGGACAGTTACATTGACGTGGTGGTGATCCATGTAGGCAGATGTGGTTGTGTACAATCAGGTCGTCATATGGTGAGTGTTTGAGGTGTGGGGATTTGATCTGCATTAGTTGCGTCTTGTCTGCATTAAGTACTAACCCAGAGTCGTGACACCATCTCAAAAGGACATTAAAATCTGATTGCAAGCGTTCTGCTGCTTTTTGTGGGTCTTTATCGGCACTGACTAAACATGTATCGTCCGCAAACTGATAACATGTACATGATTTTAAACATTTAGCCATGTTATTGACGTAACAAAGAAAATGAAGTGGCCCGAGCATCGATCCCTGTGCTGTTCCCTCATTAGCATCCTTGAGGTCACTATATGTGCTTTCTATGCGAACAGTGAATTTTCGGTTTTGTAGGTAGTTTTCGCACCACCGAAGCAATGGTCCTCGCACTCCAGTGGCTTTCAACCTTCTAACTAATGTATATCAGTGGTCTGGATATCATAGCAAACACAGGATTTATTTTTTCTCTATAGGGCCTCCAAGATATTTAGCTTGATAATGTAGCCGGTGTGTAAAACCGATCTCTTACTAATATTCCTGCAACGTTTTAGTTTAATCAATTCACATACTTACATATGGCACTACCCTCTGCCTAGTTCCTAGGACATGTAGCGTCATAATATATAGCCTATTTAAAGATGCTACCTCTAGATTGCTCTTCAAGTAAAAGATTAATTAAAATTATTCAGTCGTTTCTCTATTTTGCAAAAATATACGAAAAGATTTTCATTGTTCTCTGCCGAGCTCCTAAAACATTTAGCGTAATAATATGTTGTCTGAGTGTAAAACCTAACTCTTACTAATATTCCTGCTACGTTTTAGTTAAATCAATCCACCGGTTAACACATTTCATTGCTCTCTGCTTAGCCCCTAGGATATGTAGCGTGGTAATATATAGCCTATTTTAAGACCCCACCCCTAAGTGATATTTGTGCAAAATTTGAACCAAATCTGTTCAGTACTTTTTGAGATCCTTCCGGACAAAGCAAAGCAAACAGACAAACAGACAAACAGATAAACAGACAAACAGACAAACAGACAAAAAATTTTCTGACCATATTTTTGGGTTCGGTATCTTACTTAGAACACCTAGCGAGTATTTTTTTCTTAATATTTCCAATGTACAGTTTTGGCTTCTCTATCATTTTATTATATGTATAGACTAGCTGTTACCCGCGACTTCGTCCGCGTGGAAATTATGTTATAAGCAAAGTTTGAACCGTATTCTATTTGAGCCTCTAGGATAAGTCGTAACCAAAATGTAGGAACAAATTTAGGACATCCTCCAACTTACCCGGGGAGTTATGCGCTAGATGGATTTTTTAATGTGAGGAAAATCCCACATGAATGTACTGTGACTCCCACTGACTAAAAACCACACGTATCCTACCTAACAGCCTACGATTGGGAGCCCCGGGTAAGCCCTCTAAAGGATACTCTAGGACTGCGCTAGATGGATAGGAAGAGACCTCATGGTTTTAGTGGGTCCAAGGCCGGTATGACGTACGTGTTTATTAATTAGCCCCTTTAATAATTATAAGAGTAAGTAGTATGGTGAAGCGCGAATACGAAACGTTTGTTAGATTAGGGCCACAGACTGAAAACTTTACGCATAATCGGAAGAGTTGAGACGATAACACTAACGCTAACGGTAGCCAGTAAATGGCAGTCGTTAAACCAAGTTGAAGACCTTATAGATTTAATAATTTTCAAAAGTAGGCAGTACTAACGCCTGTCCATTTCAACACGGCAATGCGGCTCACCCCCTATTACGTTACGTGGGACAAATTAAAAAAAGGTAAACATATAATATGCCTCGATACCCCTTTGGGAATAAAGGCGTGACCGTATGCATGTACTTATTATGTTTAAGGTGATTTAATTTATGTACCCATGTCACTGTAGCCAAAGCTCAACATTTTTCAGTAAAGTTGTTTTAAGAATGTTCATTATAAACAACGTTTGTGTGGCGTGTTGGCTTAATCATAAAAGAGCTGCTTAATGGTTATGGCTATTGTAAAATAATTCAGTCCTTGCCGAAGGCGTGGACTGAATTGCTTTAGAATAGACTTAATCTTTAAGCTCTTTTTTGATTAAGCAAACAGGGCAGTTTCACACGCTGCTTGATGAGTCTGATGAAGAAATACCTCCACGCCTTCGGCGCGGACTGAATTGCTTTAGAATAGACTTAATCTTTAAGCTCTTTTTTGATTAAGCAAACAGGGCAGTTTCACACGCTGCCTGAAGAGTCTGATGAAGAAATACCTCTCCTTTCATAGATCTTATGTGACGTAAACGAAGTTGCGAGGGTTAGCTAGTCTATACATATAGTAAAACTGTTGAGGGTCGAGAGTCTACTGAAGCCGAAAATGAAATTACATTTTTCATGTGTGTCTGTCTGTCTGTATTCCGAATAAGTATCACGCCGAAGTTACTGAATGGATTTGAATGAAACTTAGTACAATCAGAGCTTATAATCCGAGGAAGATTCTAGGATACTTTTGATCTCGATATTTTGCGCGGTTCTTTTGGGAGAAGGGATGTTAGTTGTTACTTCTCAATGCGTTTTCGGATTCCAAAATTTTTTTTTTAGTGTTATAAAGGGAATACTGTAAGGAATGTTTCACACAAGTTTCCATGTTAAAGGTTTTCTAGTTCAGGAATTAGAGACATCCCAACTTTCGCAAAACCTAGAATTCAAGGATCCCTTTGAATGTAACGGTAAATCTAAACTGGCGTGTTGGCTTAATTATAAAAGAGCTTAATGATTAAGGCTATTGTAAATTGTAAAGATCCTACCTCTAGATTGCTATTCAAATAAAAGATTAATTAAAATTATTCAGTAATTTCTGTATTTTGCAAAAATATACAAACAGATTTTCATTGTTCTCTGCCGAGCTCCTAAAAAATTTAGCGTAATAATATGTTGTCTGAGTGTAAAACCTATCTCCTACTAATATTCCTGCTACGTTTTAGTTAAATCAATCCAACGGTTTAAACATTTCATTGCTCTCTGCCTAGCCCCTAGGATATGTGGCGTGATAATATATAGCCTATTTTAAGACTACACCCCTAAGTAATATTTCTGCAAATTTTGAATCAAATCTGTTCAGTACTTTTCGAGATCCTTCCGGACAAAGCAAAGCAAACAGACAAACAGACAAAAAAAAATCTAACTATATTTTCAGCTTCGGTATCTTATGTAGAACACCCAGCGAGTATTTTTTTGTTAATATTTCCAATGTACAGTTTTGGCTTTTCTATCATTTTATTATATGTATAGATAGATTTTTGAAATATATAAGTACCTATGTTTTTTTTTTTTATTTATTAATCATATAAACAATTAACTTATCAAAAAGGTACTTAAGCATTATAAAAACCTATGCGGTTTGTATCTAATGCTACTAATAATCTACATTGATGGTGTATAACTTTACAATAGTGCTAACATGAAATGATTTTTTAATGATTTTTTAAAATTAGGCACAACATTGTTTGTATCCACATCCCGCAATTTTTGCGGTAATGCGTTAATGAGTCTAGGAACCAGGTAAGCAGTCGTTCGCTCGCCATACGTATTGTGTGCGCCACTCGTACACAACTGGTTTCGAGCGACCGCGCGAGTATATACAGAGTGTTTTATTTTGGTTCGAAAATTTTGATTATAAAAATTTTCTGTGAGTAACATATACTTGACTTGATCCTGAACTGGCAAGATTTTGCAGAAGTTAAATAGGCCATTATCGTCATTTTCAAATTGTTGCTTTATTTTTGTGGAGACGATGTTACGAAGAATTCTTCGCTGTAGATTAAATATACTTTGTAGGTATGTGTTATAAGTGCGACCGTAGCTACTCAATCCATATTAAATATAAGACTCAGCTAGAGAGTTATATAACATCAATTTGATTTTGTACGGAATGCGATTTCTAAGTATAACTATATTTGCAAGAAACTGTCTTAGTTTATTGCAAACATTTTCAATATGGTGTCCCCAATTTAATTTGTTATCAATGATCACGCCCAGATACCGTTGGCTATCAACATTTTATATTAGCGGACAGTTACATTGACGTGGTGGTGATCCATGTAGGCAGATGTGGTTGTGTACAATCAGGTCGTCATATGGTGAGTGTTTGAGGTGTGGGGATTTGATCTGCATTAGTTGCGTCTTGTCTGCATTAAGTACTAACCCAGAGTCGTGACACCATCTCAAAAGGACATTAAAATCTGATTGCAAGCGTTCTGCTGCTTTTTGTGGGTCTTTATCGGCACTGACTAAACATGTATCGTCCGCAAACTGATAACATGTACATGATTTTAAACATTTAGCCATGTTATTGACGTAACAAAGAAAATGAAGTGGCCCGAGCATCGATCCCTGTGTTGTTCCCTCATTAGCATCCTTGAGGTCACTATATGTGCTTTCTATGCGAACAGTGAATTTTCGGTTTTGTAGGTAGTTTTCGCACCACCGAAGCAATGGTCCTCGCACTCCAGTGGCTTTCAACCTTCTAACTAATGTATATCAGTGGTCTGGATATCATAGCAAACACAGGATTTATTTTTTCTCTATAGGGCCTCCAAGATATTTAGCTTGATAATGTAGCCGGTGTGTAAAACCGATCTCTTACTAATATTCCTGCAACGTTTTAGTTTAATCAATTCACATACTTACATATGGCACTACCCTCTGCCTAGTTCCTAGGACATGTAGCGTCATAATATATAGCCTATTTAAAGATGCTACTATATAACCTATTTCAAGACCCCACCCCTAAGTGATATTTGTGCAAAATTGGAACCAAATCTGTTCAGTACTTTTCAAGATCCTTCCGGACAAAGCAAAGCAAACAGACAAACAGACAAACAGATAAACAGACAAACAGACAAAAATTTTTCTGACTATATTTTTTGGTTCGGCGCGGACTAAATTATTTTACAACAGCCTTAATAATTAAGCTCTTTTATGATTAAGCCAACACGCCCGTTTAGATTTACCCTCTCATTCAAAGGAACCCTTGAATTCTAGGTTTGGCGAAAGTTGAGATGCCTCTAATTTCTGAACTACAAACCCCTCAATCTTGAAACTTGGGTCGAGAAATTCTTAAAGTACTCCCTTACCAATACAAAAAATTATTTGAAATCGCATCACGCGTTAAGAAATTACAACTGAAAAACCATTTTATCTTTCATCCCCTCTCCCGCAGGAACCGCACAAAACTTCGGGATCAAAAGTATCCTAGAACCTTCCTCGGACTATAAGCTCGGAATATACCAAGTATCATTCAAATCGGCTCATTAGTTTCGGTGTGATACTTATTCGGGATACAGACAGACAGACAGACAGACAGACATGAAAAATTTAAATTGCATTTTCGGCTTCAGTATCGATTAGAGAACGCCCTACACTTAAAATTTTTAAAATATCTTTCATGTACTGACTCTCGACCCTCAACACTTTTATTAGAAGTATAGATAGATAGATAGATAAACAGAAAAGAGATAGTGGATTTGACTTTACTTAAATAGGCGTGAAACTATTGATAATTTGAGCTATTTTCTGTAAACTATGACTTGGTGTACAAATAAAGTTGTATTCTATTCTATATTAACAGCATTTTTGAAATATAATAATTTATTAACATAATAACATAACCTCGAAATAAACACGGAGCTGTTCGCAAACACAGAATATAGCAACATGGCATCACTCACAGCAAACTTCATGTCGCGTAGAAAAGGATAGACTGTGACATAACAAAAAGAGCGACTGAACAATAGAACTGGCCGAGCAATATTGCAGTAAAATCGACCGCCTAGCGATCGTTCGGCAACCCATCGGGGCAATATCGGCCTTATGTGGCAACACTAAACATGTTTGGCTATATGGCCGGGACACTACGGCAATATTGCATAGTCTGGCCGGTATTGCTTGCAATGTTGCCGGGCCACAGTGTTGCAGCCACAAATTGCAGCGAAACATGGCCCGTTTAGAAGGTCCTTTACTAATATTCCTGCAACATTTTAGTTTAATCAATCCACATACTTACATATTTCACTACCCTCTGCCAAGTTCCTAGGATATGTAGCGTGATAATATATAGCTTATATAAAGATCCTACCTCTAGATTGCTATTCAAGTAAAAGATTAATTAAAATTATTCAGTAGTTTCTCTATTTTGCAAAAATATACGAAAAGATTTTCATTGTTCTCTGCCGAGCTCCTAAAATATTTAGCGTAATAATATGTTGTCTGAGTGTAAAATCTAACACTTACTAATATTCCTGCTACGTTTTAGTTTAATCAATCCACCGGTTTACACATTTCATTGCTCTCTGCTTAGCCCCTAGGATATGTAGCGTGATAATATATAGCCTATTTTAAGATCCCACCCCTAAGTAATATTTGTGCAAAATTTAAACCAAATCTGATTAGTACTTTTCGAGATCCTTCCGGACAAAGCAAAGCAAACAGACAAACAGACAAACAGATAAACAGACAAACAGACAAACAGACAAAAAAAATTCTGACTATATTTTTGGGTTCGGTATCTTACGTAGAACACCTAGCGAGTATTTTTTTCTTAATATTTCCAATGTACAGTTTTGGCTTTTCTATCATTTTATTATATGTATAGATAGAAGATAGATAGATACTACTAAATAAGATCTAGATGCTTTTGTGTTTTTACTCTCACATACATACAGAATTCAATTGTTTGCTGCCAAACCCCTAGACTTAGTAGCGTGATAATAATAATTATGAAGCTTATAAAAACCTATCCGCATCCCGCGACTTCGCACGCGTGAAAATTATGTTATAATGACAACTTGATTGCTCTCTGCTTATCCCCTAGGATATGTAGCGTGATATTATATAGCCTATTTGAAGACCCCACCCCTAAGTAATATTTGTGCAAAATTTGAGCCAAATCTGTTCAGTACTTTTCGAGATCCTTCCGGACAAAGCAATGCAAACACACAAACAGACAAACAGATAAACAAATAAACAGACAAACAGACAAAAAAAATTCTGACTATATTTTTGGGTTCGGTATCTTACGTTGAACACCTAGCGAGTATTTTTTTGTTAATATTTCCAATGTACAGTTTTGGCTTTTTTATCATTTTATTATATGTAAAGATTTTTGAAATATATAAGTATGTATATCAGTGGTCTGGATATCATAGCAATCACAGGATTTAATTTTTCTCTATCGGGCCTCCAAGATATTTAGCGTGATAATGTAGCCGGTGTGTAAAACCGATCTCTTACTAATACTTCTGTAACGTTTTAGTTTAATCAATCCACATACTTAAATATGGCACTACCCTCTGCCTAGTTCCTAGGATATGTAGCGTGATAATATAAAGCCTATTTAAAGATGCTACCTCTAGATTGCTCTTCAAGTAAAAGATTAATTAAAATTATTCAGTCGTTTCTCTATTTTGCAAAAATATACAAAAAGATTTTCATTGTTCTCTGCCGAGCTCCTAAAATATTTAGCGTAATAATATGTTGTCTGAGTGTAAAACCTAATTCTTACTAATATTCCTGCTACGTTTTAGTTAAATCAATCCACCGGTTAACACATTTCATTGCTCTCTGCTGAGCCCCTAGGATATGTAGCGTGATAATATATAGCCTATATTAAGACCCCACCCCTAAGGTTACGTCCGCACAGGCAGGCGGCTTGCTTGGCGCCTAGAGCCTAGCGAGTCACCTAGCGAGTAGCTTAGTAAAACGAACATACTTGAATGTTCGCGACCGGCCGCACTGCGCGCTTGGCGCCTAGTGAGTAGCTTAGCGTGTATCCAAGTAAACAAACATGTTGGTTTTTTGTCGCCAGGCGCGAAGCATTTTGATTGCGGATGTTTTCCGAGGGTTGAATGAATCAATTCCCGAGGTATTTAGACGATATAGTCCGAATCGGAATTGATTCTTTTATCTGTGTTAAACACTCTACTCTTCATTAGGAAAATAAAACTAGTTATTTATCTACACTATTTATTGATAATATAGGTTATAATATTAATAGTACCCATTTAAAAAAAAATAACAAAAAAGAAACCGACTTCAAACTAAACTAAAAACTGAACTTAGCACAAAGTTAGTATATTCTAATCTATCTATACAAATATTATGAAGAAGTAAAGTTTGTGTGTTTGTATATTTTTGTTAAATTGTAAGGGGTAATCTCGGGATCTACTGAACCGATTTTAAAAATTCTTTCACCAAAAGAAAGCTACGTTAATGTGGAGTGTCATGGGCTATGTAACATCGCACTATAACGAATAGGAGCGGAGCAGTAATAGTAAATGTTTCAAAAACGGGGGAAAAATTATTCATTTTGAGAGCTTCGTTGCGTGTGCTGCGTAAATATTTATAGTTAAGTATGTAAAAATATGTACTACAAAATTGTTTCTCTTAAAAAAGTTCTATTAAAATTGCGCGATAGCATGTGTCTATCTTTGGGTTGGTGCACAATAACCATTTTAATGGCAATAATTTTTTTTCTACAATAATGCCACGGGATACCTCTTTCATAAACGAAATTGTTTTTTTTTAAGAACAATTTCGTTTATGAAAGAGGTATCTAATGCGACGGGAATACACGCGACGAGAAACCTTTCTCTCTCTCTCTCTCTCTCTCTCTCACGTCTTATTGAATATTAACTACGAGACGCTACGGGAGTAAACGCAACGCGACGGGAGTAAAGGCGACGGGAACAGGTAATACTCTCTCTCTTATATGTCGCAAACGAAGTTGCGCGGGTCAGCTAGTTTACATATAATACTGAAGTCGGTGCCAATATGACTATGAGAGAGAGAACCTAAGCCTACATAGTTTTACTCAAACAAAATCAAAAATTTCAAAAAAAAATCTCGAAAGGACTAAAACTCAAAGGTGAAATGTGGGCATCTAATATGCCTCAATCTACCCCTTTGTGGATAAAAGGCGTGATCATATGTATGAACCCAATATAGAGCAGTATAGAGCTATTTTTGAAAGTGTCATCTTGTCAACGTGCCGACAAGCAAATGACCAAGGCACCTAGCGACCCCCCACGCAAACCACCTTTCAGTGCGGCCACCGTGTATCCTAGCAAGTAGCCAGGATGCAAGCCACTAGACTCTAGGCGCCAAGCAAGCCGCCTGCCTGTGCGGACGTAGCCTAAGTGATATTTGTGCATAATTTGAACCAAATCTGTTCAGTACTTTTCGAGATCCTTCCGGACAAAGCAAAGCAAACAGACAAACAGACAAACAGACAAACAGATAAACAGACAAAAAAATTTCTGACTATATTTTTGGGTTCGGTATCTTACGTAGAACACCTAGCGAGTATTTTTTTCTTAATATTTCCAATGTACAGTTTTGGCTTTTCTATCATTTTATTATATGTACTAGCTGTTACCCGCGACTTCGTCCGCGTGGAAATTATGTTATAAGCAAAGTTTGAACCGTATTCTATTTGAGCCTCTAGGATAAGTCGTAACCAAAATGTGGGAACAAATTTAGGACATCCTCCAACTTACCCGGGGAGTTATGCGCTAGATGGATTTTTTTAATGTGAGGAAAATCCCACATGAATGTACTGTGACTCCCACTGACTAAAAACCACACGTATCCTACCTAACAGCCTACGATTGGGAGCCCCGGGTAAGCCCTCTAAAGGATACTCTAGGACTGCGCTAGATGGATAGGAAGAGACCTCATGGTTTTAGTGGGTCCAAGGCCGGTATGACGTACGTGTTTATTAATTAGCCCCTTTAATAATTATAAGAGTAAGTAGTATGTTGAAGCGCGAATACGAAACGTTTGTTAGATTAGGGCCACAGACTGAAAACTTTACGCATAATCGGAAGAGTTGAGACGATAACACTAACGCTAACGGTAGCCAGTAAATGGCAGTCGTTAAACCAAGTTGAAGACCTTATAGATTTAATAATTTTCAAAAGTAGGCAGTACTAACGCCTGTCCATTTCAACACGGCAATGCGGCTCACCACCTATTACGTTACGTGGGACAAATTAAAAAAAGGTAAACATATAATATGCCTCGATACCCCTTTGGGAATAAAGGCGTGACCGTATGCATGTACTTATTATGTTTAAGGTGATTTAATTTATGTACCCATGTCACTGTAGCCAAAGCTCAACATTTTTCAGTAAAGTTGTTTTAAGAATGTTCATTATAAACAACGTTTGTGTGGCGTGTTGGCTTAATCATAAAAGAGCTGCTTAATGGTTATGGCTATTGTAAAATAATTCAGTCCGCGCCGAAGGCGTGGACTGAATTGCTTTAAAATAGACTTAATCTTTAAGCTCTTTTTTGATTAAGCAAACAGGGCAGTTTCACACGCTGCTTGATGAGTCTGATGAAGAAATACCTCCACGCCTTCGGCGCGGACTGAATTGCTTTAGAATAGACTTAATCTTTAAGCTCTTTTTTGATTAAGCAAACAGGGCAGTTTCACACGCTGCCTGAAGAGTCTGATGAAGAAATACCTCTCCTTTCATAGATCTTATGTGACGTAAACGAAGTTGCGAGGGTTAGCTAGTCTATACATATAGTAAAACTGTTGAGGGTCGAGAGTCTACTGAAGCCGAAAATGAAATTACATTTTTCATGTGTGTCTGTCTGTCTGTATTCCGAATAAGTATCACGCCGAAGTTACTGAATGGATTTGAATGAAACTTAGTACAATCAGAGCTTATAATCCGAGGAAGATTCTAGGATACTTTTGATCTCGATATTTTGCGCGGTTCTTTTGGGAGAAGGGATGTTAGTTGTTACTTCTCAATGCGTTTTCGGATTCCAAAATTTTTTTTTTAGTGTTATAAAGGGAATACTGTAAGGAATGTTTCACACAAGTTTCCATGTTAAAGGTTTTCTAGTTCAGGAATTAGAGACATCCCAACTTTCGCAAAACCTAGAATTCAAGGATCCCTTTGAATGTAACGGTAAATCTAAACTGGCGTGTTGGCTTAATTATAAAAGAGCTTAATGATTAAGGCTATTGTAAATTGTAAAGATCCTACCTCTAGATTGCTATTCAAATAAAAGATTAATTAAAATTATTCAGTAATTTCTGTATTTTGCAAAAATATACAAACAGATTTTCATTGTTCTCTGCCGAGCTCCTAAAAAATTTAGCGTAATAATATGTTGTCTGAGTGTAAAACCTATCTCCTACTAATATTCCTGCTACGTTTTAGTTAAATCAATCCAACGGTTTAAACATTTCATTGCTCTCTGCCTAGCCCCTAGGATATGTGGCGTGATAATATATAGCCTATTTTAAGACTACAATCAAATCTGTTCAGTACTTTTCGAGATCCTTCCGGACAAAGCAAAGCAAACAGACAAACAGACAAACCGACAAACAGACAAACAGACAAACAGACAAAAAAAAATCTAACTATATTTTCGGCTTCGGTATCTTATGTTGAACACCCAGCGAGAATTTTTTTTAAATATTTCCAATGTACAGTTTTGACTTTTCTATCATTTTATTATATGTATAGATCATATAAACAATTAACTTATCAAAAAGGTACTTAAGCATTATAAAAACCTATGCGGTTTGTATCTAATGCTACTAATAATCTACATTGATGGTGTATAACTTTACAATAGTGCTAACATGAAATGATTTTTTAATGATTTTTTAAAATTAGGCACAACATTGTTTGCATCCACATCCCGCAATTTTTGCGGTAATGCGTTAATGAGTCTAGGAACCAGGTAAGCAGTCGTTCGCTCGCCATACGTATTGTTTGCGCCACTCGTACACAACTGGTTTCGAGCGACCGCGCGAGTATATACAGAGTGTTTTATTTTGGTTCGAAAATTTTGATTATAAAAATTTTCTGTGAGTAACATATACTTGACTTGATCCTGAACTGGCAAGATTTTGCAGAAGTTAAATAGGCCATTATCGTCATTTTCAAATTGTTGCTTTATTTTTGTGGAGACGATGTTACGAAGAATTCTTCGCTGTAGATTAAATATACTTTGTAGGTATGTGTTATAAGTGCGACCGTAGCTACTCAATCCATATTAAATATAAGACTCAGCTAGAGAGTTATATAACATCAATTTGATTTTGTACGGAATGCGATTTCTAAGTATAACTATATTTGCAAGAAACTGTCTTAGTTTATTGCAAACATTTTCAATATGGTGTCCCCAATTTAATTTGTTATCAATGATCACGCCCAGATACCGTTGGCTATCAACATTTTTTATTAGCGGACAGTTACATTGACGTGGTGGTGATCCATGTAGGCAGATGTGGTTGTGTACAATCAGGTCGTCATATGGTGAGTGTTTGAGGTGTGGGGATTTGATCTGCATTAGTTGCGTCTTGTCTGCATTAAGTACTAACCCAGAGTCGTGACACCATCTCAAAAGGACATTAAAATCTGATTGCAAGCGTTCTGCTGCTTTTTGTGGGTCTTTATCGGCACTGACTAAACATGTATCGTCCGCAAACTGATAACATGTACATGATTTTAAACATTTAGCCATGTTATTGACGTAACAAAGAAAATGAAGTGGCCCGAGCATCGATCCCTGTGCTGTTCCCTCATTAGCATCCTTGAGGTCACTATATGTGCTTTCTATGCGAACAGTGAATTTTCGGTTTTGTAGGTAGTTTTCGCACCACCGAAGCAATGGTCCTCGCACTCCAGTGGCTTTCAACCTTCTAACTAATGTATATCAGTGGTCTGGATATCATAGCAAACACAGGATTTATTTTTTCTCTATAGGGCCTCCAAGATATTTAGCTTGATAATGTAGCCGGTGTGTAAAACCGATCTCTTACTAATATTCCGGCAACGTTTTAGTTTAATCAATTCACATACTTACATATGGCACTACCCTCTGCCTAGTTCCTAGGATATGTAGCGTCATAATATATAGCCTATTTAAAGATGCTACCTCTAGATTGCTCTTCAAGTAAAAGATTAATTAAAATTATTCAGTCGTTTCTCTATTTTGCAAAAATATACGAAAAGATTTTCATTGTTCTCTGCCGAGCTCCTAAAACATTTAGCGTAATAATATGTTGTCTGAGTGTAAAACCTAACTCTTACTAATATTCCTGCTACGTTTTAGTTAAATCAATCCACCGGTTAACACATTTCATTGCTCTCTGCTTAGCCCCTAGGATATGTAGCGTGATAATATATAGCCTATTTTAAGACCCCACCCCTAAGTGATATTTGTGCAAAATTTGAACCAAATCTGTTCAGTACTTTTTGAGATCCTTCCGGACAAAGCAAAGCAAACAGACAAACAGACAAACAGATAAACAGACAAACAGACAAACAGACAAAAATTTTTCTGACCATATTTTTGGGTTCGGTATCTTACTTAGAACACCTAGCGAGTATTTTTTTCTTAATATTTCCAATGTACAGTTTTGGCTTTTCTATCATTTTATTATATGTATAGATAGTATGTATAGATAGAAGATAGATAGACGCTTTTGTGTTTTTACTCTCACATACATACAGAATTCAATTGTTCGCTGCCAAACCCCTAGACTTAGTACCGTGATAATAATAATTATGAAGCTTATAAAAACCTATCCGCATCCCGCGACTTCGCACGCGTGAAAATTATGTTATAATGCTAACTTGATTGCTCTCTGCTTATCCCCTAGGATATGTAGCGTGATATAGCCTATTTGAAGACCCCACCCCTAAGTAATATTTGTGCAAAATTTGAGCCAAATCTGTTAAGTACTTTTCGAGATCCTTCCGGGCAAAGAAAAGCAAACAGACAAACAGACAAACAGATAAACAGACAAACAGACAAAAAAAATTCTGACTATATTTTTGGGTTCGGTATCTTACGTTGAACACCTAGCGAGTATTTTTTTGTTAATATTTCCAATGTACAGTTTTGGCTTTTCTATCATTTTATTATATGTATATAGATTTTTGAAATATATAAGTATGTATATCAGTGGTCTGGATATCACAACAATCACAGGATTTAATTTTTCTCTATCGGGCCTCCAAGATATTTAGCGTGATAATGTAGCCGGTGTGTAAAACCGATCTCTTACTAATATTCCTGTAACGTTTTAGTTTAATCAATTCACATACTTACATATGGCACTACCCTCTGCCTAGTTCCTAGGATATGTAGCGTGATAATATACAGCCTATTTAAAGATGCTACCTCTAGATTGCTCTTCAAGTAAAAGATTAATTAAAATTATTCAGTCGTTTCTCTATTTTGCAAAAATATACAAAAAGATTTTCATTGTTCTCTGCCGAGCTCCTAAAATATTTAGCGTAATAATATGTTGTCTGAGTGTAAAACCTAACTCTTACTAATATTCCTGCTACGTTTTAGTTAAATCAATCCACCGGTTAACACATTTCATTGCTCTCTGCTTAGCCCCTAGGATATGTAGCGTGATAATATATAACCTATTTTAAGACCCCACCCCTAAGTGATATTTGTGCAAAATTGGAACCAAATCTGTTCAGTACTTTTCAAGATCCTTCCGGACAAAGCAAAGCAAACAGACAAACAGACAAACAGACAAAAATTTTTCTGACTATATTTTTGGGTTCGGCGCGGACTATATTATTTTACAACAGCCTTAATAATTAAGCTCTTTTATGATTAAGCCAACACTCCCGTTTAGATTTACCCTCTCATTCAAAGGAACCCTTGAATTCTAGGTTTGGCGAAAGTTGAGATGCCTCTAATTTCTGAACTACAAACCCCTCAATCTTGAAACTTGGGTCAAGAAATTCTTAAAGTACTCCCTTTCCAATACAAAAAATTATTTGAAATCGCATCACGCGTTAAGAAATTACAACTGAAAAACCATTTTATCTTTCATCCCCTCTCCCGCAGGAACCGCACAAAACTTCGGGATCAAAAGTATCCTAGAACCTTCCTCGGGCTATAAGCTCAGAATATACCAAGTATCATTCAAATCGGCTCATTAGTTTCGGTGTGATACTTATTCGGGATACAGACAGACAGACAGACAGACAGACATGAAAAATTTAAATTGCATTTTCGGCTTCAGTATCGATTAGAGAACGCCCTGCACTTAAAATTTTTAAAATATCTTTCATGTACAGACTCTCGACCCTCAACACTTTTATTATAAGTATAGATAGATAGATAGATAAACAGAAAAGAGATAGTGGATTTGACCTTACTTAAATAGGCGTGAAACTATTGATAATTTGAGCTATTTTCTGTAAACTATGACTTGGTGTACAAATAAAGTTGTATTCTATTCTATATTAATAGCATTTTTGAAATATAATAATTTATTAACATAATAACATAACCTCGAAATAAACACGGAGCTGTTCGCAAACACAGAATATAGCAACATGGCATCACTCACAGCAAACTTCATGTCGCGTAGAAAAGGATAGACTGTGACATAACAAAAAGAGCGACTGAACAATAGAACTGGCCGAGCAATATTGCAGTAAAATCGACCGCCTAGCGATCGTTCGGCAACCCATCGGGGCAATATCGGCCTTATGTGGCAACACTAAACATGTTTGGCTATATGGCCGGGACACTACGGCAATATTGCATAGTCTGGCCGGTATTGCTTGCAATGTTGCCGGGCCACAGTGTTGCAGCCACAAATTGCAGCGAAACATGGCCCGTTTAGAAGGTCCTTTACTAATATTCCTGCAACATTTTAGTTTAATCAATCCACATACTTACATATTTCACTACCCTCTGCCTAGTTCCTAGGATATGTAGCGTGATAATATATAGCCTATATAAAGATCCTACCTCTAGATTGCTATTCAAGTAAAAGATTAATTAAAATTATTCAGTAGTTTCTCTATTTTGCAAAAATATACGAAAAGATTTTCATTGTTCTCTGCCGAGCTCCTAAAATATTTAGCGTAATAATATGTTGTCTGAGTGTAAAATCTAACACTTACTAATATTCCTGCTACGTTTTAGTTAAATCAATCCACCGGTTTACACATTTCATTGCTCTCTGCTTAGCCCCTAGGATATGTAGCGTGATAATATATAGCCTATTTTAAGACCCCACCCCTAAGTAATATTTGTGCAAAATTTAAACCAAATCTGTTTAGTACTTTTCGAGATCCTTCCGGACAAAGCAAAGCAAACAGACAAACAGACAAACAGATAAACAGACAAACAGACAAACAGACAAAAAAATTTCTGACTATATTTTTGGGTTCGGTATCTTACGTAGAACACCTAGCGAGTATTTTTTTCTTAATATTTCCAATGTACAGTTTTGCTTTTCTATCATTTTATTATATGTATAGTTATATGTATAGATAGAAGATAGATAGATGCTACTAAATAAGATCTAGACGCTTTTGTGTTTTTACTCTCACATACATACAGAATTTAATTGTTCGCTGCCAAACCCCTAGACTTAGTAGCGTGATAATAATAATTATGAAGCTTATAAAAACCTATCCGCATCCCGCGACTTCGCACGCGTGAAAATTATGTTATAATGCCAACTTGATTGCTCTCTGCTTATCCCCTAGGATATGTAGCGTGATATTATATAGCCTACTAGCTGACCCTCGCAACTTCGTTTACGTCACATAAGGTCTATGAAAGGATAGGTATTTCTTCATCAGACTCCTAGGAGCGTGTGAAACTGCCCTATTTGCTTTATCTGAAAAGAACTTAAAGATTCAGTCTATTGTAAAACAATTCAGTCCCTGCCTTCGGCGTGGACTGGATTATTTTACAATACCCTTAATCTTTAAGTTCTTTTATGACTAAGCAAACACGCCAGTTTAGAATGATCCTTACATTCAAAACCCTTGAATTATAGGCTTCGCGAAATTTAGATGTCTTTTTAGCAAGCAGCAGCCTTACTCTTGAAATCATTGTCTATCTCTATCCGATTCCAATACCGTTCCAATCCTAATTCCAATCGTACCGAAGTGGGTACCCTGGAACGACAACTGGATTGGAATCGAGATCGAGTGCATGATCGTACAATCGGAATGATGAATGATTGCCACACTAAATAAATCAAACTCTACCAAAAACAAAACTTTTAAAATCTAGCAATAACTTCATTTATTTACGCTTTTTCAATACTTTAAACGTAAATAATCATCAATAGTGTCCATTACATGTCTATAACGGGCATAAAAACATACTTTTTTGGGATCAATGATAGAATGTTTGCCGATTATATTTTGGCGTAGGCCACACTTCCTGTCATCGAAGAATGTGCGCGAAGTACATACGTAAACAAAAACAAGCAATAAATTTGTTAAGTTATGTTTGAGAATTCTGAGATAAACCTCTTATAACTTAACAAAATGGTATTTCAAGTGTTCTTTTTTAATTTTTGCTGATATCGGTTCTATTCTTAACTTCGTTCTTCGTAAGGACGTTCCGATAATTATTTTGAAGACAAAGTAAGTATATTACTGTAAATGTCTTCTTTCTGCGGATTTTCTTACATTTCTTAACACCTAAATATAATTTCAGCAAAATGAGCACCAGGCCAACATACCAAGAGCACAATTGCGGTATCTTTAAATGCCCTAGGAGGTGCACAAAAAGATGGGAAAGGCTGCGCAAAGCTAAGGTACATTTTTGACAACTTACTATGAATTTAGCTATTGTCTACACAAATATTATAATAATTAACTTTTTGTTCTAGTATTGGGCAGACAAAGTGTGCCTTAAATAAATGACTGCGCAGCAAGCTCAATCCATAAGGCGCACAGGGGGCGGGCCTAGTGATCATTTACTTGGCCTATACCTGGGGATCAAAGGCTCATAGCGATGATAGAAGGCCTGCAATTCGCCATAGGTGATAGGCACCTTGCTGTTAATCCCTTTCCATCCACAGTAAGTAAAAGAAGTAATTAATAGAATCAGTAGTACTACCCCTAATCAAGTCTAATATACATTTATTAAATACTAGCTGATGCCCGCAGCTTGGCCCGTGTAAAAGTTATTCCCGTTCCCGCAGGAACTTATTCCCGGGTTAAAAAGTGGCCTATGTGTTGTCCAGATCATAATCTATCCCTGTGCCAAGTTTCAGCAAGAATCCGTTTAGCCGTTAGAGCGTGAAAGAGTAACAAACATCCACACTCACAAACTTTCACCTTTATAATATTAATAATTTGCAGAGTCAAAACATTCCCTATGTGACAATAAAAATAGTAACGCCTGAGGTAGTTGGTGATATAATAGAGCTACCCTTATCTCCTGCAGACAATGTGCCTGTGAGAGGTAGATATTCCTATATTGATATAACAATACCCAGTTTACATAATTGGTATATAATATTATACAGGGTGAATTTTTGAAAAGGGATTGGATGGCCAAATCCGAAACTATAAGGAATAGCGAAAAATGCTGAAAGGAGTCACGAGCCCGATTTTGATGAAACTTAAAACCTCATCATTAGATTTTTGAAAAACCCATAATCCTAGCTGGGAATCGAACTTGTTGATTTTGCAAAAAAAAACACACCCTTTATTATTACACCATACGATAGAGTCACTGTTAAGGATCAAATTTTGCAAAGTAATGATATACGCCAAATTTAAGGAACATTTGGAATTTTAATAGAATGCATATTTCATGTACCTAAATTTTGTATCATAGTTTGTTTCGTTGGAAATCCCAGAAAAGATCGTAACTATTCTCTAAAAAATCATTCTGAGCATAATTTAAAACCCGGGTTTTAAATTATGCTCAGAATGATTTTTTAGAGAATATTCTCAACGGAATCAATAATATTCCTTAGTTATTCCTTGAGGTTTCGAATCCAGCTATGTATTGCAAAGATTTTGAACAATTAATCAGTTAACGTAAGAAAAATAAAATGTATTTTGTTAAAGATGAGCTCTTTCCTGTAGTTTGCCATATATCATTACTTCCCAGAATATGATCCTTAATAGCAACACTATCGTATGGTGTAATAATAAAGGGTGTGTTTTTTTTTCAAAATCAATGGATTCGATTCCCAGCTAGGATTATGGGTTTTTCAAAAATCTAATGATGAGGTTTTAAGTTTCATCAAAATCGGGCTCGTGACTCCTTTGAGCATTTTTCGCTATTCCTTATAGTTTAGGATTTGGCCATCCAATCCCTTTTGAAAAATTCACCCTGTATATGAAACTGATCAATTTTGAACTTTACAGATACTGCACCCATACCCTGTACACCACGACTACAATCCAGCTAAAGGCAGCCTCACACTGGTTGGTCAAGGTGTAAAATATTAGCGCAACAAAAGTGTTTGCTTATGTTGCGACAGCGGCAGAGGGTTGAAGCACAGAAAACAGCTGCAACTTTCTCTAATCTTGTGGAGCAGCTATCATCCTATCAAAGATCCATGGATGATATGGCTGGAGCTACAAAAGAGAGAGGCCTGAATATAGGAAGTGCCTTCAGCAATGTTGCTAGTGGGCTCAATAGTATTGTGAATGCTTTGCATGATAGACATAACATTTAAATATGATATCTAAAATTAGATTAATTAATTAGATATAATATCTAACTATTATATCTATGGTAGTGTAAGTTGTATTTTTATTGCTTTTTGTGTTAACTTTAGGCATTTAAAATAAAAGTGTTTTTACTTATCTCATGTTGTTTTATTTTATTAAAATACCAGAGTTCACATAGATATTAAAATCAATTGAATACTCTAAAGCTTTTGGTAACTTTATCAGGGTGGTAATGGACAACCCTATGGCCTAAGAGACATGTCCATCTATTCCTCAAAACTCCAAATGTATGTTCGACTGTATTCCAAGCCACACAGTAAATATTTGTAATATTCTTCAGGCGTTCCGTTCCTGGAAGAGCATTTATTATTGAAGTCATTGTATACTCCCTTTGAGCATAGCCTGAATCACCTGCAAATTATATTTAAATCGTTAGCAATGATGTGCACATTACTATTAATAAAAAATATTTTTAATAGTATAGGTACTACCTATTAAGAATATATTATTATCTTCTTACCAAGTAAATAAAACTTTTTCTCTTGCATGAAGCAAATTTAACATGTGCATCTTAAAAGGGTGTGCATTCCAGACAAAACTTTCATATTTTGCCCCTCCATAAGTAGCATCCACACTCATGTTTTTTTTTTTTTTTGTTGACGCGGGGAATGCATTTAGGCACCGTCATCCCAGGTACGGGGGTAGCTGGGACGGTGTGTGGGACTCACCGGTCCCGGAAGAAGGGACCGTCCTACCCACTAAACCCCGCGGTGTTCCGACTCACCCTATAGCCGGGCCGAGGGATATGAAAATGTAGATTCAACGTCGACCCGGCTAGGGATGCCCCGTAAGGTTGGGGCTCTCCTCGGGGGACCAGATGGTCGGCCCCCCAGAGCTCCCTAAGGAGCTGAAGAAAACAAGCCCGCATCGCACCACTCTCGAGCGCCCTTCTGCAAGCAGAGGGGGTAGAGAGCGGCCGAGCGGGCGGGCACTAAGGGCACCTCCGGAACACGGGGAGGTGCCTTCCGCCATATGGCCGTCAATGGGCGGGGTCCCCCGACCTTACGCCCACGGCCAACAAGTATTCAGGGGGGGGCGCGCAGTGACTCCTTACCGCGGCGCCCCCGAACTGCACGGCGAAGCGGGAGTATTTTTCATTACTCCCGCTTCCCTGCGCAGTGTGCCTCCCGCCGAATCGATTGCGAATCGGCACGCCTGACTGCCGACCATGACTTGCACCACGATCGGCAGTGACAGGCCCCTACTGATGCTGTACGGAGCGGCCGCACAGGCGGAAGGGCCGCACAGTCGGAACAGCCGCACAGACGGACCAGCCGTACAGGCGGAGCAGAAGCCTACACTCAAGCAGCCGCCCAAGCTGCTGTGTGCCGAGGGGCTTAACTGCCGCACAGACAGGCTGCCGTACAGGCGGAAACAGCCGCACAGGCGGAACAGCCGCATGTGCGGCCACTGCCGCACAGCACCTCGCTCAAACCGGCCGCAGCCGGGAGCATACCTCGCGTGTACACCGCAGGCCTTGAAGGCCCACCGAACTTCGACCCCCTCGTGCAATGGGGTCAGCTTGCCAAGATGTGGAAGGATGGCACACCCCTATTTCTGCTGTACGGAGCGGCCGCACAGGCGGAAGGGCCGCACAGGCGGAACGGCCGCACAGACGGACCAGTCGTACAGGCAGGCAGAAGCCCACACGCAGCATCTCAAGCTGCCGCGTGCCGAGGGGCTTAACTGCCGCACATACATACGACTGCCGTACAGGCGAAATCAGCCGCACAGGCGGAACAGCCGCATATGCGGCCGCAGCCGGACAGCAAACTGGCTCCAACCGGCCGCAGCCGGGAGCAAACCTCGCCAACAAAGTTGCGACGCTTCCACCGGGTATCCGGGAGCTGTCGCAACACCGCGGGCCTTGCAGGCCCGCCATACCACGACCCCCTCGTGCAATGGGGTCGGCTTCGGTCGGAAAGACCGACGAACAAAAGCGCTTCTACCGGCCGTAGCCGGGAGCGGACGCCATTTGTTACGGCGGTGAACGCCGCAACCGCAGGCCTAGCAGGCCCACCATACCACGACCCCCTTCGCCATGGGGTCGGTTGTCGGGATATTGGTTCATCGACTTACAGGGGCAGCAGACTCCAGCGCTGCGCCTGTTAGCCGACTATCCAGGATGCACCGTCTTGGTCCAGTTGCCACTCCCCCCGGGCATATAGCCCGAAGGGATAGGAAACCGGTCCAAGCTCACGAGGAGGTTTCCCGACCTAGCACCCCATCCACACTCATGTTTAAGTCAGCTTCACGAATCTGTAAAAATGACATAAGATAAACTTACTAAATTACATCCTAAATACAATACATAAATAAAATTATAAAATAATGTATATGTATACAACTCACAATTAAAACATTCCTAGAAGGGTAGCCTTTCCTGTTGTAGAATCACTCTTCATGTTGTGATGGTTTTATTAATGCCATAACAGTGCCATCGATGCATTCTACAACGCAGGGAATTTTGAATTTTTCAAAGAATCTGAAATAATAATATGATTAGTATTATAATTAAGAAAGTGTACTTGTAAGTTTCATTACAATAACAAGAGCATAACTAAGATACCTATAATGCAATAAATGATTTGAAAATGTCAATTCAACAAAGACATTAGGTACCTATTCCTTGCATGAAAACATTAAATCATTTATTTAATTACAACTAGTTCCTGGCGAGTTTGTGGAAACTGTAGCCACTTATTCTAGATGACATCATAGTTAAGAGCATCTGTGACTTCTGCTAGAGCCTTAGATACCGATTATTGAGACATCATTGAGCTTTGTGTTCCACTCACTAACCGTTGATAGCTCCCCGTGGCATAAAACGACAGTGCCACTAATGTGTAATGTCTAAAATTAAGGTGCTTGCATGAAAAAAACAAGACAACGCACATAAAAAAAACTTGATTCATGTTCTACTTATATAAAACAATACGAACCTTGTACTTTGTTGAAATATCGCTACGCCGAGTAGGACGAGGCATGAGGGGTTCCAAATTCATTTGTTGTTCACATGTTGTGTCCTTTATTTACTTCATAATTCCTTCTGAATTCATCGTCATCCATGGCAAATACATTGTCGCAATATCGCGCTATTCTCCGCAAATTTCGACTTTGTCTTACGTCTAATGAATGAGCACTATCACAACTTTCTTAAATACGTCCCAAACGAGCCATAACTCACTATAAAAACCTTTAAAATAATTTATAAAAGTGAACTCGATTCTCAGAAAGTTATATTTCTGAAACTGGGAAATTTCGATCGTCAACAAGAACCCGTACTCGATATGTCAATGTCAAAATCACGTCAAGAGTAGCAAAAAAGTGCATCGTTCGGCTTTAGTCGATTTCGTTTAGTTCCAAAAGTTGCCACCTGAATCCAATCCAGTTTTGCGCTGGTGTCGCGGTCGAGAGTACCAAATGCTCGATTCCAATTTCAATTTGACGGAATCGAGTGTCGAGAGTAAGCCTGCAGGAGCCGAATTTTCCCATGAAAAATTCTCGCCCATAAAGGGGGATATGTGACGATGACGTCATCATGGTCTCCCACCACGATGAGGCGCGCGCTCAACGCGCACCTCTGCACTCCTCGCCCCGCGCAGCTGCCAGACCCCTATATAAACGGCTGCACGCGCGGTGTCTGACTCTTACGCCAGCGGCTGCTCTGCTTCCCAGGTGATGTACTCCATCTGCGCGTCATCACTGGGTCTGGTGGTCTAGGACTTATAGAAGAACCCTCGCCTTCTTGCTCACTACTATAAGACTTGTACTTGCTGTGCCTAATAAACGCAGATAACTGCAGTATTACTTCAACCCTATTGTTCATATTTATCTCCTTGGTAAATATACCTATACTTGGACCGAGATAGGTGGTTGAACCACCCATCCCGTGACAGGGTGTTCTACATAAGATATCGAAGCTGAAAATATAGTTAGATTTTTTTTGTCTGTTTGTCTGTTTGCTTTGCTTTGTCCGAAAGGATCTCGAAAAGTACTGAACAGATTTGGTTCAAATTTTGCACAAATATTACTTAGGGGTGTGGTCTTAAAATAGGCTATATATTATCACGCCACATATCCTAGGGGCTAAGCCGAGAGCAATGAAATGTTTAAACCGTTGGATTGATTTAACTAAAACGTAGCAGGAATATTAGTAGGAGATAGGTTTTACACTCAGACAACAATTATTATTACGTTAAATTTTTTAGGAGCTCGGCAGAGAACAATGAAAATCTGTTAGTATATTTTTGCAAAATACAGAAATCTATCCATTTAATAAAATGATAGAAAAGCCATAGCTGTACATTGGAAATATTAACAAAAAAATACTCGCTGGGTGTTCTTTATCAAGCCTATAAATTACTACTATTAATCTTCACAGTTAGGTATTTTTGATTTTTGCCCGTAAATACATTAACAATTAATAAATTTTGTGTCTGTCAAGCCCTTAGAATAATTAAATGAAAGAATATGAAATATAATTTCATTGACCGGCTCTGTGGCGTAGTCGGTGTAGTGATACCGCCTGCCGCGCCGGTGGGCTTGGTTCGATTTCTGGGTTGTTCCAATTATTTGTGTGATCCACAAATGTTTGTTTCGGAGTTTGGATGTTTTCTATGTATGTCGTCTGGATATCGTAGCAAACACAGAATTAAATTTTTCTCTATTGGGCCTACAAAATATTTAGCGTGGTAATATGTAGCCGGTGTGTAAAACCGAGCTCTTACTAATATTCCTGCAACGTTTTAGTTTAATCAATCTAGATACTTACATATTTCATTATCCTCTGCCTAGTCCCTAGGATATGTAGCGTGATAATATATAGCCTAACTAAAGATCCTACCTATAGATTGCTATTCAAGTAAAAGCTTAATTAAAATATTTCAGTAGTTTCTGTATTTTGCAAAAATATACTAACAGATTTCCATTGTTCTCTGCCGAGCTCCTAAAATATTTAGCGTAATAATATGTTGTCTGAGTGTAAAACCTATGTCTTACTAATATTCTTGCTACGTTTTAGTTAAATCAATCCAACGGTTTACACATTTCATTGCTCTCTGCTTAGCCCCTAGGATATGTAGCGTGATAATATATAGCTTATTTGAAGACCACACCCCTAAGTAAGATTTGTGCAAAATTTGAACCAAATCTGTTCAGTACTTTTTGAGATCCTTGCGGACAAAGCAAAGCAAACAGACAAACAGACAAAAAAAAATCTAACTATATTTTCGAATTCGGTATCTTATGTAGAACACCCAGCGAGTATTTTTTAAAAATATTTCCAATGTGCAGTTTTGGCTTTTCTATCATTTTATTATATGTATAGATAATAATAATTCAGATTGTAGGTTTACATTGTTGCGTTGATATTACAAAACTAGCTGTTACCCGCGACTTCGTCCGCGTGGAAATTATGTTATAAGCAAAGTTTGAACCGTATTCTATTTGAGCCTCTAGGATAAGTCGTAACCAAAATGTAGGAACAAATTTAGGACATCCTCCAACTTACCCCGGGAGTTATGCGCTAGATGGATTTTTTTAATGTGAGGAAAATCCCACATGAATGTACTGTGACTCCCACTGACTAAAAACCACACGTATCCTACCTAACAGCCTACGATTGGGAGCCCCGGGTAAGCCCTCTAAAGGATACTCTAGGACTGCGCTAGATGGATAGGAAGAGACCTCATGGTTTTAGTGGGTCCAAGGCCGGTATGACGTACGTGTTTATTAATTAGCCCCTTTAATAATTATAAGAGTAAGTAGTATGGTGAAGCGCGAATACGAAACGTTTGTTAGATTAGGGCCACAGACTGAAAACTTTACGCATAATCGGAAGAGTTGAGACGATAACACTAACGCTAACGGTAGCCAGTAAATGGCAGTCGTTAAACCAAGTTGAAGACCTTATAGATTTAATAATTTTCAAAAGTAGGCAGTACTAACGCCTGTCCATTTCAACACGGCAATGCGGCTCACCACCTATTACGTTACGTGGGACAAATTAAAAAAAGGTAAACATATAATATGCCTCGATACCCCTTTGGGAATAAAGGCGTGACCGTATGCATGTACTTATTATGTTTAAGGTGATTTAATTTATGTACCCATGTCACTGTAGCCAAAGCTCAACATTTTTCAGTAAAGTTGTTTTAAGAATGTTCATTATAAACAACGTTTGTGTGGCGTGTTGGCTTAATCATAAAAGAGCTGCTTAATGGTTATGGCTATTGTAAAATAATTCAGTCCGCGCCGAAGGCGTGGACTGAATTGCTTTAGAATAGACTTAATCTTTAAGCTCTTTTTTGATTAAGCAAACAGGGCAGTTTCACACGCTGCTTGATGAGTCTGATGAAGAAATACCTCCACGCCTTCGGCGCGGACTGAATTGCTTTAGAATAGACTTAATCTTTAAGCTCTTTTTTGATTAAGCAAACAGGGCAGTTTCACACGCTGCCTGAAGAGTCTGATGAAGAAATACCTCTCCTTTCATAGATCTTATGTGACGTAAACGAAGTTGCGAGGGTTAGCTAGTCTATACATATAGTAAAACTGTTGAGGGTCGAGAGTCTACTGAAGCCGAAAATGAAATTACATTTTTCATGTGTGTCTGTCTGTCTGTATTCCGAATAAGTATCACGCCGAAGTTACTGAATGGATTTGAATGAAACTTAGTACAATCAGAGCTTATAATCCGAGGAAGATTCTAGGATACTTTTGATCTCGATATTTTGCGCGGTTCTTTTGGGAGAAGGGATGTTAGTTGTTACTTCTCAATGCGTTTTCGGATTCCAAAATTTTTTTTTTAGTGTTATAAAGGGAATACTGTAAGGAATGTTTCACACAAGTTTCCATGTTAAAGGTTTTCTAGTTCAGGAATTAGAGACATCCCAACTTTCGCAAAACCTAGAATTCAAGGATCCCTTTGAATGTAACGGTAAATCTAAACTGGCGTGTTGGCTTAATTATAAAAGAGCTTAATGATTAAGGCTATTGTAAATTGTAAAGATCCTACCTCTAGATTGCTATTCAAATAAAAGATTAATTAAAATTATTCAGTAATTTCTGTATTTTGCAAAAATATACAAACAGATTTTCATTGTTCTCTGCCGAGCTCCTAAAAAATTTAGCGTAATAATATGTTGTCTGAGTGTAAAACCTATCTCCTACTAATATTCCTGCTACGTTTTAGTTAAATCAATCCAACGGTTTAAACATTTCATTGCTCTCTGCCTAGCCCCTAGGATATGTGGCGTGATAATATATAGCCTATTTTAAGACTACACCCCTAAGTAATATTTCTGCAAATTTTGAATCAAATCTGTTCAGTACTTTTCGAGATCCTTCCGGACAAAGCAAAGCAAACAGACAAACAGACAAAAAAAAATCTAACTATATTTTCAGTTTCGGTATCTTATGTAGAACACCCAGCGAGTATTTTTTTGTTAATATTTCCAATGTACAGTTTTGGCTTTTCTATCATTTTATTATATGTATAGATAGATTTTTGAAATATATAAGTACCTATGTTTTTTTTTTTTTTTTATTAATCATATAAACAATTAACTTATCAAAAAGGTACTTAAGCATTATAAAAACCTATGCGGTTTGTATCTAATGCTACTAATAATCTACATTGATGGTGTATAACTTTACAATAGTGCTAACATGAAATGATTTTTTAATGATTTTTTAAAATTAGGCACAACATTGTTTGTATCCACATCCCGCAATTTTTGCGGTAATGCGTTAATGAGTCTAGGAACCAGGTAAGCAGTCGTTCGCTCGCCATACGTATTGTTTGCGCCACTCGTACACAACTGGTTTCGAGCGACCGCGCGAGTATATACAGAGTGTTTTATTTTGGTTCGAAAATTTTGATTATAAAAATTTTCTGTGAGTAACATATACTTGACTTGATCCTGAACTGGCAAGATTTTGCAGAAGTTAAATAGGCCATTATCGTCATTTTCAAATTGTTGCTTTATTTTTGTGGAGACGATGTTACGAAGAATTCTTCGCTGTAGATTAAATATACTTTGTAGGTATGTGTTATAAGTGCGACCGTAGCTACTCAATCCATATTAAATATAAGACTCAGCTAGAGAGTTATATAACATCAATTTGATTTTGTACGGAATGCGATTTCTAAGTATAACTATATTTGCAAGAAACTGTCTTAGTTTATTGCAAACATTTTCAATATGGTGTCCCCAATTTAATTTGTTATCAATGATCACGCCCAGATACCGTTGGCTATCAACATTTTATATTAGCGGACAGTTACATTGACGTGGTGGTGATCCATGTAGGCAGATGTGGTTGTGTACAATCAGGTCGTCATATGGTGAGTGTTTGAGGTGTGGGGATTTGATCTGCATTAGTTGCGTCTTGTCTGCATTAAGTACTAACCCAGAGTCGTGACACCATCTCAAAAGGACATTAAAATCTGATTGCAAGCGTTCTGCTGCTTTTTGTGGGTCTTTATCGGCACTGACTAAACATGTATCGTCCGCAAACTGATAACATGTACATGATTTTAAACATTTAGCCATGTTATTGACGTAACAAAGAAAATGAAGTGGCCCGAGCATCGATCCCTGTGCTGTTCCCTCATTAGCATCCTTGAGGTCACTATATGTGCTTTCTATGCGAACAGTGAATTTTCGGTTTTGTAGGTAGTTTTCGCACCACCGAAGCAATGGTCCTCGCACTCCAGTGGCTTTCAACCTTCTAACTAATGTATATCAGTGGTCTGGATATCATAGCAAACACAGGATTTATTTTTTCTCTATAGGGCCTCCAAGATATTTAGCTTGATAATGTAGCCGGTGTGTAAAACCGATCTCTTACTAATATTCCTGCAACGTTTTAGTTTAATCAATTCACATACTTACATATGGCACTACCCTCTGCCTAGTTCCTAGGACATGTAGCGTCATAATATATAGCCTATTTAAAGATGCTACCTCTAGATTGCTCTTCAAGTAAAAGATTAATTAAAATTATTCAGTCGTTTCTCTATTTTGCAAAAATATACGAAAAGATTTTCATTGTTCTCTGCCGAGCTCCTAAAACATTTAGCGTAATAATATGTTGTCTGAGTGTAAAACCTAACTCTTACTAATATTCCTGCTACGTTTTAGTTAAATCAATCCACCGGTTAACACATTTCATTGCTCTCTGCTTAGCCCCTAGGATATGTAGCGTGGTAATATATAGCCTATTTTAAGACCCCACCCCTAAGTGATATTTGTGCAAAATTTGAACCAAATCTGTTCAGTACTTTTTGAGATCCTTCCGGACAAAGCAAAGCAAACAGACAAACAGACAAACAGATAAACAGACAAACAGACAAACAGACAAAAAATTTTCTGACCATATTTTTGGGTTCGGTATCTTACTTAGAACACCTAGCGAGTATTTTTTTCTTAATATTTCCAATGTACAGTTTTGGCTTCTCTATCATTTTATTATATGTATAGATTTATTTCCGTCTATTACCTATATAAATGATTACACATAGATATTTGAAATTTGGACTATTAAATGCGGGCTCTCTCTCAACTACGCAGGAGGAGTTCAGGGTGGCTATGCTGCATCATTCTGTGGACATAATGGCCATAAATGAGACTTTGTTGAAGACAGACCAGGATGACAGGGCTCCTGTTGTGCAGGGTTATAGGCTTCGTCACGTGCCTAGACCTATGGATATAAAGAAGGGACGGGGGGGTGGAATAGCTTTTTATATTAAGACTGGGATCACCGTTAGAACAAGGGTGCACCCTATACACCAAAGTGTAGAGCAAATGTGGATTACTCTCAATGTCCTGGGAAAAACGTTGCTCATCGGTACTGCTTATCGCCCACCATGGCTGGACTTGGATATTTTTTTGGGTAGTATAACTAACACTATTATTGCTTTGGCCCCACATGACCATATTATGCTGTTGGGGGATCTCAATGTGGACATGCTGAAGGTAGGTGAGAGCAATGTGGGGAGACTTACCGACTTTCTTACTCACATCACTTTACAGACAAGGCTACTCTAATTGACGTCATATGCACAGATATCAGGACACGTAACGTGACAGTGGATCACATCCCAGAGTTGGGCCGACATTCATTTATTGTGTGTGACACAGTGCTCAGAAAATCTAAGCCAACTCCGAGAACTATTACATATAGACCTCTAAGAGATATACTGGTTGAGTTTTTTAAGGAGGATTGTCATGGTTTCCGAGGAATGCTGGCCAGTCATAACAATGATGTAAATGCTATGGTCCGGTCTTTGAATTCCTATATATTGCACCTGTTTGACCTTCATGCACCAATAAAAACAAGGACTTTTAGAGAGCCTCCTGCGCCTTGGATCACGGACAACATCCGTCTGTTGTTCCGTCTTCGGGACCGAGCCAGGGCAAGGTATCACAACACCAGACTGGATCAACACCATAAGTATTACATCGATTTAAAGCACATGGCTGAAAGATCTTTGAATAGTGAAAAGACAGCTTATTTTGAAGCAAATATAAACTCTCGGATTAAAGAACCTAAACTGCTATGGCAAAGCCTAAAAACAGATATAATGGCGAAACATAAAGAGACTCGGCTTATTTAATCACAAACTAATGTACTGAAATGAAATGAAATGAAAATATCTTTATTCATTTAGGTTACAAAGTAACACTTATGAACGTCAAAATTTTTGCTTCTACATTTACATTTACTGCCAGATTCGCAAAGCAATAGGTAGAGCCTGTGAGGAAGAACCTGGCAAGAAAACTCACGGCCACTCTTTTCAAATAGTCTTAGTACATTCGTTTGTCATGCAATAAAGATCAACAATTTTGTCTACACAAGCGACATTTACAATCGCGCCTAATTAAGTGAGGAGCAAGCAACTCATGTCCATGTCTCTGTATCATTAAAATAGTCATCAATAGTATAGTATGCCCTTTTTATAAGATGTGTCTTGATTTCCCTTTTGAATCTATATAAAGGAAGGTTCATAATATTTAAAGGAATTTTATTGAATAGGCGTACACCAAGTCCTTCGAATGAGTCGTGTACCTTATGTAATCGAAAAACCTTTCCAATCAATTTATGCTTATTTCTAGTATTTATTGAATGTACGTCACTGTTCTTAAGATAAAGATGTATGTTCTTTTTAACAGACATGATGTTCTCAAATATGTATTGCGATGCAACCGTTAAAATTCCTATTTCTTTAAACTTCTCTTTAAGCGATTCTCGAGCATTTAATTTATAAATTGCACGTATAGCTCTTTTCTGAAGTACAAAAATTATTTGTATATCTGCTGCCTTGCCCCACAGCAAAATGCCGTAAGACATGACGCTATGAAAATAACTAAAATAAACCAGCCTGGCTGTTTGGACATCAGTGAGCTGTCTGATCTTGGTAACGGCAAAAGCCGCCGAACTGAGTTTTGCTGCTAGACACGATATTTGGGCAGTCCACTGTAATTTACTATCTAAAGTGATCCCCAAGAATACGGTTGATTCTACAAGATGAAGGGTGTCACTGTTCAATGTTATATTTGTTTCATAATTTTTGACATTGGGCATGGTAAATCTAATACATTTTGTCTTTTTAGCGTTCAATAGCAAATTATTGGTTGTGAACCAATCTACAACTTGGGCTAGTGCACTATTTACGTTGTCAAAAGTACTTGGATTGCGATCAACTTTAAAAATAAGTGATGTATCATCAGCAAATAGAACAACATCGCACAAGTTCTGTACATAGAAAGGTAAATCGTTGATGTAAATTAAAAATAAAAAAGGTCCTAGAATTGATCCTTGCGGCACACCCATAGCTACAGAAGCTCCAGAGGACCGACTTCCATTAATGTCAACATATTGCATTCGATCTTTAAGATAGGAGGCAACAAGATCCATTGCAGAGTCCCTTATACCATAATGATCTATTTTTCGTAATAAAGTGTTATGATCAACGCAGTCGAAAGCCTTGGACAGATCGCAGAATACCCCGATAGCATCCTGTCGATTTTCCCAAGCGCTGAATATATGTTTTATAAGTGTCACTCCTGCGTCAGTAGTAGAACGACCTCTTGTAAACCCACACTGCTCGTTGTGTAGTAACATATTTGAACTAAAATGTGATTGTAATTGCTGCAGTATAATTTTCTCAAAAATTTTGCTAATGGCAGGCAGTATTGAAATAGGTCTAAAGTTACCAGGGTCTGTTTTGGATCCGGCTTTAAAAAGAGGTATCACTTTACTGTGTTTCATTAAATCTGGAAACACGCCTTTATCAACACATATATTAAATATGTCAGCTAGATGAGGAGATATAATTAAAATAATTGACTGCATTAATTTCACAGAAAAACCTCACAAGTCTGCTGTATTTTTTGAGTTAAGCGACTTAAATACTTTAACGATATCGTTGGGATTCACATATTTAAATCTAAATGAGACTCTACAGTGGTCCACGCTGCCCCTAAGCATTCGTTGAGCTTTAACTGGGCAAGAATTTAAGGAGCTCGTTGTAGTCACGGGTATGTCTATAAAAAAATTATTAAAGGTTTGTGCTACATCTAAACTATTATTAATCACTCTATTATTAACAATCAATTCAATGTCATGGTCACGAGTTTTGTGGCGTCCGGTTTCAGAATTAATTATATTCCATGTCATTTTTACCTTATTGTTCGACTGTTTAATCTTCCGACTTAAATGTAATGACTTGGCAGCAGCACATGCCTTTTTAAAGGTTTTTGAATAAAGTTTAACATACTGAATAAAAGCAGGATCAAAATTAAATTGCTTCATACCATATAACTCATATAACTTCGCCCTACTCTTGTATATATCAGTAGTTGCCCAATCACAAAATTGCATGCCTTTATTTTTATAAAAGGTTTTTGATTTAAAAATGTTATAGTACTCAAACTGAATGGTATTAAATAAGGAGTCGTATAGGCCGTTTGGATCTTCCTCATTAACGTTAAGATTGGCAACCTTTGCAGAAACTTTTTCACTAAATTGTGCTAGGCGACATGTACTCATTGGCCTGCAAGAAATTTTGTTTAATTTTGCCGTTATATTAATGGGAAACGCAGCTTTCTGCCCAAGGTGATCTGATGGAAAGTTACTTAATATTTCTTTTGCCAGTGGTTCACAGTTGCTAAACATATTATCGATACATTTCGCAGAATGTGAGGTGATTCTAGTTGGCTCACAAAATAAGTTTTGTAAGCCAAAGGAACTAAATAAATTAATAAAACTAGTACGTTTCGTCGAATTTACAAGTATGTCAACATTAAAATCACCACACACCACAATACGTTTCTTACTAGTGCACAACTGCTTCAATACATTTTCCATTACTTCTTCAAACAAATTATAATCGCTATCTGGCGGGCTATAGACACAAAGGACAATGAGTTGCTCAAACTCAACACATGATAATTCCGCAGTGCGCTCAATAGAAAGGGCCACAATATCTTTACGTTCTTTACAGTTTATATTATTAGAAAAAAATATTAGCGAGCCACCCCGAATAGCGTATTTTCTTGTGAACGCACTGTTCAGTGAGTAAAATTCACTGTTAAACATTAATTCATGACTTTCCAACCAATGCTCTGTAATACAAAAGACATGAATATTGTGTTCCTTGATATAAAGGTCTATTTGCAGTAGTTTGTTGGATATGCCTTCAATATTTTGGTGTACTAAGTTTAGACTACTAGTAATTATATTGTTGTTAAATTCGAAATTATTTCTTACACTAACATTATTAGAGGTCTCAATAGGCTCAAAAGCCCTAAAGCCATGGCCAGATTTTTTATCTGTTGTGTGTCTTACAACCTAGTTTTTTGACAACAGATAAAAAATCTGGCCATGGCTTTAGGGCTTTTGAGCCTATTGAGACCTCTAACTGTATCTAACTGTATAATAACTGCATTTATTTAGTAAACTCACAAAACCTTTATGTAAATGTGTGAATGAAACCATACCGCGATTCACAAAAACGGTACAACGCCATCTATCGACGTTGCGGGAACTAAATTTACACAACTAAAATTGATCCTTTAACTAACATTCCGCCGGCCAAGGACTAACTGACGTCCTTAATCGGTGAATAACAAATTGTTTAGGTACTGTAATTTAACACACATGCCTAAAATAATCATAAGTTAAGTAAACACAACCATGAATACATGTGTGTATGTACATAAATAAATAAATAAAAAAAAAATAAAAAAAAAAATGAACTGTAAAGAAAACTAACTAGGGTGTGGATATAGCAATATCCACTGGTAAAGGACACAACTTGGCAACTGGTCGTTTTACTATACTATCTTTAATTTTTAGGGTTACCACCCGAGTAATACCATCTTTGCCAGGATGTTTCTCAATGACACGCCCCAAAAGCCTTTTACCTGGAGGTAGTCGTTCATCCTTAACCAAGACAATCGTACCCAGTTCCAAGTCTGACTGTTGTTTGTTCCACTTATAGCGGTGTTGTAGGGTAGTCAAATACTCTGATTGCCAACGTTTCCAGAGCGCTTGAAGCATGCGCTGTACAAGTTGCCAACGATCCAGGTAAGTGATGTGCGTATTTTCTAGATTGCCTTCTGGTACTGTAATAGGAGGTTCTCCTATAAGGAAATGACCTGGAGTAAGTGGAGGTTCATCCAAGGCAGAATTTACCTAGGTAAGTGGACGTGAATTAACACAAGCTTCTACTTGGGTGAGGAGAGTATAAAACTCGTTAAAGGTAAGACAGGTTTGTCCGATAACACGCTTTATATGTCCTTTCACAGATTTTACGCCGGCTTCCCAGAGCCCACCAAAATGTAGGGCCCCAAGTGGTATCCAGTGCCACGTCGTGTAATCATTAGCAAGCAATGATGCAACTCTCTATCAAACCAGAATTTGCGCTTAGAAATTGTCGAGCGAGTTCGTTTGAAGCACCCTGAAAGTTGGTGCCACAGTCACTATACACGTCTTGAACGTGTCCACGACGCGCGGTGAAGCGTCTGAAAGCTGCCATGAAGGCAGGCAACTCCAGGTGAATGGCCTTAGTAGCGGTGCAAACAAAAAGACTAATGTAAGCCTTTGCTTTTACACCTTTAAAATAATTACTATCGGCGCCAACCAACCTAATGGGCCAAACGTTTTAGCAATGATGGTTGCAAAGATGCAAAGTTGGTGCCACAGTCACTATATATGTCTTGAACGTGTCCACGACGCGCGGTGAAGCGTTTGAAAGCTGCCATGAAGGCAGGTGTGCTCAAGTTTTCAACCAACTCCAGGTGAATGGCCTTAGTAGCGGTGCAAACAAAAAGACTAATGTAAGCCTTAGCAGTACGTGTACATCGTCCAGGGTATAATTTTTGTGAAAAGGGTCCCGCGAAATCCACTCCACTTGATAAAAATGGACGACTTGGTTTCACTCTATGTAACGGCAGATTGCCCATAAAAGGTGGTCTTGGCGTGGCCCTTTGTTTAACACAAATAATACATTTTTGTATGACACCCTTGATTAGTCTTTTACCACCGGTGATATAAAATTGACAAGATAATATATTAGAAGTAAGTTGAAAACCACCATGCAACGATCTAGCATGAGCATCTAAAACAAGGAGTTTTGTGAAGTGACATTGACTCGACAGACAAATTGGTGATTTAAAGTCAAAAGTGGTATGAGCATTAGCGAGACGACCGCCCACTCTCAAGATTTTATAGTTATCAATAAAAGAATTGAGTGAAAATAATTTACTAGTCTTAGGAACAGGCTTGCCTTGTGACAACAATTCAAATTCTGAAAGAAAATAGGCACGCTGTGATAAACAAACACATATATTACGAGCGTTGATCAGTTCCCTACTACACAAAAACTTAGTAGTGTTAACATTCTTATTTTTACAATTTTGCACAAATCTTAAACAATAAGCCGTGACTCGAATAAGTTTAGAATAACTTGAATAACGATTGAAATATGAACATGAGTCATCTGCCGGGATAGCAGTGACATGTGAGCACAGTTTAGATTTAGACTCTAACACTGTATCAGGTATATGATCATTGAACGAAAATTCCGAATGACTTCTCAAAAACTGAGGTCCTTCCCACCATAATGTTGTCTCTTTAAGTATATCTGGGCTCACGCCGCGTGACGCCAGATCCGCGGGGTTTTCCGCCGACCTAACGTGGTGCCATTGACTACTGTTAGTGACATTTAAAATCTCCGTAGTGCGGTTCGCAACAAAGGTTGTCCACGAACTGGGATGTTTACGCAACCAAGACAACACTATCGTGGAATCAGTCCACGCGTACACATCATTCTGTTCTATAGGTAAGCTAGTCTTAATATCTAGTAACATCTTAGACAAAAGTACTGCACCACAAAGTTCCAAACGGGGAAGTGAAACCTGTTTGACCGGTGCAACCTTTGATTTTGCAGATATTAGCCGCATTGTGATAGAATTATCGTCCAGAACTCTGAGGTACACAACACAAGCGTAAGCAACACTAGAGGCATCACAAAACCCATGAATTTCTATCTTTAACTTATCTGGTAATAAACCGAGCCAACGAGGAAGGTATATAGTCTTCATGTGTTTTATGCTGCTATGAATAGTACACCATTCATCATGTAAATCATTTGGTAAAACGTCATCCCAATCTAGGCCCGCCAACCATAACCTTTGCATAAAAACCTTTAAAACAATTACTATCGGCGCCAACCAACCTAATGGGTCAAACGTTTTAGCAATGATGGACAAGACTGTACGTTTAGTAATTTTATCGATAAGTGGATCAACAATCATTTTCAATTCAAAATAGTCGTTGTGAGGATTCCAAGCAATGCCCAAAGCCTTAATAGCATCATTCATGTGTATATTGACGACAGTTTGTTGAGATTGATTGGCATTTGGAATTTGTGATAACACCTTTGCACTATTTGACGACCATTTGTGTAGCAAAAATCCACCTCTTTGCAATAAACTAGTAATTTGTTGTTGTAGTATAATTGTATCCTCTTCATTAGACGTACCAGACATGAAATCGTCCATGTAACAATCGGTTTTAACTACTGGTGCGGCAATAGGGAAGTCCTCTTTCTCATCTTCAGCTAGTTGCCTTAAGGTTCTAATGGCAAGGAAAGGCGCACAGGAAGTGCCATAGGTGACCGTAAGTAGCCTGTATTCTTTTATCGCTTCATTTACGTTTGCTCGCCATACGATTCGTTGATAGTCCACGTCCTTGGGATCGACCAATATCTGTCGGTACATCTGCTGTATATCTGCTACAAAACAGATTCTATGAGTTCTCCATCTGGTAACTAACTCTCTTATATCTGGTTGCAGGGGTGGACCAACCATCAACTCATCGTTCAAGGATTTGCCGTTTAAGGGTTTGATACTGGCATCAAACACCACACGTAACCTAGTGCTAGTACTGGAATCCTTTACCACTGCGTGATGAGGTAAGTAAAATTTATTATTAGTGTTCCTTTCTATTTCAGGTATGACTTCCATGTGACCCTGGGCTTTATATTGCCTTAAGAATTTGCAATATTCCTCCTTAAAGTCAGGTTTGTATTTAAATCTCTTTTCCATCTGTGATAGCCGATTCAATGCTAAACCCTTTGTGTCACCTAATTAAACTTTCCTTTTTAAGGGCAAGCGGACAATGTAACGGCCTTCTGCGTTCCGACTGTGAGTATTCTTATAGTGGTCTTCGCACAGAACTTCTAGTTCGGTAAGTGGTTTTTTATACTGTGTGTATTCTTCCAGTTCCCAGAATCTTCTGAGCTGCTGGTCTATGTCTAATTTTGTGTGTGACACCACGACGTGATGTGAATCTTGTGTTTTAGTATTATCCACTTGTCCCGAAATCATCCAACCAAGGCGGGAATTGAGTGCAATCAGTGCATTGTGTCTGTGTAACCCATCCAAAACTAATTGTGAGTGGACTTCAGCTCCTAACAAAATATCTATAGACCCTGGCTTGTGAAACTGTGGGTCAGCAAGGTTCAATTTGCTTAAAAGAGACCAGGAATCTATAGAGACTTCACTCGAGGGCAGTAAAGATGTAAGTCGTTTCAGTACAAAAGCTTGTGCTCTTATCATATGTGATGAATCATAAATAGAGTGGAATTCCAAATTGACCATAGATTTGGTAGTTATTATTGTTTCAGCTGAGATCCCTGTAATTTTACCACTAACAACAATACGATCTAGGTTGAGTAGTTGTGCAGTTGATTCTGTAACCAGCGATGCTTGGGATCCTGGGTCAATTAAGGCTCTTAGTTCGTGAGTAGCTCCATTTTTAGCAATAACTACAATACGGGCTGTAGCTAAAACAACGTGCCGCGCATTGGCTATTTCAGTTTTCATGGTAATAGCCTCGTCTACTTCCACTTTATTAGATTCGACGACAGTATCTGTCTTGGCTGGGTTTGTGAAGTGCAAGAGAGTGTGATGACGTCGACCACACTTCTTACAGTTTGTAGATTGCCTGCATTGGTTCACCGAATGACCCTGCACAAGACAGTTGAAGCAGATGTGATTTTTCTTAACGAAGTCGTGGCGTTCTGTGATGTTTAGTTTCGAAAATTCTTTGCAGTGACAGATGTAGTGGTTTTGCGAGCAAAATGAGCAAACGCTCTCAACTTCAGTGGCCAAAGTCTTCATTGGAGTGGGCCTTACATGTGTCGTGAAAGGTTTCGCTATATCTTTCCGAGGTGTGTCCTTTCTCGCGCTGCTAACAATTTCCATTGCTCGGAACCGGCTTTCGAGGTGTGCTGCTAATGTTTCAAAAGAGGGTATGTCTCGTGAAGAACAAAGGGACTGTTCCCAAAGTTTGTGAGTTTCTAAATCCAATTTAGAGACAACAATGTATACTACAATTGCATCCCACTTGTCCGTCTCAATTCCTAGGTTTTGTAACGACGTCAAGCATTCTCGTGTAGTATCCAGTATTCCTTTTAAGCCATGAGCACATTCATTTGTCAGCTTACGGTGATTGAGAAGACGATTTAATATGTGATTAACAATGATACGTTTATTTTCATACCGGTTCTCAAGTGTCTCCCAAGCCTTATCATAGTTGATAGCGGTAAGAGTGAAGTGTTTCAACAATTGTTCAGCCTCTCCTGAAATGCTAGACTTTAAATAGTGATGCTTTTCAATTTTGGACAGTTTGTCATCGTTATGTATTAGAGATGTGAAGACGTCACGGAAACTGAACCACTCTGTGTAGTTACCGGAGAATTTGGGAATACTAATAGGTGGTAGCTTCGTTCTACGTTTTGCCTTTTCCGACACATCGCAGGGTGGTGTGGATGCAGTTGCAGACTGCTGCGACTCCTGAGTTGTCAGTGAAATCAAGTACTCTTTGATTGCCGTCTTAAAGTCAAGGTAAATTTCTTCCGTAGCATCAAAACTAGCAATTGGATCAAATTTTGATTTCTCAAGATCATCCGTTGATAACGTCTTTAGAATCTCATCGTGTTGTTTGTTGTATGTATCCCAATATTCGGTTAATGTATCTAATCTCGTCTCCAAATAGCCTCGAGAATAACGCGACTTTGAGGTCTTCTTAGTGTTGGTATATAACTTTAAAATCCTTTCACTTAATTGTCTTTGTGCGATACACAATTGCGACATGTTTACAATAAATGTTCAAAACAGTTTAACACAAATATCACAAGTCCAAAACACTTTGATTTTATAGTCACTGACGCATAATATTGCAAGTGTTCAAAACTGCAAATTTTTCTAAGTGTCCAAATCGTAAAATTTTTCTAAGTCCTAAAACGCAGAATTTTTCTAAGTCTTTTGGAGACAGAAATTCTCTAAGTTTAAAAATTTCGAAAATTGCACTAAGTGTTTGGAACTAATTACGGAATATTTTACAAGTCTTTTAACAATAACAATCGCGATTTTTCTAAGTCCTAAACTCACTTATAAATTGTTCAGTCTTTCTTACCCAATACCAACAGAGTCCAAAGACACTTAACAACACTTCACTTATTTTTAACTGTTTCACTGCACTGAATCACTTTAGTTCACTTTTTCACCACTTTATCCGGTTTATGAAGGACCAATATTTAATCACAAACTAATGTACTGTATAATAACTGCATTTATTTAGTAAACTCACAAAACCTTTATGTAAATGTGTGAATGAAACCATACCGCGATTCACAAAAACGGTACAACGCCATCTATCGACGTTGCGGGAACTAAATTTACACAACTTAACTAAAATTGATCCTTTAACTAACACGGCTACCGGTTCATTTTGATGATGCTGAAGCGGTTAATACTGCATTCTTAAGTGTACCAGGGGAGACTAAACTGTCAATCTCGCACTTGACATTTTTTGAATTTGACAGGTGTACACCTGGAGAGTTCTGTCTGAAGCAGGTCTCGGTGAATGAGGTGCGCAGGATAATTGACGGTATCAAAACTAATGCCCAGGGTGTGGACGGGATCAGTCAGGAGATGCTCTCCATGGTTGTCCCGTCAGCACTGCAGGCGGTGACCGATATCATCAACACATCTATAGTGTCTCATAAGTTTCCTGAACTGTGGCGCTGTGCAATTGTTCGCCGCATTGCAAAGGTTAATAATCCTCAGCACTACAGGGAGTTGCGGCCTATAAGCATTCTGCCATGCTTGTCCAAGGTGCTGGAGCGAGTGGTGCACACACAGATGTCGGAGTACCTGGAGTCGAACAATCTGCTGCCTGAGCGGCAGTCAGGCTTCCGCAAGGGCCGTAGCACGGCTACAGCTTTGACTGATGTGGTGGGCAATATCCTCGAGGCGAGGGATGGGGGGGAGGGTACTATCCTAGTTCTACTGGACTTCTCTCGCGCATTTGATGCGATAAACACCACACTCCTACTCTCCAAGTTGTCATACTATGGATTTGCCAGAGAAACTGTGGAATGGTTTCATAGTTACCTGGAGAATAGGTCGCAATGTGTGGAGATCCTAAGTGAGGATGGTGCTAAAATAACCTCCACTCCTGGCCAGGTATGCAGAGGTGTGCCTCAGGGTTCAATTTTAGGGCCTCTCCTGTATATTCTGTACAGCGCAGATATAGTCAAATCGATCAGGAACTGCAGATATCATATGTATGCCGATGATATACAGATATACAAGTCTTTCAAGCCTAATGAGGTGACAGCCGCAGTAACTGCAATAAATGAGGACTTGGCCAGTGTGGTGTCATGGGCTGAGCGGAATTCGTTATTGCTGAACCCATCTAAATCAAAGTACATGGTTCTGGGGTCCAAAAAGCAGGTTCAAACCATTGTGGCACTAGACCCGGTAAACAGCATCAAGGTTGAGAGTATAGAAAGAGTAAGCACTGTTACCAACCTTGGACTAGTTATGGATTCAGAGTTGCGATTTGAGGCACACATTAACAAAGTAGTGAGCAACTGTTTCTATAGATTAAAGGTTCTGTACAATATAAGGCAGTTTCTGAGTGAACCACTACGTAGGCTCCTTGTTGACAGCCTTGTGCTGTCGAAATTCAACTATTGTGACACTGTTTATGGCCCATGTCTTCTTAGGAGAACTGAGAACCTAATACAACGAGTTCAAAATGCATGCGCTAGATTCTGCACTGATATACCAAGGAGAAGTCATGTAACACCCTATTTAAATAAACTAAAACTCCTTAAAATGGCAGCTAGGCGAAGGCTTCATTTGGCTAGTTTGCTGTTCGGGGTGGTAAAAACGCAAAGACCTAGTTATCTGTATGAAAAACTTAGCTGGAAATATGATAGACAGCGTTATAGCAAAAGGACAAAAGTACCCCCTTTGTCACTCCCAAAGCATAGGACGGCGGCTTTCAGAGGGACATTTAGACATGCTGCGGCTAAGTGCTGGAACGTCCTCTCCCCACCGGTCCGCTGCCTGAGGACAAAACAGACTTTTGTAAGTCGTCTCAGGAAAATATTCTTGATTGAACAAACAAATTCATGATAATACTGTCACACAAATTTGCTAATCTTAAAGACTCAATAAATCATTTTATATATTATTAAACTATGAATTTTTATTTTTTTTATTTTTTTATTTTTTTCTTTTGAGACTTATACATATACTTACTACCTATATTTATAATTATAATGTAATTTATAAATTTTATTTATAAATTTTTCTTCATATTTATCACACATTTATTTAAAATAATATAACATATTATCCTGAGCGGAATCTAAATGATTTGTTATTACCTCTGTTCCAAAGGCCAGTGTGGGCGGTGAACATGGCTGGCATGCTGCAGCATGACTTATGGGATGGTCCCTGTATGATGCTATATCACAGTATAAGTGTTTTCTTTTGTTTTGCCTGAAATAAATAATTAAATGCATGAAACTTAGGAATGATACCTAGTTTTTTTGATTGAATTTTGTTTACTATGTAAAAAAAAAAATATATGGAAATTTTCTGGAACGTAAGAGTCAATAATAGTTATTTAATAACCGTGCTACCTGCTTAGTGCTTTGTTTACGTCTTAGTAAGTAATTACCTATATAATTTTTGTAATTTTCAGCTTCAGTACATACCTAACGATGATAGAATGCCATAAGGTTAGGATTTATGAATTGTCTTCCATGTACAGACTCTTGACCCTTTTGCATTCTTATTACATGTATAATTTATCAGTTAGGTAAAAATTAAAGGGTTTACAACATACATAAAATGTGTAAGCAAACATTAAACAACATTATGTAATATTCGAGTACAAGGAGGTTACAATGTTAAAAACTTCATCCTTACCGTCTGCAGTATTTTCTGTCATATTGTTATGGGGGCAGCTCACAACTCGGTTTCGGCGCGGCGCCGGGATGCCTCTGTTTATGTTTAGATTAAAGTGTACGGTCGCTAAATGGCGGCGGACAGAGGTTATTGCTTGTTTGCATGGTGATTTTGGGACACTAATGGACAGTAAAAACACAGCACGATATATGAAACAGCCGTAAAACATATTTATCATTTATAATTTCACGGAAACTAACATTAGAAATGCTAAATCACAGATTTTAAAAGTGTAATGTCTGTGTTTTCCATCACTTGTCAAACTCAATACAAACAATGCAAGCAGGTTGCTTCTCGGCCTAGCGTCGCGTCTCGGAGACGGAAGTGTAAAGGGGTTGCCACCTCGAAATATTTAAATTAGTGTTTGGCTACATGCCTTTTTGTGTTTGATTTTTTTTTGTTTCTCAGTATTTGTGTTTAATTTTATTTGTTTATTACGTGACGGCAAATTTGTTATACCTAAATTTATTATTGTTATGAACACCGTCAGGCCGTCTCTGAAAATCAGCGTTGTATGCGTGCACCACACGCATACAGCATTAAGCTGAGAGACGGCCATTGTTCTACATTGGGCTTACACTTTTGTAAATTTTTAATTATTCTTAAGTATTTTAGGTTATTTTTATAATTTTGTTTTATGATTGTTTTATTTTTAGGTAAGTGTTAATGTGGAATAAAAACTTTTTCTTTCTTTCTTTCTTTCTTTCTTTCAAAAAAAAAAACAAAAAAAAACAGAGTAACAACTAGCGAGGAACTTACATTTATTCATGCTACATAAAAAAAAAAAAAAAAAAAAAAACCTCCTCTTTGATAGCTGTTCGTATAGCATCTGTTTATTTGTTTTCAACACACAACTGTAAATATTTCAATTGATAATAAACCGGGAAAAATGTGCGCTAAGTTGACCCCCTCCATCTCATGGAGAACATGTGGGATACACTAATTGTAATATTGGAAATGAAACTATGAAAGTTATGGTATGATTTATAGAAAGGATTGAAAGCTAGCGTAGTAAAACAATAAGTATGAAAGGTATAGTGTGAATGATAAATTGTAATATAGGAAATGAAACTAAGTATGAAAGTTATGGTATGATTTATAGAAAGGATTGAAAGCTAGCGTAATAAAACAATAAGTATGAAGGGTATAGTGTGAATGATAAAAAGGTTTAAAAGCTAGTGTAATAGTTGCACAAGTGCGAAAGTTATAGGGTGATTGTAACAAAGGGACAAAACTATGAAAGGTATATATTGATGATGATTGAAAGAAAGTAGGTAATGAAAGTATATGTGAGTATGAGATAGAAATGTTTTACTGTATTAGGTATTAAAAAAGAATGCGATATAAGAATTATATAAGATATATTATATAAGTATTAGAATAAACGCGGGTATGAGGTGAGGCCGGGGCCCGGGGTGCGCTAGCGTTGCATACCGCGCGGGACTGAGGTTTCCCGGACCCCCGACTTCATGACATACTTATACGGTATAATCTATTATTCAACGTGATTTAACAGGCCTATTGGGCTAGATTAATAATTGTTTTGAGAAATTATATTTGAAAAGAGTAGATTGCCTTTGCCCACGGCAGAGATGTGCGAATAAAAAAAAAAAAAAAAAAAAAAATATCATTAATGGGGTGCTAGGTCGGGAAACCTCCTAGTGAGCTTGGTCCGGTTTTCTATCCCTTTGGGCTATATGCCCGGGGGGAGTGGCAACTGGACTAAGACGGTGCACCCTGGAACATCGGCTAATGGGTGCGGCGTGCTGCCCCCATTAGTCGATGTACCGATATCCCGGCAAGCTGACCCCATGGCGAGGGGGTCGCAGTTGGGTGGGCCTGCTAGGCCTACGGTGTTGCGGCGTCTCTGCACCGCAACACACCTTGGTGGACGCCCCAGTGCTCCCGGCTTTCTGGCCGGTGGAAGCATTGGGACCGTTTTTCGGCCGTCGTTTGACGGAGTTGACCCCATTGCACGAGGGGGTCGTGGTATGGCGGGCCTTCAAGGTCCGCGGTGTTGCGACAGCTCCCGGATACCCGGTGGAAGCGTCGCAACGATAGTGAGGTTCGCTCCCGGCTGCGACCGGTTGGAGCAAGTTTGCTGTGCGGCAGCGGACGCATGTGCGGCTGTTCCGCCCGTGCGGCTGATTTCGCCTGTACGGCAGTCCACCTGTGCGGCAGTTACGTAACGCGGCAGTGTTTGACCGGCTGCTGCGTGTGTGCGGGCTGCCAGTGCGGTGGGCTGGTTCCGTCTGGGCGGCCGTTCCGCCCGTGCGGCCGTTCCGTCCGTGCGGCCGCTCCGCACAGCAACAGTAGGGGCCTGTCACTGTTGGTCATGGTGCAAGCCAGTCGGCAGTCAGGCGTGCTGAGTCGCGATGGCGGCAAAGCGAGAGTTGCACTGTGCGGGGGAGCGGGAGTAACCGATAATGCTCCCGCTCTGCCGTGCAGTTCGGGGGCGCCGCGGTAAGAAGTCACTGCGCGCCTCCGATTGTTTCTTGACCGTGGGCGTAAGGTCGGGGGACCCCGCCCACCAACGGTCACATGGCGGTGGGCACCTTCCCCGTGTTCCGGGGGTGCCCATTAGCGCACGCCTGCGCCAGCCGCTCTCTGTCTCCTCTATTACAGAGGGGCGCTCGAGAGCGGTGCAGGCGTGATGATCTTCAGCTCCTTAGGGAGCTTTGGGGAGCCGCCCATCTGGCTCCCCCGAGGAGAGCCCCGAATTCACGGGGCGCCCCTAGCCGGGTCGACGTGAATAATCTTTTGATATCCCTCGGCCCGGCTGAAGGGTGAGGAGGAACACCGCGGGGTTTAGTGGGTAGGACGGTCCACTCCGGACCAGGCCGGGAGTCCCACACACCATCCTAGCTGCCCCCGCAGCTGGGATGAAGGCGCGTAAATGCGTTCCCCGCGTCAACAAAAAAAAAAAAAAAAAATATCATTAATAGACGTATTTGTTAGCCTCTCAAAGCAGTACCCAAGTTTTTTCACACTCATCCTCGACACTAGGCGCTTGATATTCGTAGACCTAGTCTTAAACCGAGTACCTAGGTACTAACGCGACCAGCGCATTGCAATGAGATAATGTTAATTGCGAAATCCATTGTAGAACCTAACTTTTGCACGAAACACCAAATAAGTAGGTACACCTACACGAAACTCCATCCATGAACCAATTAACGATCTAAATATTCACAATAAAATGACTTGATAATGTATTCAATTTCAAATACCGAATCTACACAAAAACAGTGTACCTAACCACTAAACTTGCAAGATTTCTTTTATACCCACTTATTCCACTTTCCTTTTATTAACAGAATCGCAAACTACTAGCATAAAACAACAAGGTACAAAACGCAAACTCATGTATCTACCGTTTACTTCCTTTTTCAAACCTACCATCGCCTACGCGCACTCGCTTACAAACCAGTATCGAAATAACTTTAAAAATCCTTTGATCTCATGTCCATGAAATCTGTGCTACCATGTAGTTAAAACCTAACGGTCCATTTTCCCGTCACTTAGCAAAACTCAGCATACTGTTAGATGAAAAGTACTAATTCAATTAACCAGCAATATCTATCGCCTTACTAAACCTTAACCAGCATTATCTATCCTTCATTATTAAATCTTAACCAGCAATATCCATCCTTCTTACCAAACCCATGTTATGGCAAGGCAGATACATAGTTTATCCTACTAACCAAAGTAACCATTTCATACAAAATTATGCGTGTACTTACATGGCGTGGATCACAGTGCCACTTCTGAGATGTAAAACCTCAGAAGAAAACACAGAGATATCATCACTCCTTCTTTATTTTTCACATAACAAATACAATTATTAAAACTTATACACCACGTGGCACAAGGAAGAACATTGCAACAGCGTCTGGGGCTTGCGACCCATACAGCAGGTTTAGGGTGGCCACCTTACTATGCATAAACGATCACCTTCCACCGTCAACAATGCTCCCCATTGCCCAATTACACTTTTACGTTTCTATCTAGCGACGTGTAGTTTACGACTGAGAGCCACAAAATGGCGTTGCTGCTTTTTATTGACAATCCCCACCAGTTGAATTCTCAAACTACCTTCATTGCCATATTGCAAAAATTCAGGCAAAAATCACGAAACCTTACAATCTTTTATTTGAATAGCAATCTAGAGGTAGGATCTTTACAATTTACAATAGCCTTAATCATTAAGCTCTTTTATAATTAAGCAAACACGCCAGTTTAGATTTACCGTCACATTCAAAGGGATCCTTGAATTCTAGGTTTTGCGAAAGTTGGGATGTCTCTAATTCCTGAACTAGAAAACCTTTAACATGGAAACTTGTGTGAAACATTCCTTACAGTATTCCCTTTATAACACTAAAAAAAAAATTTTGGAATCCGAAAACGCATTGAGAAGTAACAACTAAAAAACCGTTTTGTCTTTCATCCCTTCTCCCAAAAGAACCGCGCAAAATATCGAGATCAAACGTATCCTAGTGCCTTCCTCGGATTATAAGCTCTGATTGTACTAAGTTTCATTCAAATCCATTCAGTAACTTCGGCGTGATACTTATTCGAAATACAGACAGACAGACACACATGAAAAATGTAATTTCATTTTCGGCTTCAGTAGACTCTCGACCCTCAACAGTTTTACTATATGTATGGACTAGCTAACCCTCGCAACTTCGTTTACGTCACATAAGATCTATGAAAGGAGAGGTATTTCTTCATCAGACTCTTCAGGCAGCGTGTGAAACTGCCCTGTTTGCTTAATCAAAAAAGAGCTTAAAGATTAAGTCTATTCTAAAGCAATTCATTTAATTGAAATTGAATTATTTTACAATAGCCTTAACTATTAAGCTCTTTTATGATTAAGCCAACACGCCACACAAACGTTGTTTATAATGAACATTCTTAAAACAACTTTACTGAAAAATGTTGAGCTTTGGCTACAGTGACATGGGTACATAAATTAAATCACCTTAAACATAATAAGTACATGCATACGGTCACGCCTTTATCCCTAAAGGGGTATCGAGGCATATTATATGTTTACCTTTTTTTAATTTGTACCACGTAACGTAATAGGTGGTGAGCCGCATTGCCGTGTTGAAATGGACAGGCGTTAGTACTGCCTACTTTTGAAAATTATTAAATCTATAAGGTCTTCAACTTGGTTTAACGACTGCCATTTACTGGCTACCGTTAGCGTTAGTGTTATCGTCTCAACTCTTCCGATTATGCGTAAAGTTTTCAGTCTGTGGCCCTAATCTAACAAACGTTTCGTATTCGCGCTTCACCATACTACTTACTCTTATAATTATTAAAGGGGCTAATTAATAAACACGTACGTCATACCGGCCTTGGAGGCACTAAAACCATGAGGTCTCTTCCTATCCATCTAGCGCAGTCCTAGGGTATCCTTTAGAGGGCTTACCCGGGGCTCCCAATCGTAGGCTGTTAGGTAGGATACGTGTGGTTTTTAGTCAGTGGGAGTCATAGTACATTCATGTGGGATTTTCCTCACGTTAAAAAAATCCATCTAGCGCATAACTCCCCGGGTAAGTTGGAGGATCATTTGTTTTAAACTAACACGCGTTGAACACATATTTTTATACAAAACGGGATTTCGCGTGGCACTATTTTATTATTAATTAAAGGTTTCGGTACCTTCACTTTCCTCGACGTTTCGACAGGGTTACACCTATCGTGGTCCCGAGACGAAGGTACCAAAACCTTTAATTAATAATAAAATAGTGCCACGCGAAATCCCGTTTTGTATAAAAATAAGTTGGAGGATGTCCTAAATTCGTTCCCACATTTTGGTTACGACATATCCTAGCTAGAGGCTCAAATAGAATACGGTTCAAACTTTGCTTATAACATAATTTCCACGCGGACGAAGTCGCGGGTAACAGCTAGTCGATAATAAAAAAATAGGGAATTATGCAGAACATTATATCTCGAAAACTACAAAAAATCGTAGAACATACATGGGGGTTAAATCGATAGGTATGGAACCCTGCTACTAGCTAGTGGCGGCTTGACACCCTAAAAGAAACACCCAGTATAAGCGACGCGACGGGACTAGGCGCGACGAGAGTAAATGCGACGGGAAACATTATATTACTCAAAATATTAATACCATACCTCTCTTTCTCTAACTCTCATGTGCCGCAAACGAAGTTGCGCTGGTCAGCTAGTATAATATATAATGTGTATAAGAGCGAAGTCATGGTCTTTGGGACTGGGGGTAGATGTCCTACAACTATTCCACCAGTGTTGTTGAATGGGGTACCATTGAATAGGGTACACAAATTAAAATATCTGGGTCACATATTGTCCTCTGACCTCAAGGACGATGATGATATTGATAGGGAACGAAAGGCGCTGTCGGTAAGGGCTAACATGATTGCAAGCAGGTTTGCACGTTGTTCTGATCACGTTAAAATAACCCTATTTAGAGCTGACTGTTCATCGTTTTACACGTGCAGCCTGTGGGCAAGTTATGCTCAAAAATCTTACAGTGCCCTTCGAATACAGTACAATAACACGTTCCGGGTGTTAATGGGGCTGCGTCGGTATTGCAGCACATTAGGGATGTTAGCAGAAGCACGTGTCGATTGTTTCTACACAATAATGAGAAAAGGATGCGCGCCCCTGGTGTACCGTGTGTGAGGTAACCCCAACAGCGTCATGACCTGCATAGCGAGCAGACTTGACAGTGCTTTATGTCAGTCATTGCTGCAGGCTCACTACCCCTGTGGTGCAGCTGCAGTTTTGAATGAGGTAAAGTACTTACAATAATAATGTATAGTTCTATTTTCTATGGAAATAAATATAATTAATTAATCTATTCACTAACATAGTTTTAAGTTCATTTGTTACTAACACATTATGAGTCGCTGTTGCTTAAGTAAATAAATTTTATTATCATAGTCTATGCTTACCTCAATGGGAAGCAAGCGTGATTATATATATGTATGTATGTAAGCGCCATGATCACAGAGGAACTGAAGTACTGGAGGTTTCGGCCAGCAATGTGGCTAGACTGCTTAGCCGCGGAGGGCGATGGCCGTCAGGGTGATAAGGAGATACCGCACGATCTCAGGTGAGGCGGCATGTCTCCTAACCGGAACCCCTCCATGGGACCTGGAAGCGAGAGCCCTTGCGTCACTATTTGAATGGCGCAAGGAGGCGTTAGAGCGCGGCCAAAAACCTGCGTATCGAGAAATCGAGGTCCAGGGTCATGCACGAGTAGCTGGAGAGGAGACGTGGTGCTCTCTCCTACCGGTTATCACAAATACTTACCAGGCACGAGAGCTTCGGTAAGTATCTGTGACGAAGACACCGGGAAACCACGGCCGAGGGCGTTACGTGAGGTTGTTTAGTCGGTAGAAGTCCGGCATAGCCTCCATGAAGGATTTTCCCTCACATAAAACAAAATAAGTGTAGGTTTTGAAAGTGAATTAGGCCTAAGCGCGAGGCCGCACTTGCGTTTTTCCGCGGCGGTTTCTAACCTGAAAGTGGCATCAAACTGCCAAAATCAATGAAATTAAGTCAAGGTTTGACATTTTGAGGTTAGAAACCGCCGCGGAAAAACGCAGATGCGGCCTCGCACTTAGCACATAATTATATCGATCTACTCTTCGTCGCAATCTCATTAGTCTTTAATAAAAATACCTTGCGTTACAGCGAGATATTGTTGATTTTCAGTAATTTCTCTATAATTTTTATTTGGTTACATATTTTTGCTTGCTTGTACTTACAAAAATATCTTATGTTTACTACAATTTCGCACCATTTCTAAAGTATGACACAATAAAAACTATTATGTGTACAATAATAACACAAGATTTTTTATAGACCAAGATTTAGTGAGTATGCACATAAGAGTTTATAAATTTCAAAAATAAAAATGTGGGACATCGAGTCGACTGGTATTAAAAAGTCGATTTCAACAAAATTGACACAAAGAGGTTTTAAAGTCGCAACGCCGTTAATGTATTATAGGCAATATCACTACTGTTTTTTTAACATGCCATTATTATAATAACAAACCTATGTAGTTTCTGCCGCGTGGAATTCTGGTTCCACTGTCACATCCAGTTTAACAAATTTCAGGTGTAAAAAGTAGCCTATATTTCATTCCAGACTCTATTCAGGGCTATTTCTTTACTAAGTTGCACCCAGAGACGTTTAAACATGTCCACATCAATAGTTGTACAACTAAAGAAGTTGAAACAGTTGTCCAAATAATATAATACTTGGAATATTATGTACATTTGGACAACTACAAAAAATACAAAAAAATGTGCAGTAAAATTACTGCACATTTTATAAATGAGGTACACAATTTGTAAATGCTTACACGATTTAATGAGGTCCAACGGAACTCTTTTCGTGATAGAGGGTCTTATGGAACCTCGACTTCGGGAAAAATAATAATATTAAGGTCCAAACGGTAAACGTAGTGTCGAAAAGAATTATTATATTGGTTCTCACCAACAATACGGGGAGTTAGTGTACTCGTAACACAGCTGTCTACGTCCAGAGTTGCTCTCGCGTGGATGTTGTTCGTGTCCTGTAAACAATAAAGATATCTGTTACTCTCAAATCGAGAGTAAGCACATGTGCTGAACTCTAGGTCCACCATTTGCGTCACACTTTAAAGGCGTGACGCGACTACATTGAGTCCTCCGTAGGACAACAATGAATCTAGCGTGTCACATATCTCACCGCGGATCAGATCCAACCTTATGAATCGCAGTTATTGGTCATCAGGCTCTGCCGGGCGGTGAATCGCAGGGGGACCACTTGATAGTTCACTAAGCTATGGCGGATAAGAAATTATATGCAAAAGGAATACCAGCCTTCGAATCTTTGTACAGACGTGCTATCGCCTCCGATGGGTTGGTACAGTGGATGCGCTTTTTAGCCGCAGGCAGCAAACAACAGTTTGCACACGTGTTACTAACGAACTATTCGCGTCTTGATAATATATCTTATTAGGCAAGCGTACTGCGTTCTTCCACTCCAACCAACCGAGACGTGAACTGAAAGATCTATTTGACCTTAGAAACGGCATCAGGTTCTAAATAGAGCAAGTTATGGAACAAATGAACCGATGAACTTACCAGGCAGTTGGAGTCTGTACTTCAAGTAGGAACCTCTTCGTAGTATAACTTCTGAACCTCGCGGATCCTTGGATTGTAGCGACACATGTTCTGTAAACAATCACTGTACTAAGCAACATTTACTATGGCTAGTCATGGATGGTTGACCATCACGTGACCACTTTGTGACATTTATTTGCGAGCGTTTTTGTGCTTCGGAAAGCATCTATAGCCGTTGGTCCCGGTTGCCAGTAAAATAGCAGCCGTTAAGTCAAGATCATGCCTAAAAATCTACGCAAATCGTCCACAGATTTAGGTAATGGGTAGTCGACAATAGCTTGTACTTTCTTCGAAAGTGGTTTAAGACCGTCTGCGGATACTTCGTGACCTAAAAATTCGATCTCTTTTTGGCTGAAAGTACATTTTGACACATTAATAGAAATACCAAACTTTTCTAAACGTTGAAACAATAGTTCTAAATGCTTTTCATGAATAATTGAATTTTTTGAACCTATAATTATTTCGTCTAAATAACAAGCTATGAATTCTGGCTTATAGTCTGAAAATTCAGGATACTTCTGCTGAAATTCGGCTTCTAAGTCCTGTAATACATGATAATTCATAAAACGTTGCCAAGATTGTGTTGCATTGCGTAATCCGAAGCTTAAAACGGGAAATTCCCATAACCCGAAAGGTGTAATTATAGCAGTCTTCTCTATATCCTCTTGAGCGACTGGTATAAAATGAAATGCTCTATTTATATCTCGATCCCTCCTACGTAGACTATGGTAACCCCAAAATGACAACTTTGTTAGGCTGTTACAATGAAAGAATGTGTGGCGGCATTAGGCCCAGTACATGCCACCCAGGCAACTAGCCTTAACGACGCAGACGAGTTGCGTGACTATGGTATGACCAGAGAGTAGAGAGATCCCATTCGGGAGATGTCAGACTGCTAGAATAAGATTCTCCTGCTTATATGTTTTTGTAAAGTCTCGATCTTGAAAGCGTTTTATGTTCATACAATAAACTCATCAAAGTCTTGGAGTGTTATTATTACATATTGATATAGGTGTTCAGTTCAATATAAACACAACCACCTATAACTGGTGACCCCAAAACAGAACACGTTCCTGACCTGAGTTTTAATTCAAGAACATTCAACCAGATTTTCAAGGTACGAGTTCAAGATCATTTTGGCATTCTCAATAATCTAAAGACGCATTTCGCCATATTATCTAGGTATATCTATTTGATTAGATACCTATTCGAGAAATACCATTTGTCTGAAAATACATTTTCACGGACACAAAGCGTCAAGACCTTACGTCGGCGCACATCGCTAGCGAACTGCAGTATTACATTACTATTTCACTGCACGACGTACAAAACCCCAAAATTGAGTTATACCGTCGCATCTCACTGGCTAGTGAACACCACTGGGTAACTTCAAGGCTATTTACCACCACCCTGACTGCATGTATAGAACTGCATGTATAGAACTGCCGTGCTGTTTTGCTGAATACCTACTGAAAAAGACATTTTTTTTAACTAATTGTGTATTGTGTTTGTGCATTTTGTTATTTTTGTGTTACTTGTGTGTACCTAACTGCATTACTTGACTATTAACTAACTAACTGCATTATTATGTTTGTTTTGTGTTGTATTTTTATATTGCTTGTGTGAGGTACTTACCTCTTACTAGAAAACTATAAATTAGGTTTCATGGTTGTTGTTTAACCCTGTTAACTTTTACTGTTTCTTTCACCCCGAGGATTGGGCATGCGGTCTTAACAAATTTTTGAGACCTTATATTTAATTTTTTTTATTTTTATTGTGGACTGTAAGTTAAGGTTAGGGTAAAAAACTAGTTTAATGCTACTGCATGTGATATGTAATAACTAATTTAACTTCCTGGCCATTAACCAAACACATCTCACTAAATCACTTCTATTTTCACAATTGAACAAAAGCTTCACACATTTACCTGACTTTGTTCAATTTTGTTCTCACATAACACTAACAATGTCTGAACAGGAACACATTTCACAACAGCTAAAAGCCATGCAGCAACAACTGCAAATTTTACAGTCACAATTAGATGCATCTTCTAAAGAAAATGAACAATTAAAAAATAAATTAGAGTCACCCAGCTTAAATCAGTCAGTCTGTAAAGTTGCTATTAAAGCACCCCCATTTTGGAATGAAAAACCTGCTGTATGGTTTGCTCATATAGAAACTCAATTTAGGGTCAATAATATAACCGTCGACCAAACAAAATTTGATCATATCGTCTCAAATTTAGACATGAAAACCATGTGTGAAATTGAGGATGTACTGATCAACCCTCCAGAGATTGGTAAATATCAGCATTTAAAAACAATGCTTATCAAAAGATTTTCTACATCCGAGGAACAGCGAATGCGGCAACTACTGACAGAGGAGGAACTTGGGGATAGAAAACCTTCTCAATTCCTTCGACATTTACGTTCCCTGGCAGGGAAAGCATTAACTGACGAAGGCATTCTTCGTCACCTTTTCTTGCGCCGTTTGCCTGAGCATTTGCAGGCGATTTTGGCCTCCAGTGCTGATTCTCTAGAAGACATTGCAGTCCGTGCTGACAAAATTTTGGAAGTGGCTCCCAGCATAGGAACATCATCCCCACGTCTAATTCACGCCGTTGCTACTTCTGGAGATGCTACAGCTTCCACATCTGATCCTCTTGGCTTGCATGCTTTAACTACCCAGATGCAGCACCTGACGACGTGCGTTGCAGCGCTTACACGTGATCACAGTCGTAGCACAGACCGCAACCCTAGACAAAGCCAAAACAGTAGAACAAATACTCTGTTGGAAGGTTGGTGTTGGTACCATAAAAAATTTAAAGCCAAGGCCACCAAATGTACCAGTCCATGCTCTTGGAAACCGGAAAACGGCAAAGACAGTCAGTAGTGGCGGCAGCTGACTGCTCCAACCCTAGCCGTCGCTTGTTTATTACCGATAAATCTTCAAAGGTCAGATTCCTAATTGACACTGGATCTGACCTTTGTTGTTACCCAAGACAGTTGTTGGCAACTAGTGGAAAGACTGCGCCTACTGAGTACCAACTCAATGCAGCCAACGGTAGTCTCATCAAGACCTACGGTATTACCGCCCTCAATCTCAACTTAGGATTGCGCCGGGATTTTCGTTGGTATTTCGTTGTGGCTGATGTTAGTACTCCTATTATAGGTGCAGACTTCCTAGCACATTATCAACTTTTACCGGACTGTCGTAACAAACGCCTCCTCGACAGCTCCACTGGCCTTGCTGTCGCTACGTCTGTTGCTTCTATAGAACAACCCAGCGTTAAGACTATTACTGTGCTCTCCAAATCGCGGTTTAACGACATTCTCGCTGATTTCCCGTCCATTACACGACCGCCAGGGCCACAACGGGAAATAAAACATTCAACACTCCATCACATCAAAACCACAGATGGCCCTCCCGTTTCATGCCGCCCTCGCCGTTTGGCACCGCAGAAACTCGCGGCCGCCAAAAAAGAATTTGACGAGATGATCAAGAATGGCACAGCGCGACCGTCCAAGAGCCCTTGGGCCTCGCCATTACAACTTGTGCCCAAAAAAGATCTTACTTGGAGACCGTGCGGGGATTATCGCGGTTTGAATGCTCGGACGATTCCAGATTGCTACCCGTTACGTCATATTGGAGATTTTTGCCATAACATTGCAGGTTGTACAATCTTTAGCACTTTGGACTTAGTCAAAGCATACCAACAAATACCTGTACATGAAGATGATATTTGCAAAACCGCAATCATCACTCCTTTCGGATTATACGAATTCCCGTATATGACATTTGGCCTACGCAACGCAGGGCAAACCTTTCAGCGATTCATGGACGAAATTGTAAGAGATTTTGACTTTTGCTTTCCTTACATAGACGACATCTTAATTTTTTCACGCGACGAAGACGAACACTCTCATCATCTGCGCATCCTCTTTCAAAGGCTGGCAGATTACGGCGTCGTTGTAAACCCAGCAAAATGTGCTTTAGGGCTAAACGAGCTTACCTTTCTAGGATATAGAGTGTCTAAGGACGGCGTCAGTCCGCCTACAGAAAGGATCACTGCTCTTCAGGAATTTCCTCTTCCAAAATCTGTCCAAGGCCTCCGCAGGTTCCTGGGTATGATCAATTATTATAGACGTTTTCTGCCTCGTGCGGCTGAAATGCAGGCGCCGTTGATAGACGTCTTGACTGATTCGAAGCTTAAAGGTGCCAAACCCGTACCCTGGACACCGAAGTTGGAGAACGCTTTTCAATGTTGTAAAGAAAGTCTTGCTCAAGCGACTCTTCTGGCACACCCACTTTTCGACGCTCCATTAGGTCTTTTCACCGACGCGTCCGGTACACAAGTAGGTGCCTGCTTGCAACAACGTGTCGGCAGTGATTGGCAACCTTTGGCATTTTTCAGCAAAAAGCTTTCTCCCCGTCAATCTTTGTTACCCGCTTATTATAGGGAATTACTGGCTGTTTACGAAGCTGTACGGCATTTCCGCCACATCCTGGAAGCACAACACTGTACTATCTTTACAGATCACAAACCTCTGCTATACGCATTTACACAGCGTAGAGAGCAGTTGCCGCCTGTACAACTTAACCAGCTTTCTTTTATTTCTCAGTACACGACTGATATTGCACACGTTAAGGGTGTGGATAACGTCGTGGCTGATACAATGTCACGAGTGGAGACCATTTCCTTGGATCATGACTATGCAGCTTTAGCCGAATCGCAAAAGAACGACGAGCAGTTACAGGAACTCATTAACTCCGACTCCACTCTTAAATTAGAGAAAATTGCCTTACCCGGAACTGACATCACAGTTATCTGTGACGTGTCCACTGGCAAACCTCGCCCGTTCCTTACTATAGATTTTCGCCGTAGATTCTTCACGAAGCTCCACAATCTCAGTCATCCAAGCATTCGCGCTACAACTAATCTTCTTACGAGTAGATTCGTTTGGCCGTCAATTCGTAAAGATGTTCGTGATTGGACTAGATCTTGTCTTTCTTGTCAACGTAATAAAGTTACGAGACATACGGTCGCCCCACTCGGCGAATTCCATACACCATCAAGTCGTTTCAGGCACATCCACATTGACATCGTGGGTCCACTTCCCGTCAGCGAAGGTTATCGTTACCTTCTCACTGCTGTGGATAGATTCACGCGCTGGCCTGAGGCATGGCCGATGCGTAGTATCACCGCGGAGGAAACCGCCGAGACGTTGCTACACGGGTGGATTTCTAGGTTTGGAGTACCTTCCCGCATCACTACGGATCAAGGGAGACAATTTGAATCAGACTTATTTCGTAAACTTTTGTCTCTTTTAGGCACCAAAAAATTCAGGACAACAAGCTATCACCCCTGTGCAAACGGTATGGTGGAGCGTCTGCACAGACAGCTTAAAGCCTCTCTGATGTGTCATGAGGATACATGGACAAAGGCTTTGCCTATCGTCCTACTAGGCATGCGTGCAGTGCTCAAGGATGACCTCAAGGCTTCGTCAGCTGAACTGGTCTATGGAGAACCGTTGCATCTTCCCGGTGAAATGATAGTAACTCCATCTGAAAATCAAACTGCCGATTCATCCGCATTTTTGACTCGATTAAGGAAAACCATGTCGGATTTGAAACCTGTTCCAGCTTCGCGTCACGGTCAAAAGAAAATATTCGTTTTTAAGGATTTAGAAACTGCAACACATGTTTTCTTGCGGGCAGATCATATCAAACCTCCTTTGGAATCACCTTATTCAGGTCCTCATCCGGTTGTAAGGCGAAACGATAAAACTCTAACCATCACTGTCGGTACTAGGGAAGTAGTTGTGAGCGTAGATCGCGTAAAGCCAGCTTACATAGACGTAAAAACTGACTCACACTCTTCCAATCACACCAACATTACATACCCTAATAATGTTACCGATACCCCGGCCCTTACCTCTTCAGACAGTCCTCATTTACATTCGCACAAGCCACTTTTACGTAACACCCAGCAAAATCCCCCACCTGTTTCAAAGAATTACACCACACGGTCGGGCAGGAAAGTTAAATTTGCCAATCCCTTCGATTTGTGATTTTATTGTATTTTTTTTTTCTCTCTTTGTTTCCATTTTTTTTTATCCGTGGGGGGGTGGTGTGGCGGCATTAGGCCCAGTACATGCCACCCAGGCAACTAGCCTTAACGACGCAGACGAGTTGCGTGACTATGGTATGACCAGAGAGTAGAGAGATCCCATTCGGGAGATGTCAGACTGCTAGAATAAGATTCTCCTGCTTATATGTTTTTGTAAAGTCTCGATCTTGAAAGCGTTTTATGTTCATACAATAAACTCATCAAAGTCTTGGAGTGTTATTATTACATATTGATATAGGTGTTCAGTTCAATATAAACACAACCACCTATAAATGCAACAACTTAGAGCTGTTTGAATGTACAAAGTTGTATAAAATTTTAAATTACGCAGTTATTTACTTACAAATGACTATGCTGCCTAGATAAATAAAGAACTTTATTATGATATCAAACTATATGAGAATATTTTACCAGTTTTTAAGATATTGATGTTACTGCATTTTACACCGTATTCTAAAATAGTTAATTTATCGTAAGTATTACATGCTATTTTATACGCAGAAAAATAAACTACTTTTAGTATTGTACGTAACACTTAATATATTCTTCATCGTAACTTAACATTTGATCTCAATTGTATGTAGTACAATACCATAATTTACGTTGGCATACTTGAGTCTTTTAAACGTATGTGGGCTAAAATATGGTACAGGTCTGGAAGAATACTAGGCAAAAAACAGATGAAAACACTGCCATTAAACAAATTTATTTCAGCTTTAGGTAATTGGTTAGTCGAAGTAGTCATCAATAGAGTAATATACCCTTATTACTCCATTGATGACTTTCTTAATAATAATTAAAATATTTATTGTTAAAAATTACAGAGAAACATAATTATTACATCTATATATTTACATTTTTACTATTTAAACTAAACCTAAATAAGGCCCCGTGGCATTGTGCCCAAAAGACTAGCAGCATTCCCCCTTTGAATAGCAATACCTATTCGTTGAGCGAAAAAAATGCCAGCCCTTGGGTCACCAGTCGACTCCACAAGGCGTTTTTTTTTTCAAATTCTTGAAACATTTTTGCGCATTGGGCCCCCATGGACTAGGTCCAGGTCTCGACATCGACTGGACGAAAACGATACGATGAGTAGAGACCCTTATATTTATTAATTTTAATATTTTCAGCCGCCTCCGCTGCTTGCTGTGCTGGCTTGTAATTTTGTTTTAGGAAAGATGGGACGGGGTCAGAGTGTTAACTCTTAAATTGCATCCCAGACCAGCACCCGGCCCATCTCCCACGGTATTAAAGTTATACCATCCGGTCTCTCGCTATCGTCCCCAAAGACGCCGTTTAGCTCTAAGAGCGCAGGCACATTGGCGGTGGCAAGAGCACGGCGAATGATGTCATTCAGCGCAGGCAGCGTGGCGTGCCTGCGCTTTTTAAACATGAAAGACCATGATGCCCCAATGTGTCAATGTTAAAACCGCAGAGGCATCGATGTGGAGCGCAAAGCGTGACGCCAGGTTGAAACCCGGCGTTACGCAACCAACTGAAATTCTTAGGATGTCCGGTTCCAAAAAAGTTCCGGTGTTGGCTGTAGGGAAAGCTTTCAGCCAATCACCGGATTCCTTTCTACTGAGCGCTAATAATCTGGTCTGACCTGGGTCTGAGCTGGTGTTTAACAAGGAGTCAAAGGTTAATTTTGATATAGGGTCGTCCCAGCTCCGTTGTAAATTAGGATGGGTGGGAAAATTTTGTCCCGGACAAGCTATAACCCAAGCATTCCCGGCATCTGTAAGGCCAGTCGTCCCATAGTCTGTAAGACAATTGGTTAGAATTTTACTTACGAGACTCGACGTGGCGTGTACAGATGACAAAAAGGCTGGCAAAGCCACACTACAAATTATGCGGATCCCTAGCCCACTATATTTTATGGAAAGATATGCCTAGGACCAAGATTGTTCGCTCAGTTGTATAATTGAGAATCGATTTCAAAGAAAATTTGATAAGCGAATCAATAGAAAATAAATAATTTTGATGTTTCCAAAAAGGACAACAGCGAAGCAAATTAATAGATTTGGGAACAAACATACAAAATTTTAGAATTGTGACTGCGTAAAGTGAACGAATATTAAGAAGCCGATCTACATAAGTTTCAAATTTTGATTTTTTTTGTGCCAATTATTATGGAATAGCATCTTCAAATATAGGGGACCCTAGGAGGTAAAGATTCTCTCTGTTAACAATTTTGATATTCCGACATAAGGAATTGAATTTTCCAATGAGTTCCGAATTGTTGTGATTGTTATGAATATATAATTCACACTTATTAAAATTTAATTCCAAACCAATCAAATAAAATTCATTTTTAATTTCTATAAGATCCGACAGAACAGAAACTGCATCACCTCCAAGAGTCCCGTCATCTAAATATCAGACGTTAAATTTTAAGTGAAAACTTTAAATTTGGATGATGGATTAATATCTAGGCTGAAAATGGCTGGTGAGAGGGGATCTCCCTGCTGGCAACCGACTTCAGAAGAAATTTCGTTGCATTTATACATTAATTTTGAAAGTATACATTTCAGGAACATTGCTTCTAAAGTGTTAATTATTATCGTATCAGCGTAGACATGTGGTGTACTGTTAATTCCTTCAAAGTCACGAGCAGTGGGTGAACTGGCAAAGGCATCAAATATGTCCATTAAATTATTTATGGCCTCTACATCAGCACCTCTATATTAGCACGGGGTAACTGAGATTCTGAAACCAACAAAAAATAATGTATTATACAAAGAAACTACGTCGTTACGTCACGTAATGTATCGTATGTTTTATCGATGCAACGTAAAATATGGTAAGTATTACATACTATTTTTTTTATGTATGTTTCACGGCGTAAAATAAAGTAAGTATTTTTACAATATAAATATTACTTAACTATTCCCATGTAAAATGTAGCAAGTATCACTTATGACAAAATAAACACACTGACTCCCGATGCATATAAGTATTCCTTACGATAAAACACACCGGAGAAAATGAAATTAACAATTTATATACGTAAATGTAGTTCTCTGTTCCTCATAAGAATAAAATAATGAAAAAATGTATTTACTAATCTAGTAATAAGGAACAATTTACATAAATACATATTATTTACCTGGATTTTCTTCTTTTTCTTCATTGAGATCAGAACTTTTGATGGTTAAATTATATATAGTTTTAAACTTTGATGAATTTTTTTCTGAAATATTTCGAATTACTACCACTATTACTTGTTACCACAGAATTTTAAATGCGAATAATAACAGTTACACGAAATCAGAGCGAACACACTGCACGTTTGGTATCGACCGGCGTAAACGACCGTTACTAACACATACGATGCGCGCGCGATCAGTGAAGTGCGTCCCGCGTTAACTGCCGCTTCGGTTGTCGCGATACTTCGCGCCGGATATATTCAGAAATTACTATATTATACGGCCTAAAAAATAGATTTCCCTTGAGAATTTCTTTGAAATTATTTTTTGTACTGATTCTATAGTACTAAAATACATTATTTTTGAAATAAAACAAAAATCGATATACGTAGGAGGGATCGATCTATTCGAGAAAAAACCTTTTTATTTGCTAAAATATAAGTGAAGTCCTTAATATGTGGGATTGGGTAACGGTCGGGCTTTGTGATTGCATTTAAAGCTCGATAATCACCACATGGCCTGATCTGTCCATTCTTCTTTGGAACTACATGCAGTGGACTGGCCCAGGGACTTTTAGAAGGTCTGCAAATACCCAATTCCTGCATAATTCTAAATTCTTCACGTACCTTTTTGTAGCGGTCAGGCGGAAGAGGTCTCGCCTTGACGTGTACTGGAGGACCTGTTGTCTCTATATGATGAACTACAGCATGTGAAGAAGGCTCTTTGAAAGATAAAGGTTTAGTTAAATTGGGATGCTTACTAAATAGGTGATAATAAGGGTGCGACTCAGTAATAGTATAAATTGTTTGCCTGTTACAGTTCACAATCGATGAAGTTACATGTAAGCTAGTTTCATTATCTATTAATCGCTTGCCTCTGAGGTCAACTAAAAGATTAAAATATTGTAAAAAATCGGCGCCAATAATTGGCTGACTAACATCGGCAATAACAAAATTCCATCTAAAAACTCTCCTTAAACCTAAGTTTAATTCTAAATACTTAGTGCCATAAGTTTTAATTTCGGTACCATTAGCGGCATAGAGTTTATATTCACATTCCTTTACTACAGAACGCACTAACCTATATGATCGTGGGATCACTGAAATATTTGCTCCTGAGTCAATAAGAAAACGCATACCATTATCACGTTCAGTAACACAAAGACGATGGTTTCGATTTTGATACAGGGACCCACCGATGAAACCTGCACCTCTCGTAGTTTTCCGATTTCTTCCAATTGCAAGGACTGACACATTTCGTCGCCTTATCATTGTGCTTATGGTGATACCAGCATAAGCAATTCGGATTATCAGTGTTGTTTTTATTAAAATTATTTCGCCTTGAGTTAGAACGGGAACGAGAACGACTATTCCTTCGGTAGAAATTTCTTCTGTTATGCTTCTCTATTTCTGCTACTTTTGTGCTCAATTTTGCAATTTCCGCTAAAACTTCCGATATTGAGATGGTCGCAAGACCTACGTCCTCTACTTTCACGATGTCGGTGGTTTTCGACATTATTACAAGAGTTACTATATACCGTGAACAAAATTTGAAGGCACTCGCGAAGAAAAGTTTATCCGCGTGCTCGCTGTGTCCGCCTCTGAGTTGCCCCTCAAAACGAAACTAGTTACGTAACGTTTAAAAAAATGCAGAATAAACAGTCACTAACGTTGGAAGGTCACCACTTTGGGGGTCTTAAGTAAGTATGTACGTATGGAGAGATGCGGAGAGATAAATCAAAGATAGGTTGCGTGTTAATTTGGTCACTGTAATTTCCTGCAATATATTATCACATTCACAAACAAGTTACTACGCTAAGTGAACGCGCGAGGGTGAGGCAGGGACACACAAGCGAGCGGGCACGATGGTTAGGGACAACTGTCGAGTTTGAGACGTTTGCGCTCTAGTTCGACATTTGCGTACTCAGCAATAATGTATAGCTAGTGTGTGCCTACATGTTCAACAGCAGGTAGCCACAACCTACGCCTGTCCATATCAACACGGCATTACGGCTCACCACCTATTACGTGGGACAAAAATCTAAAAGGTGAAATGTGGGCATATAAAATGCCCCTACCTTTGGAGTGATCGTATGTCTGTCTAGAAGCAATAGTTTCATTTTTGTTTTGTTAGCAGCTTTAAATATTAAAAAACGTTCATTGCAGAATATTTGTCAACACTAAGTCACACTTTGCCTCAAGGTACCTCCTACTCAGGGTACGAGCCCAACACATACAATTCAGGGGAGGAGTGGTCAAATGGGTATCAACAAGATGATTACCAACAAGATCAAAACGTAGATCTAATGGTCATGCATTAGGAGAATGCCGTGGACTCTCCGTCGGGTCAAGAGTGCCCGGGAGACCCCGATGACATGAACGAAGGTACATATCTTTTCTATTAGATATCATTTATCTATGTATCTATTGATTCAAAGTGGTCAGTAAATGCTGAGCGCAAATTTGCGCCTGGACTGTCTTAAGACAGTCGTATCTCTGATGTAGTGACTACCACACGGGAGTATTAACTAACCAGCATTCAAAACTTATTGACTGCCTCTGTGGCGCGGTCGGTAGTGATACCGCCTGCGGCGCTGGAGGTCGTGGGTTCGATTCCCACGGGAGACAAATATTTGTGTCACCCATAAATGTTTGTCTCAAGAGTCTGGGTGTTTCTATGTATAATATGTATGTATTTAAAAAGTATATAAGTATTAATGTGGGGTGAGAGGGCAAATGAAAGATCAGCTGGATTACACAGATTTACTTCGAACTTTCTCGCTTACAAAAATACACTTCATCACCCGATACATAATCTTCCGGAACAACCTAGACCGCATAGACAAAATTCTAGACCTAGGAGGTCAAGAATTTTGTCTATGCGGAAAAATATCTATTATTTTTTTATACAGTAACACATATGGCATAGACACAACCATCAGCATATTAGGCTGATTTCAGATCAAATAATTTCTCCTACAACTCGGCCATCCTACAAGAGTCTGACCCCAGACTCGTCTAAATGAAAAGTTATCTAACACTGTTAGTTTAACAACAATAGTGAAATTATAAATACAAAAAAAGAACAGTAAAGTCAGAAGACTAAGGCTGAGTTTCACATGATAACCTAATCATGAATTGTAAACAAACAAAATTTTGAATGAACCTTTGTCATTATTACAAATGACCTTTCCCCTATACACAATTATTAGGAACATCAGATTAAATATCACATACTAATTTTACAATTTTAACACACTATGTACCAGAGCCTCACCTAACATTCGCATAGCACAGAGTTATAAGAATCTTAAACTAAACATAGTTCACACACTTATAATATCAAATAACACAAGTTAAGGTTATAGAGTAAACATCCAAGATCAATGCTGCAAGTCTTGAACTAAACATAATACAGACCATTATAATATAACATTACACAATATAAAGTTGTAATAAGTACACAGTTACACCATAAACATTCCAAGATACAATGCTGTACCAAATACCTACTAAAATCATTATTACAGTGGTCAGGGTAGGACAGATGTTATCAAAATAATGTGTTACCTCAGTCTGGCCAGCATTTCATGTGGTCAGCAGCAGATGAAGTCTTTATAGGTCCCTCTGTGGAACTGTCCTGCTTTATAACCTCATACCGATCCATACCCAGCACCTTGGTTACTTTGTATGGTCCAAGAAACTTGGGCTTAAGCTTCATGTGGGTACCAAATTGAGTCCTCTTTATAGCTACATAATCCCCAACCCTGTACTTGATACTATCTTTTCTTTTCTTGTTGTAGCATTTCCTGTTTTCTTCTTGTATTTTAAATATTTTCGTTTTAGCCTTTTCCCTTAAATTTTCCCTTTCTTGTACAAAACTTTCTTGATATTCAGTTTCCAACATAGACAATAGTTCTATATCTTCTTTCTGCTTCATTTTGCACCCTGTTAGTAATTCAAAAGGTGACATACCAATACTCCTTTGATATGTGCTGTTTATTGCTCTTTGCACTTTGCTTATAGTTGAATACTCTCTGTTTCACAGTACTGCTCAAAATCATTGCTTATGAAAGCTGCACCTCTATCAGAGATTATTCTTCTCGGATTACCCCATGTCTGCTGGTGTATGTTGAGCTTCTCTATCGTTTCCTTTGAATTGGTAGTTCTGGTTGGGAATAACCACACAAATTTAGTAAAACCATCTACCACAGTTAGAATGTAGTTGTACTGCTTCTTGGTCTCCGACAACGGACCAACATGATCGCAATGCAAAGTATCTAGTGGTATACTGCCCTTTTCAATGCTATTAAGGAAACCCTCTTGTTTTCCAGCTTTCTTCATTGCTAACAGGCATGGGATACAAGCAAAAACTACTTCTTCTATCTTCTTGATTACATCTTTTATATAAAAATCTTTAATTAACACCTCTAACATCTTTTTCTTTCCAAAATGACCATTTTCATGAACCATTTTTATAATATTATATTCCAAACTTTTAGGTACAACTAATAATCCTTCTGTTCCTTTATACAATAACCCATTCTGTTCATATTAGTCCAAATATGGTTTAACCTTCAAAATTTCCAGTATAGCTTTTATTCCATCATCTAGCTCTTGAGCTCTCCTTACCTTGTCGTGCATAGACCTGGTTACCACCCCGACATAAGGATGACGGCTAAGAGCATCTACATGTCTCATCCTAGTGCCAGCTCTATGTTCAACAGTATAATTGTATTCCTGCAACAACAAAATCCACCTAGCTACTCGTGTGGATAAATCTTTTTTCTTTAAGGTCATTTCAAATGCTAAACAATCTGTCACAATTTTAAAGGGTATACCTAAGAGATATCTTCTAAATTTTTTAACCCCTTCAATTACAGCCAATGCTTCTAGCTCATAGCTGGTATACTTTTTCTCAGCATCAGTTGTCTTTTTACTCATATAGTAGACGGGGTGAAACTGCTGGTCATTAGGGTCTTTCTGCATCAGTATAGCTGCAAAGGATTCTAGTGATGCATCAGTATGCATCTCTGTTGTAAACTTGGGATTAAATATTCTCAACACAGGCTGCCTCGACAGAACTGCTTTTAAAGCATCAAATGCTGTCTTACACTCATCACTGAAACTAAATGAATTATTCTTCTTCAACATGTTTGTCAATGGTCTAGCTAAGGCAGCATAAGGCTGCCTCGGTTTTCCCAAACGCCTACAGTATGGGGTTCTTCAAAAGGGGTCTAAGAAGGTTTTTACAGGGTCGGCAGCGCGAGTGTGGCGCCTCTGGTGTTGCAAACGTTCATAGGCTGCGGTGACCACCGGTTCTTCTGGTGGGCCGTGTGCTTGTCTGCCACCTTAGTGGTATAAAAAAAAAAAAAAAAAAAAAAAAAAAAAAAAAAAAACCCTCAATGAACTTTCTGAAATATGAAGTAAGACCAATAAAACTCTGTACCTGTTTCAACGTCTTGGGCACAGGATATTTCAACACAGCTTCTACTTTATCAGTTGATGGTCTCACCGTTCCTCTCTCCACAATGTGACCCAAATATTGCACCTGCGTAGTGAGTAGTTCACTCTTCTGCCAATTGATCACCAATCCATAGTCAGCAGCGACACTCAAAACTTTTCTTAATCTATTTAAACCTTCTTGATAGGTACTAGCTTTCTGTAACCACTCCTTGACTTGGACATCAACGACTTCTTGTTCCTGAGCTGACAGACGCCTGGGACGCTGTGCAACTGGAATGTTATCCTTCAACACAATCACCATTTTCAGTGGAGTTTCCTTGACCTGAACTGGCTTGTAACTTTCCACCAGGTCCTGCACAGCTGCCTGAACACCAGCTGGAATATGGCCTATTGAAATTGAATCAGGATCTGAAAGTAGACAGTTTAACATTTCACACTCGCCCTGAGGCATAATATTAATAACACCTCGTTCTATCACTACCCTGACCAACTCCAAGAAAGGTTGACCTAAAATCATTTTGTACGGCATTACATCTCTAGGTACAATAAAAAAAAAATACATTATAAACATTGTTATCTACCAATATATCAGCTTTAAATTTTCCAAAGGATACGACTTTGCTGCCGCCAAGACCAGTTAATGTAGTATTCTCTCTTACATAAAACCCATCGTTTAAACTGAAAAATAAGTCCTCCGTCACTAGATTGAGATCACTACCTGAATCAATTAATGATTCCACGCATTCACCACTAATTTCTACACTTTTTAACGACTTTCTCACTTTGTTTACATTTAGAATGTTTTGACAATTTTCGCTGTCATGGCCGCCGCTCGCGCCGACAGCGCTACCAACTTCACAAGCTAATTCAGCGCACATAGACCTCGGTTGCCTTTGGTCGCCGGTGCCACTACGCCCGCCATTTTGTTTCGCTATGTTGGTGCACTGCGGAGCGACGTGACAATATTCACCACACTTGAAACATTTTACACCTTTAATACACGATGACGAAATATGATCCCTATCACCACATTTGTAGCACCTCCTCTCTAAATCTTTCGACTTTTCAGACTGTTTTTCAGCTCGATTCACTGGCTGTGTAGGTCCGACATGCCGCTTAGCCGTCTTGGCAGAGTTTTTCTTCATAGTCTCATAGATTGCCAACTTATCCTTCAGCACAGAGTAACTGGTGACACCGTACAAAAGGGCCTTATTACTTTCAAAGTCGGTCAAGCCCTCGACAATGTACTGAATTGCTACGTAGTCTGCTATCTTGCCTCGTTTCGCCAGTTCTTTCATAGTCAGCATATACTCATAGTAGGACTCATCTTTGCGTTTTCTCCTGTTAGATAGCAGCTCATGCACTTCTTTGGAGTTTAGAACGTCTGGAAACTCCTTCAGTACAGCGGCTTTCAACTCGTCGAACGTGCGGTGTACCTTTTCAGTCTTTAGCCACATAGATGCGACACCGGTAAGCGAGCGCCTCGCTACAATCAGCGTTTGCGCCGGCGTCCATTGCATAATTTCGGCATGATCTTCCACGTCCTGGACCCACTTTATGGAAGTATACGACTTATCGACGCCGTCAAATTTAGGGATCAACCCATCGTACCACGGCGTAGTGCCCGTCGGCGCCGCCATGGCGGCATCCGCCTTTTCTCTTTCGGATCCACGCGACATCATAAATTGTCCTATAGAAATAATTATTATACGTACACCACAGTAGCACCTCACCTACAAAAATACTCCTTGCACCTTGAACGCCTCAACACCTTGAACACCTAAACCGCCTCGACACCTCCGCAACGTAGAAAAAAAACTTCATCTATTCATCCGCTCGCTAATCTTCGTAAATTTGCCCACTCTCATCCCGGACGAGCCCCCAAAAATTGTGGGGTGAGAGGGCAAATGAAAGATCAGCTGGATTACACAGATTTACTTCGAACTTTCTCGCTTACAAAAATACACTTCATCACCCGATACATAATCTTCCGGAACAACCTAGACCGCATAGACAAAATTCTAGACCTCCTAATCTATTATTTTTTTATACAGTAACACATAATTATGGCATAGACACAATCATCAGCATATTAGGCTGATTTCAGATCAAATAATTTCTCCTACATTAATATCCGTGGTCTGATACCCATAACACAAGCAGGTTATACCTAGCTTACTTTGGGATCAGATAGCGTTGTGTGAAATGTCCGTGAATATTTAAAAAAAAAAAAAAAAAAGACCTGTTATCTAGTCAATATCTGTACCTGTTATCTTTTTGGTGGGTAGGCGAAGGAAAAAGTTGAAGTTTTTATCGCTCCACAAATAATTAATTGTTTTTATTATTATATCTACAAATTTTCAACTTACATGATACCTAAATACTGCTAAGAGGTCAATCTGCCGGATTTATTAGTATCCTGTTAAGAATTCCATAGTCAAACACAGACACATCACTTCACTATGGATGCTATGCAAAGCACCCTGCATCAACTAAAAGACAGTCTCAACAAGAGGATGGAAGAGTTTGAGACACGGCAAGAGCAGCTGACTCCTAATAAAGCGGTGAGTGCAAGTTCATTAGCCACTGAATTCGCTGCTTTCAGAGTGTTTGTAAAACAATCTCTGCAACTGCTTCAACAGCAGATTGAAGCATTATCAAGGGTAATGGATGCCACAGAGACTCAGAGGCGACGTAAGATCCTGCTTTTGCATGGTGTTGATGAAGTACAGGATGAGGATCCCAAAAATACTCTAGCCAGTATAGTCAAACATCGACTCAATATTCCTGACTTTTGTGCCAGCCATGTAAGCCGCTGCCAACGACTAGGTCGTCCCACATCCAATAAGAAGCCGAGGCCCCTGTTGTTCAAGCTTCATGATGTAGCATTGCGGGATAAACTGTGGTTTTCGAAGACAAAGTTGAAGGGCACAGGGATAACAATGTCTGAATTTCTCACGAAGAACAGGCATGATCTGTTTATGGCGGCCCGCGAAAAGCTAGGTGTCACCAAAAGCTGGACCAAAGACGGATCCGTCTATGTGCTGGCGGCAGACAACGTGAGGAGGCGTGTCGACACTCTTGCTGAACTCACTATTGCTTGTGACGTGCCAGCAAAGACCACGGCCGCCACTTCAAAGGCAGCCGTAACGAAGACCAAACGCACTGTTGCCTCAAAAGTGAAGTGATCTTCAAGTAACATTGCGCGGTCCAGGTTGATTCATGCTATCTAACATCCTAATTAGTATTTACTTAGTTGAGACTGTATTTTGCTTTTCTTGTCAACATGATTGTGCTGTAATTACCGCATATTGTCTGGCTAGAACTGGTTTAATCTATTGTTTGTTAAATTGACTTTCACTTTTGTTTGATATCATCTTTCAATTTCAATTCAATTACACTCATTTCGTAACTTAGCACAATACCAAATCAAGTAAATTATTATTCTGTCATGTCAGTCATTGTCATGTGTCATCTCATCCGATTGTATTTTTTTTTTTTTAATTTATACTTTGCTCAAGGTAGACGCTAAGGTTATAAAACCATACTGCCAACAGTACTTCAGTTTGTAGTTTTTTTTTTTTCTTCTAATTTTTTTATTTTTTCTTTATCTACTACAAATAGAATAGTAAGGTATAGTGACGTGGAGATGCCTGGACTGTGCAATATTTCAATATTGCATTTTTTTTTATTGTGTATGTTTGAATAATGTTTATTCTTTTTTTTTCTTCTCCCTCTTCTTTTTGATGTTGATAAAACTCAACCGGCAGATGGATCTTAGGATCTTATTAAAATTTGCATTTACATTGTTATATATTTATTTTTATATATTAATCTGTTATTGTATTTATTTATTTAGACATAATATTTATATACATTCGTTTATTTGTCATTTTATAATATCTATGTTGAACTTTAGTACTGGCACAGCTTGTCGTGACAATTATGTTTCTGCTAGCAGTTCCCAAGATAAACCCTCACTGTCCAATTTTCTCTCCTCTAGATTCTCCGATGTTCCTGAGAATTTTAATGTTGTGCACATAAATGCCCAAAGTGTTCCGGCTCATTTCACCGATATGCTGGCTTCATTTGACTGTACGCATTTACATGCCCTGCTCATCTCTGAAACATGGTTCAAACCTTGTCTCCCTTCAACGGCTTATACTTTGCCGGGGTTCAGCCTCATCCGACATGATCGTGGGCCTGACGGTTATGGTGGGGTGGCGATTTACTTACGCAATCACTTTTCTTACACTATCATTGATTCCTCTCCTCAGCCACCGCCACGACTAGCTGGTGAGCATTTATTCCTTGAGGTTGAACTTCTCCACACTAAGTTACTCCTGGGAGTCTATTATGGTCCTTCTTCTAACATCAACTTCTTTACTTCTTTCGAAATACTCCTAGAAACCTTCATCCCTAATTACAGTCAAACCATAATCATGGGTGATTTCAACACTTGTCTTCTCAAAAATGACACTCGCTCTTCTACCTTCCAATCTATTATACAATCTTGTAATCTCTCAATCCTTCCTTCCAATGCTACACATCACTGTCCAAATCACCCCCCTAGCTTACTTGATCTAATTATTGTTTCATCTCTCGATAGAGTAGTAAGGCATGGTCAGCGAACGGCTGATGAGTTTTCTTTCCATGACCTGATATTTCTATCTTATCGCCTTCGAACTCCTAAACCTAAACCAAAATTTCTCTTTCACCGCAATTTTGGTCGTATAAATTTCAAGGAATTGCGCAGCGATGCTGATAAAATTGACTGGACACCGTTATTCTCTTCCGTCTGCATAGATGAGAAAATACATTTTTTAACATCCCATTTAATTTCGCTTTATGATGTCCACGCACCGGTTCGCAGAATTAAAGTTAAACACAAGCCGTCGCCTTGGCTAACCACTGAAATCAAAGCGCTCATCACAAAAAAAGCTACAGCCAAGTCCAAGTACAAGAGACGGCCTACGGCCTCTAACTGGGAAAAGTATGTTCTGATTAGAAATCATTGTAGTAAGGTGTGTAGGAATGCGCAACGCCAACATATCCACAACTCTGTCCAAGACGGAGATCCAGCAAAGGTCTGGAAATTTCTAAGATCTCTGGGAGTTGGTAAATCTCGTCAAGATTCTGTTCCTCAAAGTAATAACTTAAATTCACTCAATAAATTTTTCACTGCTGTCTCCAACTTTAATATGGAAACCAAAACAAATACGCTTAATCATCTTTCAACTATATCCACTCCCGATTGTGCTCCATTCGTTTTTAATCAATTCACTACTTGTGATGTTAAGAAGAGTATATTGTCCATCAGTTCAAATGCTGTAGGTACCGACTGTCTAAGCCGCAAAATGATCATTCCTATTATTGATGAAATCCTTCCCATCCTCTGTCATATCCTGAACTTCTCTATATCCCATGGCATCTTTCCAATGGCTTGGAAAGATGCACTAATCATTCCTATTCCCAAAAAATCCAACCCTTCCTCGTTTTCTGACTATCGCCCTATCTCTATCCTGCCATTCCTGTCTAAGGTTCTGGAACGACTGGTTCACACTCAGCTCACTAATTTCCTTTCCCAAAACCAACTGTTAAACCCTCTCCAATCAGGGTTTCGGGCTGGACACAGTACTACCACGACCTTACTTCATATAACAGAGGACATAAGAGCGGGTATGGAGAAGGGTAAGCTGACAGTTTTAGCTCTGCTAGACTTCAGCAATGCCTTTAATACGGTAGATTTTGATATCTTGCTCGGTACTTTATGCTCACTTAATATATCTCCAATGGTGATTGATTGGTTTCGTAGTTACCTGATTGGCCGTCGGCAGCGTATTAGTATCGAAGATACCCTTTCATCTTGGTGTAATACGTATGCTGGGGTGCCACAGGGTGGCGTTTTATCTCCTCTTCTCTTCACAGTTTTTATAAACTCCATCACTAAGAACTTATGTTCTTCCTACCACCTATACGCAGATGATCTCCAAATTTATTCCCAAGCCTCACTGGACACCTTAAGTATAGCTGTTGGCAATATTAATGCGGACATGGACATCATTTGCAGATGGAGTGAATCTTTTGGAGTGAAGGTGAATCCGATCAAGACTCAGGCCATAATAGTCGGCAGCCCGTGGATGATTTCTAGACTAGATTGGACACTAAGTCCAAAAGTTGTATGTAATGGAACACCTATAGCGTACAGTAAAACTGTCAAAAATCTAGGGGTACTAATGGACTCGTGTTTGTCTTGGGGTCCTCAATTGCAGGATTTAAGACGCAAAATATTTGCGGCATCGGGGTCCATGCGCAGACTGAGAAATTTTCTCCCAATTACGACTAAAATTGCGCTTGTTCAATCACTTCTATTTCCTATACTTGATTATGCCGATGTCAGCTATCTAGATCTCACTGAAGACCAACTAAATAAACTTGAGAGACTCCAGAATTACTGCATACGATTCATATTTGGACTACGCAAATATGATCACATCTCTGAATATCGTAAAAGACTCAAGTGGTTACCTATCCGCCTTCGCCGGAATGCTCATATCCTATCCCTATTACATAGTATTCTTTTTAACCCTGTCACTCCATCTTACCTAAAGAGACGCTTTAATTTTTTGAAGGCCTCTCACTCCAGTAATTTGCGATCATCGAGGAATATGAGGTTAGAAATGCCTGGCCACTTGACTAATTTTATGGATAAATCATTTACTGTTCAAGCGGTCCGCTTGTGGAATGCACTGCCTGTGACAATCCGACTTGCACAATCGTCACACACTTTCAAGACATTAGTTCGGGATTATTATCTCCGTGCTAATGAATGCATGTAAATTGAATGTCTCCTAAAATACCATAGTATTATAATTATTTCAGTATTTATTACTAATATTATAAATATTTTATGATGACAAGCTTATTTATGTATGTTCCAACTTATATAAATGTGTGTATTATAGTATATGTTATGTATGATAGGTATATGTATATATGTGTATATATATATATATATGTGTATGTATATATGTATATATATATTATATGACTGTATATAGAGAGAAATTTAGTTGTATGTACTAAAATGTACACCAAACTGCCCTACAATCCACAATATTCCCATCACAGTCTCTATCCTAGGTTGCCTGTAAGAGATTGCCTTGTGCGATAAGGCCGCCAATTGTCATACCAGTATGTTTAATTATATGTAAATTCAAATGTATTTCTGGTGTACAATAAAGAATTTTTATGTTATGTTTTATGTAATATTTTATATCTAAGCGCACGGTAGTGCGCAGGCCACGTTCCAGCAACAGGCCGCGCGCATGCCGTACATTATTTACACGAACCGTTTCGATCCACTTTTGACCCCCCTGTAGCTCAGTGGCTGTTGCAAGTACAGAAATAAAATTGTGCATACGTAATTATATACTAGTACAGTCAGCTTCAGAGTAAAGTATACAGATAAATACGTAAAGATTATGGCCAACGTGACGAGTGCGTCACGTGGTCATTGCCCCGCGCAGCTCCCTTCCCCGCTGTCTCCACCTACCCATGTATCTATTGTTTCAAATATTATGCACTTTGCATGTTTTAAATTATGGTATGTTTGCGGGATCAGGTCGAACCATATGCCAACAATAACTTACAAAAAGAACTTATTGAGCCGGTGAATATACGAACCCGCATACTCAGGCACCGGCCATCTAATAGACAGCGCCTTATACGACTAGGCTATTGAAACAGTTAACATCAATGGTGAAATTTCTGATAGCTTTATTCATTTCATCTAACGGAGTTAATAACGACCGTATCTAATAGATTTTAAGGTTTAAAATCTATTACAAATACGTATGATAATAGTTTTGTTTAAAATTTCACTAGAATACTTCTATTTGTCATACTGTAATTAAGGGTAACTTCATTATTACATTGTAAATCGTCATCGTTACGTCCATGTGTGATATACTTACTCATTGTAATATTATTCAATTTGCTAAATTTTGAACCTGTGGTTTATTATTTACTGATAGTATGATTATATCAACAACTTTTTAAAGACTTAACTAATGATATCTGAATATGAAACAAGAATAACAAAAATGGTGCGATATATGGGTATAACCGGTAAGATTTACGTTATATACGATACATTATCTTTTGTTTTATTTTTGTGTATTTCAAATATTATTTTTTTTTTTTACAGAAAAAAACTGTTCATAGTTAAATAATAATGGTGGTGTAAGATGTGATCATAAAGGCACTAAATTATATAAAGATAAATTGAGCAGACGTTTAACGCTGAAAACGGATTGATTTGAAATTATGCAAGAGATTAACACTAGGTAAATAAAACTCTCACTAAAATTGTGTTCCGATTATTATTTTTGACATTTACTGTTTAAAATATTGCATCAAATTTTAAAAGTTTGAATGTTTTAGGTTTCTGGGGATGAATGTCTTCAATGGGCCCAGGTGAGCTAATGTAAATAGTTGAACGCATCAGTTGCTGCTGATGCGTTCCAGTCGTATCCAGAAGGTTAAATTTACGTGATTTAGGATAATTCTTCGTAGCATTTGTCTCGATTCGTGTATAACTGGCTGGAGGTTCAAGAAAACATAACAGTGTTTGACCGGCCGGCTTAAAGTTGAGACGAAAATCATATAGAAAACTGGTGGGGTCCGATGGTTTTTAACTAGGTCACCAGTGATCAGAAATAATTAATCTTTATTATTATCATTCCAGTTAAACTTGTTTTATAGTAGTTTATGACACTGTTGCATAATACGGGTTCTTATAACACGAGTGTGTTTTAAAAAAACGAGCCGTAGGCGAGTTTTTTTATAGTATCACACGAGTGTTATAAGACCAAGTTATGTACAGTGTCATACACTACTTTATCTACTCTCATACTATAATACCTGATTTCATTTTGTTGTGATATATAGTTGCTCCTTGATTTCGCCGGTAACAGGTTCATGGTCATGTTCGACGCAGTTTCCAGAATGTCTGGTTGTGTACAATTACCACCATCCTCGCTTTAAGACATGTTTTTACACAAAAACTAATTTATTTTACAAACAAAACCAAACTTTGTTTAATTTAAATGTAAAATGTTGGCGCCAAGGCGCAAATATCGATTGCGCATGCGTGTTTCTTTTTTTTTTAGGCTGCG